>PJEM01001430.1:8252-311996 GCA_004023845.1 Helogale parvula
CCCCCCCCCCCAATTCCCCCCCTCCCCACTTCGGTTAAAGTGCAGGGAAGAGGATAAGGCAGCTTGAGGGGCCCCCCTCCCCCCTTTTAGTCCAGATCACACAGCCTTCAGTGCTTAGGCAAAGGAAGGCCTTGTGACTTGCCTGAGGTCTGGCTTAGCTCACCAGGGGACTGATACAGTGAGTTTGGGGCCAGAGTGGGGCTTTTATCAAATGTTCTTCTATTACATGTCCTTATTTTTTTCTTTTATCAAATGTTCTTTTGCCTGGTCTTGTCCTCTGTCGATATAGCTCCTGTAGGGTTCTTTGGGAGAGGGAAGAATTGAGCATTTGGTCTTTTCTCTTAGACTTTTCTCAATCTGTTTGCCAGAGACCCAACTAATCACACTTAGGACTATAAAGAAATGCACCAGGTGATGGCAGTTGAAGTCTATAGTTAAAGTGACTAAAAATAATACATTTCTATTTTTACCACCATTTTTTTCACAATAAACTATGAAATGGAAATGATGCCTATCCTGCTCATTTAATAAAACCAAGGCTCAGAAAAGCCATGTGTTTCACCTAAAAACCTATGGAAGAGTTCATGTTTTCTGTTTGAAGTTTGGGAGAAAGATTTAACTTTTTAAGTTTACCTGATGTAGCTGATAAAAATCAACCCAGATTTTGCATTTCCAGTGAGCACATGAGGTTTCTTACATGGTAAAATGATGATGTGATTGACGGCCTGTTTATTAGATTTGGTGCAGAATTTCTTTTATTTTTAATGTTTAATTATTTATTTTGAGAGAGAGAGGGATAGAGAGAGTGAGTGGGAGAGAGGCAGAGAGGGAGAGAGAGAATCCCAAGTGGGTCCTGCGCGCTCAGGGCAGAGCCCAACGCGGGGCTCGATCTTACAAACCGCGAGATCATGACATGAGCCAAAACCAAGAGTTGGACGCTCAACCCACCGAGCCACCCAGGCACTCGGATGGTGCATAATTTCTAAAAATATAAAACTAAATGACTAACCAATATGATCATGCACAAAAGTGAACTAGTAGCACATATTTCTACCACATTTCCTCATTTTGCTATAGGCATTTCTGAGCCCAACATCTAGCACCTATATATTTTTCCTTTTTTAAATTAGGTTTTAATTTTAATTCCAGTTACTATATAGTGTTATGATAGTTTCAGGTGTACAATATAGTGTTTCAATAATTTCATATATCACCCATAGCGCCTACATTTTAAAAGTTAACATTGGGGCACCTGGGTGGCTCAGTTGGTTAAGTGTCCAACTCTTGATTATGGTTTGTGGGATTGGGCCCCACGTCAGGCTCTGCACTGACAGTATGGGGCCTGCTTGGGATTCTCTCTCCCCGTCTCAAAAAAACAAAACAAAACAAAATAAAACAAAACAAAACCAGCTTTAAAAAGTTAAAAGCAACATCCAAAAACATAACCTAACATATTTGAACTTAGGGTTACATAGCCTTAGCTTAAAGGCATCAATGCAAAGAATCTCGCCAGCTCTTACAGACTAATGTATTTTGAGTAGGAAGACATCAGCTCAATTTAAAAATAACTGACCCTAATTTGCCAATTAGCATAGTTTACTTCTTAGAGAAAGCTAATGTTTAGAACTTGCTATTACCTGATGAAAAATCACTATGCATATTTAAAAGCCCTTACTCCTTTATTCTTTAGGAAGAAGAAGTGCTGTTAAATCAAAAATCTAAGAGGCTTTATTTGCTAGAATCTTCCAAGGTAACATATAATTAAATTTTACTTTGCCTCACAAGCCTTATTCTTTGTAACACAGCACAACACTTTCTTTCCCCAGGAATATAATTTAAATCATCCTATACAGAATATTGACAAACCTGATTTCCCCAGGGAGACTTAATTATTCTTCCTTTTATGTAGTTATTGCAGTAAATGGTCATTGAAATATGACCATAAAATGTGCGCACGCACATGCACACACACTGCGGCAGTTATCTTGCATCTTAGAAGGATGCGTGTGAATGTTTACCTTCGCAACAGTTTAAACATCTTCAGAGTCAAGAGCAAGTTTTGTGTTAGAACTTGGCATGTAACATAGCACAGAAAATAAAATGGTAGAATGAATGAATATATTATTTTGCCTCTCCAACTCCTCCTTAAGCTCTTTTGGGGCAGAGATGGAGCCTTAATTATTTTGTATCCCCCAAAGTACCCAATACAGTCTTGAGCACCTCGTCAACATTCCATAAATATGTACTGAGTTACTTGCAGTTTTATGGCAAAAATTCCATTGAACAGAACACTTCTCCCTATCACCACATGTGCTCAAATAGAACTAGGTATTAATCTGTCAAGGATGTTCTAGAAGAGACTTCTGTATTGGATGGGAGCTTATATTAGATGACCTCTAAATTCTCTTCTAACTCTGAAATTTTATTTTTATTTTTTAAAGAAATTTAATTAGTGCAGGACTACAAATTTCATAGAGCAGAAAAAACTGGTATCATGAAAGTATCACCATTACTCAAGAACCAGTAAATATTAAGTTAATTTTTAAAAATCCTTGAAAGAGTAAAGTATACTAAAGAGTTAATGAATATATATATATATATATATATATATATAATATATATATGTAAAGTCCATTTGAAAACTGGTTGTTTAGAATGAAGAAACCATTTTCTCACAAAATAACATGGAGGTTTTTAGACTCTTAGGGAAGCTCGTAAAATCCAATCCCTAGGTCAAGTATTAATACTGCTTTAGAACTTAACCACGGCAAGGGGCATCTGGGTGGCTCAGTTGGTTAAGCGTCCGACTTCGGCTCAGGTCATGATCTCACAGTTTGAGTTTGAGCCTCATGTTGGACTCTGTGCTGACAGCTCAGAGCCTGGAGCCTGCTTCAGATTCTGTGTTTCCTTCGCTCTCTGCCCCTCCCCCACTTGTGCTCCGTCTCTCTCTGTCTCTCAAAAATAAATAAATGTAAAAAAAATAAAAAAAAAAAACAACCTTAATCACTGTTCACAATATGGTTTACTTTGGGATCCTGGCAGTATACTTCTCTGCACTACATCTGAATAAATGGGCAATTGTCTAGATAAGAAAAACCTGATTTTCACCACGACCATCAACTACAGTTGTATTATAAAACAACCACATATGGCCAAACTAAACAAATTCCCATTTTTGTAAGATATACTCTACTGGTCTCACTGGATTGACTCTATAACTTGCTTTGATGAGGTGCCTCAATTCCTAGAAATTTCTTTGCTATAACAGCATGTTATTTTTTTCTATATAAATTTTGGCCATAGTTTTCTAACACATGAAGCCACATAACCACATATAATTCAGGATGTGTTGATCTCTTTCTAGCCCATTATTACAATACATCTTCCAAGGACTCCCCACCCTCCAAGTTTGTTGATTAGACACAGGGCTGGTCTTACTGCTTTGTCACTGGGTTTATGCTGATTATTCTAAGGAATATGAGCATACTCTAAGGATGATGCTTCCCCCAGTCTTATCCATTTCTAGGAGGCTGTGGTTAATCTCTGATATTACTAAAGGAAAGTTATTTGCTACTGACTTCTTTTCCTACTTTGGGGGAAAGATCTGATTTTTATCACCTCCTTATTAATTATCCCACACAAAGCTTTCCTCTCTCTGTTTTTGATTCAGTTTTAAACTGCATGCTCACATAATTGTTTTTATTATTATAATAGCCCCTGAATTCTTAGAACTGCTGATGCATATTAATGTATCCACTCAGCACATTTCTTGAGTGCATGTCAAGTCTAAGACATGCAGGTGGGCAGCACAAAGATGAATTAGACATGCATCCTGCCTTTTAGTAACTTGAAGTCTTGTAGGCACGATGAGATATTTTTGACATTTTCTGCCACACACTGTGGCTAAAGTGTCAACAAAGCGTCATGCTAATTGCTTGAGCAGTTCATAAGGTCCTACGCTCCAAATGCCGTAGGATTAAATTCTTTGTCTTACCTCTGATGTCAGAATCAACTTAAATCTGGAAGCATCAATCTAAGACATCTGCTATTTGCAGGAGCACGGGGCTCCAAGGCATTAGTGGCAATGCTCAATTTAGGTTAATACTGATGTCAAGCCTTATAAAGAGGATCCAAACAAGAAAAATTGCAAGGGGCCACACTCCTTGTGCTCTCTCTGTACCTGGCACACTGTCTTCTTCTGCTTCTTTCATCTGGCATCTTCTTTCTCTAGATACCTACACACCTCCTTCTCTCAGATTCTTTAATTCTGCTCAAATGGCACCTTTTCGGAGAGGACTTCCTTGACCACACTACTTAGACACATGATCTCAACCAAAAGGCCAAGAAGCAATTGACCACCCTATTTAGAGTAGGACACTTGTCACTCTCCTTCATGGCTTTACTTTTCACAAATCACTTATATCTAATGCTGTACTTAAATTTTTTATTTTTATTTTTTGCCAGCGACTTTTCATTTTTTATCACCACCTAATCTCACTGCTTAGCGTTATTTATTAGATGTAGAGAACAATGACATTCCAGAAAGTTCTTGACTTTTTGAGAGTCTGCGTTTGTACTGAGCCCAAATCTTCTTTCCTAAAACCTCTGCTATTGGTTCTATTTGGTGTTCTAGGACACATGGAATAAGTTAAAGCCATTTCAACTTTCCACACGGCAGCCTTTCAGGTGTCTGCTATTTTCATCTTCTCTTCAATCTTCTCAACTTTAGACGAAACGTACCTTCCACCAGACTTCAGACAGGGGTTGTGGGTTTCTCTCCTGTACTGTACTTAAGTTATGGTGTGAAATACCCACAAATGAATATAGTATCTCTGTGATCCAAAGGCCTCGGCTTCTTCCCACAGCTGTTGGCTGCTCACTGCACCTTACCACACGGCACCTACTCTTCCTTGCTCACTCACTCCTTCATTCCACAGAACGGGTTCTGGTGAGTGTTTACACCTGCCCACTACTGCTCTCGGTCCTGCGGTACAGGATAAATCTGACCGATGAGGCACAGTCTTACAGAATTTATGTTACTAGGCAATTCTTCCAGCTAGATTTTTGCTTTTGAAACAAAAGGACAATACATCTTAGAGCTAGTGATTCTTTTATTTGTAAAACTTGGAGTTAAGAAATCACCAGCTTGTGAAATCCAATAGAAATATTTGTGCAGAGATTTAGAAGTTTACAACTGAAAAAAAAAAAAAAAGAGGAGGAGACTTAAATGGAGCACCTGACTCATATTCACAAAGAACATTTGAAGAAATTAGTTCATATAGTTGGGATGGGGTGAGTGTGTGTGTGTGTGTGTGTGTGTGTGTGTGCGTGTGTGCGTGCATGTGTGTGTGTGGCAGGGAGAGGGGAACCTCAAGGGCAGAGGCTTGAATTATCCATATTCTTCCCAGTAGATCATCAGTTCCTGCAAAGCCCCCTCCTTCCTCCCTCCTCTTTTCCGTCCTCCTCCCCCTCCATCTCTTTCCTTTTATTCCCTTGTGTCATTTAGTCCCCACCACCACCACAAGTGAGCACTTGTCATATAAATTTTGGTAAAGGTTTATCAAATTTCTCAAACAATCAAACTGGAATTTTATTAATAGTGCTTTTATTTCATAAAATTACTTGTGGGGACTGGTCTTTGTAATATCAATTCTGTGCTATTTAAGGGCACATAATATCTTTCTGTTAATTCAAATCATCTTATATGTTATTTAGTAGATTTAAAAGTTTTCTGTGAAGTTCCTGTGTATTCTTGGTTAGCTAAATCCCTACAAACATGATAGTTCTGCTGCTATTTTGAATGGTATCTTATTCTTTTGTTAAACCTTCTTGTTGGTACGTACCTTCTACTTGGGAGTGTTTTATTGCATATTTTAAAAAGTGAGCACAAAACAATAATACTGGGTAAATTTTTTTAACTATACATACAAAGGCTAAATGTTCCCAAACAATAGAAATTATAAACATAACAAGAATGTAAGAGTTTACAAAGGAAAGCAGTACCACAGAGGGAGAAGGCACAGCACTCTTTATATTAAACAGAAGACTCCAGATATAAACTAGAAACTTACTAGCCTTACAATTAAAATGCAGTCCCAGTGCTAGCCGAAATCTCTTTATCTCACGGCTCCTGTGTGGCTGAGATGACCCATATGTCATCAAGGTGATGTCCTCAGTGAAATGGAAGAAAGGGACTGGGAGAGGAACCAAATGAGGGCAGGGGAGGGCTGCGGGTGTTTGGGAGAATCAGAGGCCTGGGGAGGGTGTCCAAGTTCTGGACCCTGATTAGAAGTACAAGACCATGCCCTTCATATCAGAGCAAACCTACTCAACAAAGACCTTTAAACACAGGACCTGGTGACTTACAATGCAAGGCTCAACAACAGAGACTAAATATATGCTAAATCTCGTTTGCTTCTTATAGGAAGAAAAAAAACCACAAAAAAACCTAAAGCCTATCATTGCTATGCTATTTAAGGGAAGAGATGTATTATTAAACAATCAATAGGCGACATGATCATAACAATCCATGATAGTGAGATGAAAGGAAATGTTCCTCCTTCACTGACTGGCATTTGGACAGCATCAGATGATTCTAAAAAAAGCATTTAGATTCACACCCCATGTTAAACCCAAGAGGATGAGGTGGAAGGCACTCATATATTATTCTGGTGGCCAGGGATTCACTACACATTAAATTGTCAAGGTGAAAGATGATAAAGGCAATGTTCCAGGGAAGATCAAAGTAGCAGCTTGAGTAAACCACCATAACAAGGAAGTCCTAACTAACTAAGGCATATTTTTGTTACTTAGATGTAACAGGGACTTTGAAATAGTGCTTCTCTTACAGGACCCACCACCATTTACACAGATGGGAAAGGTTGCTCCTTAAAATTATTTTCACTATCAAACGATTTCTGTTTTATATTCCCTAAAGACTCAGAGTAGAATGGTGACACGAGGGTACTCAGAACCTTCCTAAAACATGATCTTAGATGAGGGCTTCATTTCAAGCCTACCCATTAGTGCCATCTGCTCTTTCACCAGGACCCTGAGTTTCACTGAACACAGCAGGCTAATCTAAGTAAGAATCTCTGAGACTCCATCTCTAAATTCAAATTTGACAACAGAAAAAGATCTACTAGAAATCCAGATAGTATGGACAGAGGATGGGGGGAAGGAGACAGAAGCCAGAACTCAGGGCACATTATCAAAATGAACTCTTCTGAAATCATTCTGGAGTCTATCATTTTTACCACTTGTACCTTCCATGGAACTGCCTGTGAGCATTTTCATCTGAAGGCCATTTGTCGTGGAGCTGACATGGATGGCTCCGACTCAGAGAAGCGGAAGCCACCTTCAACATGTACCAAAAATCAAGGTGGGACTCAATTCCGACCAAGAAGCTCAGATATCCCAAGCTCTTCTCCAGTGTGACCCTGCTGGCCAGACTGCTCCTGGGGACTGGGTTAAGTCTCCACAAATTTTTTTGTAGGTGCTTTCAAGTCATTGAAATCATTCTCTTGGCTTTTTTAAAAAATTTCCCAATTTGGAAAGCAGGAAATGTCTTTCTTGTGTAACAGTCACAAAGCAGTCCCCTTGGGCTTCCAGGGGGCTTGTTTCTTCCAGTTCCTGTTTCTGGTTTCTAACTACTAACTCTATATTTGGTAACAGCCTGCCTGTGGGCTGTTTTGGATTTGGTCATAATAAGATAACCTGGAGTCACTGAGAAGAGATCTAAAGCAATCTTATTTTTCCAGGAAGCAATGTGTTGACCTTTCAGGATTTGTTCTATTTTATTGAGTGTGTTGAGTTTTTGAATAGTGTTGTTTATAGCAAAAAGTTGGGTGTTTACACTAACGGTCCTTAAGGGTGTATGACGACAGGAATAGGATACGTACAGTCTCCCGGGTCACAACGAGTTTACATTTGCTTCGTATGTGGACTGATGTAATCTAAGGAATGCACTTTATTCATTCTCTTAGTCCATGGCAGCCTTGAAAATAGATACTTGCTTGGAAATGGACAAATATTTGTCAGAAGAGTAAGACCAGAGTGTTGACTTTTACATCAGGGCAAAAAAAAAAAAAGAATGAACACTGACAATAACTGATAGACGGATAACAACTTCTTCCTTTCCCCGGTAGTTCCAAAATGCATAGTGTTAAACCTATATGAACACAATATTTTAGGAATAAATAATCAACTTGTATCTATCACTGGAAGAAGCCATTTGAAAAAAGTCAAAAAGCTTTTGGATGGCTATTTGACCACCACTACCTTAGGTTTTTGCTTTGTCATGTTTTTGAGCCATAAGAGTAACTTGTTTTGTACATAAGTTCAGAAAGGATGATCACACTTTCATTTTACAAAGGGAAACCCAAGGCATAAAAACACATTTTATGATGAGTTTAATGATTATTTAATTATTTAAATTATTGCCTTTGGTCTGGGAAAGGAATTTGAGCTTCACAGAGAACCTTTTGTTTATGAAGTTATCAGTCATCAATTTCAGAGGATTATGATACCAGAACCAAAGTAAGAGCTCATATTCTCCCCCTAAAGAACATTACTTTCATGTATAATATGGATATATGAGATGGTATTACTTTAATTTATAACACATTTCTTATTTCTCTAATGTTTACTATAGGTTGAAAGTTAGTCTTTCTGATAGTAGGTGTGCAGCGAATAATTTTTTAGAAAATCTAAGATGTTGGGGCGTCTGGGTGGCTCTGTCGGTTAAGCATCCGACTTCGGCTCAGGTTGTGATCTCACGCTTCGTGGGTTTGAGCCCTGCATCAGGCTCTGTGATGACAGCCAGCTCAGAGCCTGGAGCCTGTCTTCAGATTCTGTGTCTCCCTCTCTCTCTGATCCTCCCCTGCTCATGCTGTCTCTCTCTCTCAAAAATAAATAAAAAAACATTAAAAAAAAATCTAAGATGTAATTCAGGAAATTCCTTCTTTTTCTGACTTTCTCGTTTCCCTTTTGGTCATTTTGCACTTGTTTTTATACTTAAGATCCTGTTTCATAAGCCAAGATTTGGCCATACGATTCATGCAGTTGTAATACCTTCCATCCTCTTGCAAAGCAGTGTGCACAGGGGGGAAAGGCCCATTCTGGAGAATCAACAGGAGACTGGAGCATCCGCTGTATCCCTCTCGGCTTTGGGACAAGTCACCTAACTTTTCAGATGAAAATTCTCATCTGAAAAATGAGACTAATTTACAGTTTCCTTCTGGGAGCTAAAATACATGGAGATTCTAGGACAGGTCCCTTATCAGGGTTACTCAATGGAGATGTGATGAGCATTCTAGAGAAGACGATTCCTCTGCTGTGCAGGAATGTCCCACCCATTGCAAGAGGCCCCCATAACGCCAGTGATACTCATCAATGAGAGCTTTGTGAAATGATCACACTAAATCTTCTGTTTGTGCTGATTTTTCCTTCCACTCCTTTAAATATAAATATATGAATTTAAATATGTATATATTTTTTGGTTTTGCATATTCATTCATTGAAACTTGGCTCAATTTTCATTTCCTCAAGTTCCTAACTTCCAGCAGCTGATATGACAGCATATTTAATGTTCTTGAAGTCTACCACCATTGGGGTGCTTACACATTGACTGGCACAGATTTCTGTGGTCTTTAGACTATTAGCAATCTGAGGGTAGGGGCTGTATTAGATTTCTCTGTCAGTGTCTGGCACCCACAAAATGCCTGACATATTGTGGGTACTTGGGGGATGTTGCTAAATCAAATGGTCCACCTCCTATGAATTCTGAGACTAGTGGCCGTCATATTCTGACATCATCTTCCTCTGAGGCATTTCACATAGTTTAGAGCCTTGATGTGTCAGACTACACTTCCCATATCTAGATTACTGGGGTCTGTTTTCTTCTAAAGGCTATGAGAACAAAACAGGCCTGTGTGTGAAGGGACCAGGTTAGGTCAGTATTTGATGTGTGGTGATGATGGGCGGGGTGGTGAGTGGGGAGCGCCAAGAGCTACAGCAGAGCAGAAAGATGCAACAGGGCTGTGCTCCAGGAATGGGATTCTGACCATGGCACAGGATCACATGTTCAAGTTGTACTTGAACTCACTTGTCCCTTCTGAACTTGCTGAGGGCACACTTCTTAAAGGATGTTCACTGTAGACATTTTCATAGGTTCCTGCTCTCATTTTCATTTTGTTCTAAGTTAACTACTAGTTCTTACAGATAGTACGGGAGTTTCTCTTTTCTGCATTTCATCCTGCCTTGGGATATGCCAACAAGAGAAACCATCCCGGGCCCTGCCATGGTAATGAAGAAAAGCAGATGCAGAGTCCTCCTGCTGATCTGTGTGACCTCCCTCTGCAATTTCCCAAACTGGCCATTCTAAATATTTGCCCTTCTCCTCAAGGACTCTACTCCATGCATCCCTTCTTGCCACATCCCATGGCCTCCCATGCCCTCACAAGCTCTCTCCAGATACGTCACTTTCTACCTCACAGTGGCCATTAGGTGCAAACTCCCATCTTGCTGTGCCTCACCCCTACCCCCCAACAAAATGCATCTGTAGCCATCATTCCCATTGCGGTGAAAGATGCTCCCTCCCCCCAAGCCAAGGGTTATCCTGCCACCTGGATCCTGGATCCCTCACCTCCTTCTTTGTGAAGATGACCATCCTTCACTTACCCTGAGCTCCTTCCTAAGTCTTCAATCCAACTTCTGACTTAAAATGTCTTCTTGGATATCTTTCATATGATTCAAACTTATGCTCAACAACAAACTTTTGCGAGTTGCTCTTAGAGTCATGATTTTATTTTTTCTTATATGTCACCTTCACTCTTCAGCAAATCTTACAGCTTTTCCTTAAAAGTATACACAGAACCACAGCTTCAATCCTAGTGCAAGCCATCTGATTCATGCCTTGCCTGGATTTTATTTCACTGGCCTGTTACTTTTTTTAATGATTTTTAACCATTTTATTTATTTATTATTTAATTTTTTTTTTCTTTAGAGAGAGAAAGAGCATGTGAGTAAGAGGGGCAAAGGGAGAGATAGAATCTTAACCAGGCTCCACATTCAGCACAGAGCCCAACATGGGGCTCAATCCCATGACCTTGGGCTCATGACCTGAGCCAGAATCAAGGGTTGAAGGTTCAACTGATGAGCCACCCAAGTGCCCCTCCACTAGCCTTCTAAATAAGCTTCCTGCTTCCATCCTTGCCCCCCACCTCATGCTGTATTCTTAACAATAGAGTGGTCCTGTTGAAACACAAGTTAGATAATGACACCCTCTGCTTCAACCTCAAAACACGTTCTAGCTCACTCAGAGCAAAGCCCGAACCTCTGCAAGGACCTACAGACCCTGTGGGATCTGCAGCTGTTGCCTCTCAGGCCTTAGTCCTCTACTCTGCGCCTAGCTCACTCTGCTAGCCCACTGTCCTCCTGATTTTCTTCAGCATGGAAGGGACACTCTTGCTTCAGGCTTGTAACATCGCCAGGGGTCCTCCTAGGTTTATCTCAATATTCAGACTTCAAGATTATCCTAACACTCATCAGGCACCAGAATCGCTTAGAAAGATCCAGGATTAAAGTCACAGCTTGCCAGCAAAGTGGCATCGGGCTTTCTTCCTTTGGAGAAACTTTCATAACTATGTGTGATCCACACCCTGCCCAGGACCTCATTTCTCCCCAGGCCCCTCCTCCCCAGATCATTTCAGGCGCAAGGAAAAGAGGTCCACAGAATGTGGGGTCTGCATTTGCCCCGGCTTAGAAGGCTTATGCTCCAACGAGACTGGTCTCTGGCATAACTCAATAGACACACTTTCTGTGAGTCAATGGACATGCCCTGTTACAGGTGTCACCACAATCACAGAAGTCTGGTAGTGTGGCTTCCTACCAGGCATTTATCATTCTTCCACTCCAGATGCAGTTGACCAAACAGCAGTCATTTATATCACAAGCAACGTTGCCTAGTAACACAGCTAACATTCTACTTTTATCGGGTCTCCAGGGAAACAGAGCTAGAAAGCTGAAGGAGTCAAATGTCAAGTTCTCCTGGAGAAGGGGAAGGAATCTGTGAACACTTTGTCTGTCTGTCTTTTGCTTTTGCTGTTCCCTCTGGAGGGGAGGCTTCTCCCTGGACATCTGCACTGATCTGCTGCCACACTTTCTTCAGTTCCTTCATCAGAAGTCACCTTCCCAATGAAGGCTTCCTTTGTCAGAATTGCAACTCCTAATATCGCCTGCTGAGATCATCCTCGTATGCCAAATTTTCTTTTTCATTGTTCTTATTACCTTCTAACGTATATAATCTATGAGCTGATTTTGCTTATTTTGTTTTCCCATAGAATTTAAAGTAAATAGACTTTATATAGGCTGGGATATTTATCTCATTCCTCCTGCACTGATAATTCTTAGCACCTAGGACAGTGCCTGGAATGCAGTAGGTTCTTTAACAACTATTTGTTTTATTTATAAATGAATATATGTCCTTTCTCTCTTTCAAATTCTCAATTTTCACTGGCACCCTTTTTTTGGGGAGTGGAGGGAGGGCCAAATGTTTTCAGTCTACAAATAAGAAGGGGCATGAGGTTAGAGATGAACACCCAGGCCAAACTGCCTGGGTCTCCGTCAAGGTTTTGCCACTCACCTTGGAGGTTTCCCTAAGCTCTCCGTGCCTTTGTTGTCTCTCTGTAAGTGGGGATAATAATAGCACCGATATCTCACGGTTGCCATGAGGATGAAGTGAGTTAAAATATGTGTCAAGTATTCAGAAGAGTACCTGACACTTAAGAAGCACTATAAGTTATTAAATCAAATTTTAAAAGGCCTTTCTTTCCACTCTGTGCCACTTCTAGTTATTTCCCTTTCTTCCAAGTTTTCTTCCTCTCAGTTGATTACCTGAAAGTCACACTTACCCCACAGTCATTAACTTCCGTTCACTTTGCCAACCACTCAAACTATGATTTGGAATGACCCAGGTGCTGCTTTTCTCTCCTTAGTCCGTGACTGAGTCATACGCCTGCCATCGCTGACCACACGTGCCTGTCCCCTCCTCTCTCCTGGGTTCCACCTCTCCGTATGGCTGCCCCTTCCCAGTCTCCTTCAGTGGCACCCCTTTTTCCTTCCTTCGTTCGCTCTTTGGTATTCCTGACGTCATCTCGCTCTCCTCATTCCCTCTGGTGATTCCATTCCCAGGCATGGCTTCAGCTCTCACACGGATGACACCCAGTCCTACTGACAGTTTCCCAAAGGTGTCATGTTCTTCCTCACCATGACTTCGAGCTTTCTGTCTCCTTCGTGGCATCTTTTTCTACCCCTAGCTCCGTCTCCCTCAATACAGCCGGTTCTCCAAGTTTTAATGCAACATCACCTCCTGTCTCATCCCCAGGAAAAGAGCCCCTCCTCTGCACTCCCTTCCTGCTTTATGGATGCCTCTATCACAGTATAACACTCGATGGCTGGTTTAGTTAGTTTTACCGGAGAAATGAACTGCTTATAGGTGTGGATATACATATAGAAAGGTTACATATGTGTATATATGTGAAAGTGCAGTGAATACGTGTTTTGGGCTCCCTCCCACAATGACAAACACCATACACAAGTAAAGAAAGGTGACTAGTATTTACATGGCCAAAAATCATACCACCAGCTCTTTTTAAAGGTTTCATTAGCTTGGTGTCTTGCTCTGGCTCCCATTCTGACACGAGTCTGGACACCTACCTGTAGAGTACACCCGAACACGCCGATCATCAGCATAGCTACCGAAAGGTAGTCGGTAAACACATCCCACCATGGTTTCAGCACACGGAAGGCAGGCTGCTGCTCAGAGAACTGCCGGAATTCTGTCACCGGAATCATCTTTCTGAGAAAGGAAAGGTTGTGAATTAATTTCTCTTCATGTACAACACACCACATTAATGGCATTTGAAATGCTGCCTCAACCCATGAGAAACAGTGATCTGAATTAGTCCAGGAGTTGTCAAGGTACCTCAGTGTTTTATGAAGCCATTGAATAAAACCACTGGTAGAGGAAATATGCCCCACGTGGAAAAGGCAAATAGTTTACTATTACTCATAAGTGGTTTGCCTTTGGCTCCACCTGGACCAGAAAGACCATGGCCAGAGCAGACCATTATTTCCTGGACTCTCCCTTCCCCTAAACAAAACAGGAAAATGCTAGAGAGAACAGAGCCCAGACTTTGAAATGTTTCTGTTATTTATCTCACCATCCTGGGTAAGGATGCTTTAAACTATTTTAAAAGTAATCTCAGCAATGGTCTGTGTTAATTACTTACTAGTGTCTATTTGTAAAGCATTTACTTGCTCCCTGGGAGGGCAGACAGCTTTGCCACACGGTCCTTGTCTTGTGAGATGGAAGATCTCATTGGTTGTGGTTGTGGGAGGGGGAGGGGCTGGTCTGGAAAGGACTTCATTTTTTCTTGTTTCCCATTTTTTGTCCCTGTGCTTTGTAAAACTTTTTTTTTTTTTTTTTTTTTTTTACTGTTTATTTCTGAGAGAGAGAGCATGAACAGGGAGGGGCAGAAAGAGAGGGAGAGAAACAGAATCCCAAGCAGGCTCTGTGATGTTAGCACAGAGCCCCAGATGGGGCTTGAACTTACGAACTCACAAGATAATGACCTGAGCCATTATCAAAAGTCAGACGCTCAACTGACTGAGCCATCCGGGCATCCCTGTGCCTGTTCTTTTGACTTCTTTCCTCTATTTTCTGTATTCTGCATATTTCACTGTGAACCTCAAATTTATCCTGATTTTCTGCTCTGAGAAATCAGTTGTCCTTGGAATGCCTATCTCTGTTTAAAAGACAGAAGATAAATGAGTAGGATGCACCTGAGGCTCCGGGAAAAAGGAGAAAGAGACGCATCCTTCTTAGACTGTGTTGCCCTTTCTCGAGGCTCAGTCCCACTCACTGCCTTTCCTGTGATCGGGACGTGGAGTTCATCACCCTGCGAGTGTGAGAAGGAATATTCTGTCCTTATCTTACGGCAGTGAATAAGGGTAGCTGGTGTGGAACCAAAAGAAAATTTCTCTCCCTTTTGCCACCTTGTATCCAAGAATCTAGCTCTCGGCACCTGTCTCGTTACTTAGTCCTCATTACATAGCAAGGGCAAGGCTGCATCTTGCTGCTTATTTTCCCAAGCCTTGTTTGTTTTGTGCATCTTCCCTTCCCTAGTACTGAATTGAGGGCTGTACAATAAACAGCCTGAAGCCAAGCCAAGCCTCTTCTTTGAGTTCACAGGTGGTTATCGTTGGAAACGATTATAATTATCCATTCTGTCTTGTTGCTTTAGCTGATTTCCTTAAGCAGCAATCTGTCTTCCTTCTGGGTTTATTCCTTAACACAATGTTGGAAACTTCAACTGCCTGCTGCTGCTCTCACCTTTGACCTGCCTACTTGACATGCGTGTAGCACTTGAGATGATTTTCTCATTTTATCAAAACACAACTTTCCTAACTCTGTTGTTACTGCCACTAGGCTGCAAGCTTCCTGAAGGAAGAACCTATATGTTATGCACGCAAGCTAACCAAAGAGCTTTGCAGATTCCTAGTGTCCTTGACATTTCAGATAGCTCATGATTTCCTAACACTTCATGACCTCTTTGCTCCCCATGAGTCATCACAACCTCACTGCCCCCAAGATTCCCTACTCACGGTTGTTCCAGTGACAGTCCCAGAGGCTCTAACTCATCTTAACCTCCAACTTCTGCTTCCGAAGCTATTGTCTTATTCCCTTTTGCATTCCCGTCCATTACCACAGCACCTGGCAAACAGGAGCAGGGCCTGAGCAACTGCTGTTGAATAAGTGAATGACTGAACTCAGAGGCTTGATCATGGAGCGACGCTCATCCAAATGAGATTGTAGGTGACCCCAGCCAGGGGCAGGCACAGTGCTAACTGTGCTCTAGTCTACATTCTTTGATAGATTTGGTGGTTGTTTCCTTCATGGTAAGTTCCTGTATACCTTCAAAGGAACACGGCTTGTTCTTTGAAGGGAGGGCCAATTTCAGGAATAAAATGCACCCGTGTAAAGCAGTGGCTTTCAAATTTTTGATCTCAGGATACTTTCATGCTCTAAAATGTAGTAGGAAGGACCTCAAGGAGCATTTTTTAAATGTGGATCACACCACTCAATACTTAACATATTAGAAATTAAAACCAGGAAAGTTTAAAAATACATACTAATTTAAAAATAAGCCCATTATATGTTGATTATAACTAGTCTCCAAAATAATAACAAAAATTGAGAAAAATGGCACTGCTTTCCACTTTTGCAAATCTCTTTAACATTTGGCTTAATGGAAGGTAGCTAGATTCTCATATCTGCTTCTGCATTCAGTCTGTTGCAATACGTTATTCTGATTGAAATTTATGAATCGAATAGATAGGCAGTTGGAAAATAGAGGAATATCTTAACAGCCTTTTCATATAATTGTGGATATTAACTTTTGATATCAAACTGACCTAGTTAGTTGCAATATGGAATCTGAAAACTGTATCAACAAACTTTTCAAACTTCATGATATTAAGACTCATTTGTCCCTCTTGTATTTCCAATGGATCTTTTACACAAGGTTTGTAACATCATATATTGGTCATCTAGAAAATACTGTATCACTGAGTTATGCAGATCTTCCACATGTTGACAAATTATATAAAAAAATCACATTCCTTAATATCATTACTGCTTTCATGAGAAAAGTTTTAAGGAATGGGAATTTTTCCAAAATTTTAATCACCACTTGAAAGGTTGAAGTTTGTTTCTGATAGCAAATGGTATCAGTTTGTTTTCCTTAAAGCATGAGGCTCACTTCATTCATTTCGAGAAAATATCTTCCACAGACTAAAGTCTGAGTAATCAGTTGTTTTATTCAAGTAAAAGTGATGTAATATGATAAAAGAGCTAATTTCACTTTAACTCAAATGAGGACTTTTCCTGCAGACAACCACCGTACTGTGGAACGTAGCAGGAACGCTTTATGTATTCTTCCCTTTCATCACACACTGCGTTAAGACAGTATGTATGTAGCCAGGGCTTATGAGCTGTTGAAATAATTGTTATTGCATCGATGAGGACATTAAATGAAACTGGCACTTGCTCTAAGTTGTAAGTATATGCCAATGAAGACTGTCATCACCACAGTACAGTCTGATACCTTTATCTTGATTCATGCTAAGGCGCATTACCCACCATTGCTTTCGTACCATAAGTGAAAAAAAAAATCTTAGCATTAAAAAATAGTTTTGACCTTGTGGACTCCCTGAAAAGGTTAAGGCTACCATGGCTCCATGAACCACACTTTGAGAAGCACTGAAGTAGAGGCTCCCTGTTTTTTCATCTACAACTCTTGTTGAGAAAGCAAACTGGGGGCACGCAGAAAAGGCAATGTTCTTGGAGTCCTTGGCTACGTTGTCTTCACAGGCATTAGTCTTTTAATATGGAAAATAAAGACAAACTAAGGAATCTAAGAAACTTAAATAGTACACACTGCCTCCTAATACTGGTGCAACCTAATTAAGATGGACTGTTGGAGAAGCGGCTGGGCAAGATGGCACAGCCTTTAGCGTCACAGCTCTTAACACACTTTGCCTCTTTTGGGTATTGTGTGTATATGTCCGTGTTTATGTCCACGCCATATATGTGTGTACATAGATACTCCATATGAATGTATACACACAGATCTATCATACACATAGAGACTTTATTATTTTAACATGTCACTGGGCTCATCCTTGTAATTATTCTTGATGCAACAAAAGGGTGGGGATGAAGAAGCTGATTAAAAAACTCCAAGAACTAAAGAGACGGGAGATGGCCCTTGTGCTCGCTGATTGGAAAAAGAAAAAAATTTTTGTATCTTTTTTCACGGATTTCAGCAGCTCTGAGGACACGTGTTATCAGTGGCTACCCTGGATTTCTCTTTCATTACTATTGTAGCTTCCAGTTGATTTGGTGCCATTTCAAGAGTTACTGTCTCAGGCTGAAGGAGTCAGTACAGAAGCAACTGCTTCAGTTTAAAGAGTCTTTTCCCCTAAAGATCAATCAGCGTAATTTTATTTCTATTTAACTTTTTTCTTATTCTAGAATTTCATCCAACTTTGATTTCCAGCTTATTATGTAAGAACTTAGTTTACCTAGTTAAAAAAAATGCCTTTGGAAATATGGCATTGCATTTCAATCATGAGATTCTGGAGCCCTAATTAAAATTATATAAATTTTACATTATGTTACATAGCTGCCTCGGCATCCTTTTGCAGAAGTCCATATGCATTTCTTTTATTAAAAATACTTATTTCCAAAAGTCATTTTAATGGCTTTATAAAATTTACTTCACAGAAAGGTCATATCATATAATCCTCGAGTAAAGAATATTGGTAAAGTTAGCTGCAAACCCAGAGTTTATTTCTTTCATTTATTTGGCCAGTCCTGAATAATCTGTCTTCCTCCCTCTCAGGAGAGTTTTATCATTTTCTCTCCAGAATTAATTACACAGATCAAATTCTGCTCCATTAACCCTCGGCTCTAACAATATGAAACTTACTCCACTTTGATTCAGTTAGTGATTGCTCACACTGCTCTCCAATGCCTATCAGCTGGGCATGGCCAACCTTTGCTTTGTTCCACAGTTTTTTGGCAGTTGGAAAATGGCAATACCTTTGGACAGTATAATAATACACCGTTCGAGGGAGCAAGAGCCAATGCCAAATGATAACAGGTATTCTAACAGTAAGGTGGTGAGTGGTCCATTACAAAAATGAATTTAAAAATTCAACAATTCCTGACCACATGGAATATGGATTCTACAGAGAAGAAATCCACATATATTCTTCATCTATGTTGCTAAATCTATCTAATGGCCAATGCCCAGCCCTCACCTATTTGCTCTCTGAGCATATATGCAGCATAAGGCATAATTTGAGCATCCTTCACTTTCAGGACACCATAGCCACTAGGTTTTCCTCCTCCTTCCTGGCTGTGCCTTCCTTAACCCTTCTGCTGTTTCTTCCTCTTCTCCCTGCCCTCTGGGGTTAGTCTTTGGTCCTCTTCTTTTCCCAAAGTGCTTCATCCTCTGGTGATCACATCTAGTCAAGAGCTTTTTTTTTTTAATTTTTTAAATCTTTATTTTATTTTTGGAAGAGAGAGCGAGTGAGCATGAGTGGGGGAGGGGCAGAGAGAGAGGGAGACACGGAATCTGAAGCAGGCTCCAGGCTCTGGGCTGTCAGCACAGAAACTGATGCTGGGCTCGAACCCATGAACAGTGAGATTGTGACCTGAGCCGAAGTTGGACGCTTAACCGACTGAGCCACTCAGGTGCCCCAGTTACACTGCTTTAAATAGCAACCATAATATACATAAATTCAAACCTGCATCCAGACTCATGGACCCAACTGTTTATTTGACATCTCCATCTGGCTATCCACCAGACACATTAAATGCGGTATGTCCCAAACCAACTCCAGGTCCCTTCCCTTACTCCTATTTCCCCCAACCCCACAAAATGCTATTATCTCTAGGAAAGATGGCAACTTCATCGTTCCAGTTGCTTAGGCCAAAAACCTTGAGTCACCCTTGATCCTTCTTTGTCTCTCACGTCCCACTTCCAATCTACCAAAATACACTGTATTCCTTTATTGTCTGTCTCCTACACGAACGTAACTTTCATGAGGGCAGGCACTTTCTTTTCAGTTCAATTCTGTATATCAATATATCCCAACCAGTTAGAAAATAATGCTTGACCTTTAGTAGGCACTCACTATTTGCCGAGTAAAGTAGTGGATACATGGTGATTTTAACGAAGAAAGGGAAGTGCAATTGCCTTTAGCTTTAGAAATAATCACTGTAAAGGCAAAGGGTGTCTCTGGGTAATGTTATGGGAGGCAGATCCCCTGGTGCAGGGCCAGGACATCAGCTAGTGTCCTGAGGCTAGTGTGGAAAAGGAGTGCAAGTGAGGAAGAGCACAGAAATACCATGATCTATTTAGGGATTCTTCTCAGCTATACCCAAAGGTTCCATAAATCAAAATAAAGTCCTCAAGATATGCTCAAAACATCAATTATAAAAGTAAAACAAACTGCTTTTCTTCTAGCAGTGCAAAGACAGAAAGACAGGAGAAAATGCCAAATTTTCCAATTCCTAAAAACGATACCCTTCTCTCTTGGGAGAACATGACTCTAGATTGTATTTTATTCTGTACTTGTGGTACCCATGACAAAATAGCTCTGGTAAATCCACCAAAGAAGATCATAATTACATGGTTCTATAGAAATATATTTAATAAAAATAATAAATGAGTTATAAAATTTTAGAGCCAAAATGGCACTTCAGAGGTTATCTAGTCCATAATTCTTATTTTAAGAGTGAAAAACTTGAGCTGACACATTAGGTGACTTGTGTCCAAGGAACACAGCCAAGGGTGAGACAGGACTTCTAACCAAATCTCACCCCGCATAGCTCCTAGTTAAGATGACATCGTGATGACTGGAATGCAAAAAATTTAAAATATACTAGGAAACAACAGAGTTTAAGTAGAATTTCTCCTGTATTCAACTTCTCTTTTCATATCCCTATTTGATAGTATAAAAAATTTAAAAAGCTTTTATTAAAACATTAAAATGATTCTTGAGCTCTATGGCCCTTACAGCCCCACAAAGCAAGAACCTTGCAGTCAGAAGGGATTGAAAAAGGGAAGTGAAACTTGCAACCCAATGGATACTTCTGTATTATCTCCTTGCATATTTCCATGGTGTCATACATTAAATTAATGGTCCAATCACATTGTTTTGAAAATACTCAAGTTGAGCTTGCCCTGTTTTTCTAAGGGTGGTGGTGGTGGTGGGAAGCAAAAATTACTCCTACCTAGCAATTCTCGTTCTTAAAGAAAAGAGAAGATATATGAGAAGATCTTATATATCTTCTCTTATTATACCTGTCACATATTAAAGAAAAATCCCTTTAACCATTGTACTTCAGGCCATATTATCTCAAGGACTTTGCTTCACATGATAGTTTCCACAGTTACCTATATTGTAGTCAGAAGTTTTTGAATCCATATTTAAATTATACATATATATATATATAAATTTATTATATCTGATGATCAACAGCCGATTTTTTTTCTCACAAGCACAGATTAACTTCATTTACTTATGCACTTGCTGTAGAATAATTATGAGAGTGTAAAATATGTCAGTCCTGGGCTAGGAACCAGGGGATGGAAGTGAACAAAACAGAAGACAAGGCACCTGCCCTCACCCACATGCACTCTCATGAGAGAATGTGTATTAAAGAAATTCCTATACAAGCACGAATTGTAATCCATCTGCTTTGTAAATGTGGCTGATTAGTGTTTCCCGTGCCAATGGTGCATTTAAAGAGGTTATTTGTATTTCCTCAAAGCTAGTGTTTATATCTTGTTTATCTCTGTGTCTTCTAGAAAAGAACACAATGCCTTAGAATGGACCCTTAATTCATTTGTTAAATCTAAACAGGCCCCCATATACAAGCATACTCAAATATAGATACACACACCCATTCAAGCATTTTGTAGTAAAGACCAAACGCTTCTATTATTATCCTGTGTTATAAAGTTTGACACTGCAATAACTAAGTGACTATTACCATATAGCTTCACATCATCAATAGTGATTATTCAAAAAACATGCACTACTGAAGAGACTAAGAAAAGAGTCAGGAATAATTTATAATTTCAAAGGTAAAGATCATTGGAATTTTAATGCACGATGTTCTGTCACTGGTGCTAAAGGGGATGTGACGATCAATGATGACTTCTTAGGTTTAGCACATGCTTTTGTGGCTCCCTTATCAGAACATTGCTCTATTAAGAAGTAAGAGACAGAAAACAGATCTAAACATAATAGTCTTGTTTATGATATAATGGTTTGGAATAGTGCCCTTCTAAATCTTAGTGAGATCTCAAAAGAAGGCTTTGCTTTTGTTAGGACTTTTGTCAAAGAGCTTCAGCTTCATCTATGTGACACTAATAATAATTTAATATTTATTCTGCACATATCCAGTAAACTTGAATTCAGAAATATTTTCTAAAATGAGGCTAAGTTGTGATCTAATGGTCTCAAAAAGCGATCCTAAAGGATATCATCATGTGTTACTCACTGCCTCCCTTATCTCTGTCATTTGGAATTTACTAAAAGTGTCTCTGAGAAACGTGGCTTCAGCTCTCTGCATCCCACTGGTATTCTTGGTCGCCTCTTTTGTTTCAGGTCGTTTCTCTCTCCTTTAAACCAGGAACAGTGTGGCAGGAGGCAGAGTGTACATGTAAGCCTCCACCCCTTCCATAACAGGATTCTAAACCCTTGAGAAGACTCTGTGTGTTTTCCAACACTTGATATCATTTATATGTGACTGAGACATATTTCAGTTCATAGTATCAGTCCTGACATCCAAAAACTAACGTCTAACATTTAACTGAGAAAATCTATAATGACTGTTTTTGAAGACTCTCTCTTCCTTCAAAGGACAAAAAGAGATTATCTCCGTCCGGTTTTACTCCCTGAGCCAAGAAACGACCATAGTTCTAAGCAGCAAAAGCACCATGGACATACGGTGCAGGTCAGAGTCCAGACAAAATGCGTTGCTGGCTCAGCAGTCGGTCTACCTGGAAGGGACTTTCTTTGTGACAAAAGGCCAGCCAGGAGAGGATGGTGGAGAAGACAGAAAGGTTCCTGCCCTTCAGAACATTAAAACAGAAGCTTCTTACTTATTTTTCACTTTTTGGAGTTTAAAGTAGTCTGAAAAGGCAGAGGTCATCTTCCATTTCATCTTGTTAGCTCCAGGCCTAAAATGCTCCACAGTTTGAGTTAAATTCTTAACAATTCTATGGGAGAAAGTTGCCTTGTCTGTTCCAATAGGCAGTCTGGCTTGATTTACAAACACTTTTCACAAATGTAGATAGGCTAACAGTCAGCAAAAGTGTGACAGGCAGCTGAAACAACTTATTATCAAAAACTTTCCCACTAAGCTTTTTTTTTTTTTAAATGTGGTAAGATTTTAAAATTTCCAGTTATGTTAAACATAACAACTAGGAAACAAAGTCACACTGCTCTAGAAACAAGAGATTGGGGCTTAAAGTGAGAGACTGAAAACCTAATGGATTTGTAGTATGAACATTATTAGGTCTTTATAAAGTTCATCTTTACAGGAATCTACCATTTAAAATTTCTCTCTTTTTAAAAAATGTTTATATTTAGAGAAAGAGCATGGGGGGGGGTGGTGGAGAAAGAGACAGAGAGAGACAGAGACAGAGAGAGAGAGGAGACTCCAAGCAGACTCCACGCTGTCAGTGCAGAGCCTGATGTGGGGCTCAAACTCACAAACTATGAGATCATGGCTTGAGCTAAAATCAAGAGTTGGACACTTAACCGAATAAGCCACTCAGGCGCCACTAAAATTTTTCTTTTAAGAGATGGGTTGATAATAGTATAAAAACATTCACTGTTAAATAATCCTCTTAGGAGCTTTTAAAAAACAGTTGTTTTGAAGACGTGAGCTCTTGGTTTGTCTTTCCTGTTGAATGTGCTCAGTAAAATCCATGATGGAAAGAAGTCCAGGCCCTCCAGCCCCCAGGGAGAAACAGTTCTACATCAGGAAATTAACAACCACCATACTTTTATTGTCATAATATTAAAGTAAATGTCAATACACCTAAAAATTAGAATATTAGGTTTTTGTTCATCCAACCAATAAATATTTAATGCAAGGCTTTTTGCCTATAGGAAAAATATTTGTTAGGTTTGGCTCTAAACTTAACATATTGATTGAATGGCCTAACTTTTCCAAGTTAGACATTATAGGACTTCTCTCTTTCAACTCTTATTTTCTCATAGAAAAGCTAAATAAAATCTAAGATGATATTTGATACTAGAGGTTCACATTCTAGAAGCTGAGGAGGGAATACAAGCTTCTTTATATGAAGGCTCTAGGAGAATACGATCAAAGGCTACTTGCCTCTTAGACTTAGCATGGGCCAAAAATCTAAATAAAAGAAATGCTTGGAAAATAGGAATCAACTCATTAATGTACACCTATTTCTGAAGATGATAATAATAATAATAATTTAGTTTAAAAAAATCAGAGCAAAAGACTACCCTCCCTCACATACACTACCAAAAAGAAATAGTGAAATGAGTGATATACATTATGTGATTGATTGCAAAGGTGCAGTGATCTGTGTGGTTCTCAAAGAGTCACTATGAAGGAGATTCAAGCAATAGCAGGGCCTCGTGGTGTTAATCCTAAAACTGGAATGTTCTTCCAATCCCCTCTATATCCTGCAGACCTCGCTCTAGCACCACTTGCTCAGGCCCTGATCTCCCCGACTGGGTCAAATCCAGCCCACAAGCTCTTGCAGCACAAAGGACTCCTGTCAGAGACCCCATTTTCCATTCATTTGTGTGGTTCTTGGATTAATGTTGGTCTCCATTGTTTTCCCATCACCTAACAGTCTTTGGCATGTAATAGGTGCTCAACATAGAGTCAGCGAATCAATGAATAATCAAAAAGAAAGTTACAATCCCAGTCTAAGCATGAGATCTCAGACTTATTCATTTGAATACTTTGTCAGCAAAAAGAAAATGGGGGGAGAATCAAACCCATTAGCTAACTTGGAATAAGACCCAAAGAAGTGCCATCTTTGTAGACAAACTATAGTATCTTGAACATTGTTTGCTTGCAGTTGCTATTATTAGTAAGAAAGATGGTTTGGGGCCAAGGAAATCTTCCTGAGAAAATTATCTCAAAGACGTTGAGAGCCCTGCCCAATGCATTTTTTAAAAATGGTGGAAAGACCTAGAAAACAAGACACTGAAGCCCTGTAATCTATCCACTTACAAGGTGCCGTTTTGTTATCCAAAGTTGTCTGGCAACTTCATCAGCAGGATGAAAGCGTGAACTAGGGATGCTGGAAAGGAACGAAACCAGTTCAGTGGTTGTTGGACTGGGAGGTTTTATGTAATGATCACCAACACTGAAAAATGAAAACCTGTGTGGGAAGGTCATAGACATTTACCTCAAACCTTAGATTTAGTTGGAAAGAGTAAGGAAGAAACAAGAAAAAAACTCACTTTTAAAAGTCAAACATTTCAAAGCTGAGAGACCTTTAGAAGTTCTGAAGTAGGGGCACCTGCGTGGCTCAGTTGTTTGAGCGTCCGACTTTGGCTCAGGTCATGGTCTCACAGTCTGTGAGTTCGAGCCCTGCATCAGATTCTGTGTCTCCCTCTCTCTCTGCTCCTACCCCACTTGCATGTGCGCTCTCTCTCTCTCAAGAATAAAACAATAAAAAAAAAAAAAAAAAGTTCTGAAGTAACATGAAACTTAAGAATGGGTGGATAATCTTTTGGTGGCTCAAGTCCAAGGGAAAAATCGACATTTATGGAACAATTGTGGGGGTTTGTTTGTTTTCATTTGTTCTGTAATGTTTGATCCTATTTTTTCAGATAAACCCATGTTAAAAACATAGCTGACTAATGTTTTAGGAACCTAATAAATGGCTACATGGACATAAATTTAAATTGTTTTGGCAAAAACAAAATATATATCTATTTCGACAAAGAAACAGAAACTGGAGGAAAGATAGGTTGGTTCATTTCTACACCATGTCCTTACATACAAACAGTATTGGGATTCTTGCAGTCAGAAAGGTAGGATTTGGGGAAATGAGGTGGAAAAAGGCATACCATCATGATTCACCCTAGGTTTTTCCTGTCTAGAAGCTAAGAGAGGGATAAATTATTGGAGATACCTACTTCAGGAGCACAGTTTCTCAAGGCTGGATGGAGTGTCTTTGAAAGCTTTAAATCCCTAGCACCTATCACAGTGCCTGACACCTTTATTCATTCTTTCCGCAAGTCCTAGAGTAGCTTTAAACAGCAAGGTATTGAGGTGCCTGGATGGCTCCATTGGTTAAGCATCCGACTTCAGCTCAGGTCATAGTCCCACGGCTTGTGATTTGAGCCTCATGCCAGGCTCTGTGCTGACAAGCTCACAGCCTAGAACCTACTTCGGATTCCGTACTTCCATCTCTCTACTTCTTCCTGGCTCATGCTCTGTCTCTCTCTCCCTCTCAAAAATAAATAAACTAAAGTATTGAGCTCACCAATGTGGACATACCAGTTAGTAAGCCAGACATAAGCCTTGTCCTTATGTACCTTATGTTATGATGGAGAGACAGATAGTAAGTAATGCACAACGATTTAATCGCAGTTGGGGTAGTATGATGAAGTAGATGTTTAGGACACTGATAGATACTGAGGTACCTGAGCTACTGGGGGCTTAGGAAGTGGTACCTGCACGGAAACATGAAGTACAGGTAGGGACAGTCATCCAGGTAAAGTTGGAGGCCAGGACCAGAACATTTCAGGCAAAAGGAAAGGTCTATAATATCATGGCTCTTTGTTCCCTCTTTAAGGTGTATCATTTTGCCCTCCATCACTCACCATGAATGCTTTGTTTCTGTTTATTTTGAATAAGGTTAGATCTGATATATTCTGTATCTGGAGAAACAGGGTAAGGGTAGCTGAGATGGTCCAGATTCTGAGGCAAAGTGGGCAACAAGTGACCCGTTCTTTTACTGAAATGCCAAAGGTGCCAAGACTCACTGGGTCTTTTTCTAAGGTGTACATATAAATTCACCCAAAGCAACCTTTCTGTAGAAGCATGTAGACCCCTTCTCTGCTTCACCTTGTACTTTGCTGCTGAACTGCCCTCTATAACAGGACCTCCTGAATCATTCCCCACACAAGGTCTTTGCTCTCTTGGGAACTGTCTAACGATGCCCCAAGGTTCTGGCTAGGCTATGTTTGGTACTGAATTCACCAACTTCTCACCACAAATAGCAAACATTCTTCCAGAATCTCAGTAGCCCAGTCATGACTGCTGAGTAACTGCCTGGAACTGAGCACAGGTGGCAACTATGAAAGCCGAAGGTGCTCTTGTCTCCTGCACCTGTGCAAACATGTGCCAGCCTGAATTTTAGGTGCTTCACTCAAAATCCATCTAGAATTCACCCTCAGGAGCTGACTTCTGAGTTACACACAAGAAATTCAGTCTTTGGTCAGAGGATAGTCTCCTTTGGTCTATTTTTTTTTTAATTTTCCCCTTCTTTCCCTTGAATATATCCTCCTGCTTTCCTT
Organism: Helogale parvula; assembly: GCA_004023845.1. Lineage (NCBI taxonomy): Eukaryota > Metazoa > Chordata > Mammalia > Carnivora > Herpestidae > Helogale > Helogale parvula. Next base: position 35,430 of record PJEM01001430.1, read on the forward strand.
TTCTTTCTTCTCCCTCCCCTTGATCTCTCCTCCTCCCCTCCCTCTTTCAACATTTGCTACCCAACTACTATGTGTCAAGAACTGGGCATAAAAGACAAATAAGAAGCTCTAGTCAAATATGTGGGCAACAGATTTGTTAAACAAGGAGATTCAAAGTGCGGTATCTTTTCTCTTTGCTCCTTGGCTTTTTATAGGAATTCAACCCCAAAGGGCTCATGAGCCAGACCAGCACTGGGAATGATGCATACCAACTCGCCATTTAACTCTTGCTTGTGCTTTGCCAAGAGACCTTCTAGAGGACAGAGGTATAAAATCACACAGAAGAGTGCCCTGGGATGAGGTAAGAATGAAAACAGAAATAAACAGATGTCTTAACTTTCACAAGCTGAAGTTAGAAACAGAATTGATTGGGGCAGATTTCTTGATGTATTGCTTGCTGGCCAAACTCTGACAGCTTGCTATTCAAATAAGACCCAAATAAATTTGGATAATAAGAGATACTATTTGTTCAATACTTTCTTCCATTGTTTCTTTTTAAAATTGAGATATAATTGACATATAACACTGTATTAGTTTTAGGTGTGTAACATGATTTATGTGTATATATTATGAAATGATTATCTGAGTACGTTTAGTTAATGTCCACTAACCACACACAGTTACAATTTTTCTCATGATGAGGACTTTTAAGATCTATTCTTTTAGCAAGTGTCGAATATACGATCGAGTATTGTTAACTGTAGTTGCAATGCTGTACATGACATGCCCAGGACTTAATTATTTTATAACTGGAAGTCTGTTCCTTTTGACTCCCTTCACGCATTTTGCCTACGCCTCTGATAACCACCCATCTCTCCTCTGTATCTACAAGTTTTGTTTTGTTTTTAGAGTCCACATTTAGGTGAGATCACACAGTATTTGTGTTTCTCTGTCTCACTTAGTTCACTCAGCATAATGCCCTCAAGGTCCATGCAAGTTGTTGCAAATGGCAGGATTTCCTTCTTTTTATGGTGAAATAATATTCCATTGTATGTATATATGCACCGCATTTGCTTTATTCACTGAGCCAGCCAGACATTTAGGTTGTTCCAATGTTTTGACTATTGTAATAATGCTGCAATGTACGTGGGGGTGCAGGTATCTTTTTGAGTTGTTATTTTTGTTTCCTTCAGAGAAAGACCCAGAAGTGGAATTGCTGGATTGTATGGTAGTTCTAGTTTTAATTTTTTCAGGAACCTCATACTGTTTTCCATAGAGCCTACATCAATTTACATTCCTGCCAATAGTGCACAAGAGTTCCCTCTTCTCTACATTCTCTCCACCACTTGTTATATCTTGTTTTGATAATAACTATTACAAACCGTGGTTGATAGATAACAAGAGGTGACACTGTGGTTTTGGCATTTCTCTGATGACTAGTGGTGCGGAGCATCTTTCCACGTACTTGTTGGCCACTTGTACGTTTTCTTTGGAAAAAATAACCGTTCAGATCCTCTGCCCATTTTTAATAGAACTGCTCTTTTTTCCCTACTGAATTATGAGTTCTTTACATATTTTGGATATGAAGCCCTTATCAGATATATGATTTGCAAATATTTTCTCCTATTCCACAGGTTGTCTTTTCATTTTGTTGATGGTTTTCTTTCTTATGAAGTTTTTAATTTGATGTAGTCTCCACTCGCTTATGCTTTTGGTGTCAAATTAAAAAAAATTCTTGCCAAGACTGATGTCAAGGAGCTTATCCCCCTTGGTCTGGGAGTTTATGGGTTCAGGTCTTACATTCAAGTCTTTTACCTCATTTTGAGTTTATTTTTGTGTTTGGTAGAACACAGTCATTCTTTTGTATGTCACCGTCCAGTTTCCCCAACACCATTTGTTGAAGAAACTGTCTTTTCCTCATCATTTATTTATCCATTATTGCTTAAACTGGCTTTTTTTTTTTCTGGTGAGAAGGTCCATTGCTCCTTTCTAATCCACAGTGGGATTTGTAATTCCCCCAAATACTTAACTACTTTACCAACAGCACCTCAGCTTTCGTGACTACAAAAAAGCTGAAAACATCCGTGTAAAGAAAGTAGTTGTGGGAATTAAACTAGAAAAAAAAGTAAGACCATGAATGAGTCAGCATGAGGGTATAACAGCTTTAAAGGCATCAACATCAAAGAGAAAATGAAATTATTTGGGTTGCCCTAGTAACACCAAGATAAAATGTGGAAATGAAAATGCAATATTTAACATTAAGAAAACCTCCTGCAGCACTGAGGTCTCTCACTCATGGAATGAGCTTCGCCATGGCAACGGGCAAAAAAAACATGTCAACAGATTAGAGAAAGTGAATATCCAAGGGAGTAGAACCACAGTAATCAGGACTAAGCTAATCTAATAAACATGCTGTACCTTTCTTCTCTTTAACTCCCAGAATTAACTCCCAAAGGGTCCTCAGGGATCGAATGAGACTTTCATCAGTGACATGGGATCTTAGATGGCTTCAGAAGTTCAGCTTTATGTATGATCTCCAACCCACTCACTTTTCCCCAATGGCATGGAACTTCCACACATTCTGGAGCTCTGGTTTTATTATAGGAAAAGACAAACATGAGGAATAGGTTACATTCTCCATGCCCAACCTCTACTTTTTTGGAGATGATCCATCCCTGGTGATTAAAACAAGAACACAGAGTTGTTATTTATGTGGTACTAGAGTTTTAAAATATTCCTTTAGAATTACAGTAACTGGGGGTGCAGCACTCAAGTCGAAGTGCCTGAGTATGAATCTTGGTTCTGCCACTTGGGAGCTGGGTAACAATGGCAGGGTACTTAATCCTTGTTTCTTCTTCTTTTATTTTAAATTTTTTAAACATTTATTCATTTTGGAGAGACAGAGTGTGAGTAGGACAGGAGTAGAGAGAGAGGGAGACACAGAATCTGAAGCAGGCTCCAGGCTCTGAGCTGTCAGCACAGAGCCTAAGGTGGGGCTTGAACTCACGAACTGTGAGATCATGACTTGAATCAAAGTCGGATGCTTAACCAACTGAGCCACCTAGGAGCCCCTGTTTCTTCTTCTTTAAAATGGAGAAAAGTGGGGCATCTGGATGGCTCAGTTGGTTAAGCAGCCAACTTCAGCTCAGGTCATGATCTCGCGGTTCGTGGGTTCAAGCCCCACCTTGGGCTCTGTGCTGACAGCTAGCTCAGAGCCTGAAGCTTGCTTCTGCTCTCTGTCTCTCTCTCTCAGAGTAAATAAACATTAAAAAAAATTAAAGTGGAGAAAAGGATAGTATAATCCTGCCTCACCGGATGACTGGGAGGAGGAGTGTGTAAGAGATAACTGTGGCAGACAGTAATTGCAGTGCTATAGCACAGCCGCTAATACGAGCAATAAAGCGAACAGCCAAGTCAGTAAGTGCAACAGGGAGTTTTACTATTCAAAACAAGAATTCCCTGGTGTTTGGCGCCTTCGGTCCTAACCTGACATACCACACAAAAAAGACAATTCTTCATAAAAACAGAAGAAACAGAACTTCGAATCATTTTTAACGGGAAAGGAAAAGCATATTAACATTGAACATTTAACTTTGTTGTGTCTATTAACTACCAGGCACTGAACGTGTTATCGTCCACATTACACCCGTGAGGCAGCATTATCTCTGCCCTACAGATGAGGAAGTGCGTAAAGAGAGATTAAATAATTTCTCAAAATTTACACAGGCTGTGAACAGCAGAACAAAACTTCCCATTCAAGGCTGTCAAATTCCAATGCCCAAGCTCATTCTACGTTATGAGAGAAATTATTTCAGTCTCTAACAGTCCATTATGGGAAACTCAGCCTTGCCACCCATTGGTAACAACACCTTTTTGAGGCACTAGGGATCTGAGGACTGGATTCAGGACAACCATATTTGTGGTGTCTACACTCTAGTCTAAAATCTGGCACTGAGAGAGGAATCCACTCTGAAGTAAGATCTCCTTAGACGTTAGACAGGATTCAGCTTCTCTCCAAAAAGGAGTAACTGGTACGAGATCTACTAATGTATCACAGATAGCTAGACAAAAACGAATTTTACCAGAGCCACAGAAAGTCTTTAACGTTATATTTTTGGTTACATCTATTTTTCATTTGACATAACCCCTTGCTTGGAAAATGCAGTACTCAACCTTTATACTGTTCCAAACTCTTTTAGGGGGAATCTCCATGTGATTTCCAGGAACTCAGAGTAGCAAAATAGCAAGGACCTTCTGTACTAAAAACTTGAATACTGGGAAATGTATACCAAATTAAAATAGAAGGACAGCGACTACTTACTTCCTTTTCATTGTTCTTTTTCAAATTGATTTGGCCAACACACTTAACTACACTTAGATATTAACCATCGCTTGTCCCTAGAAAATTATCAGAATTTCCCTTCCCTGATGTTCCAGCAAAGTGTTTTGCGCTATTGCAGTATGCCCACAAAGAGAATTGGTTTTCTTTTTTCTTAAAAAAAACTTTTTTGATGTTTATTCATTTTTGAGAGAGAGACAGAGTGTGAATGGGGGAGGGGCAGAAAGAGATACACTCAGAATTCAAAGCAGGTTCCAGGTTCTGGGCCATCAACTCAGAGCCTGACACGGGGCTTGAACCCACAAACTATGAGATCATGACCTGAGCTGAAGTCGGATGCTTAACTGACTGAGCCACTCAGGTGCCCCTCTTTTTTCTTTAAAAAATTTTTTTAAGTTTATTTATTTTGAGAGAGAGAGAAAGAAAAGTGCAGAGAAAGAGGGAGAGAGTGTCAGCGTGGAACCTGATGTGGGGTTTAAACTCATGAAATGTGATATCATGACCTGAGCTGAAATCAGGAATCGGATGCTTAACTCAGTCACCCAGGTGCCCTGAGAATTGTTTTTTCTTTTAAAAAAAAAATGACTCAAACATTCACTGTCTTTTACAGATTATGACTGTGGATTTCTGGCGTCCCCATTCAGGTCCACAGAGTTTCCAGAGTCAGGGGACAGAAACTGGCTCCGGTAAACTTCATGCAAATACGGTCGTGGGTACCTAAAGTCTCTTCCCGTCCCTGGGGCTGCAGCCTTGGTTGTGGCAGCTAATTTTTGATGTTGAGACATATCTACACCTAGTGGTCCCCTCTGAAGTTGTGGCTCCTTCAGGGCCTCGTCTGACTTATGATGCGCTTTCACATCACCCTGACTTCCAGGGCTCACATTCCCTTAGCTTCCATTTTCTTCATACCACCAGATATTGCCCTGCAGATACTTTCATTACTGCTCCTGCCTTCTACTTCACCTCAATTCCTTTGTCCCAACTTTCCAAGTTTCCTCCTTTTTTTAGTTTTCCCCAAGATAAGTAATCCTGATCAATCGGATTGGTTGGATGTGGGGTTTCAGAGAGAGGGAGAAGACACCAAGATTTCTGACTTGCGAAAGAGAACGCACGGAATTGCCATTTGCTAAGGGGAGAGGGAAGCCACAGTGGGAGCAGATTTGGGGAGGGGGTGGTGAGCTTGGTTAGCGAGGTGTTCAATCTGGGCCCTCTATCAGACATCCAGGGGGTGGGGCTCCATTAAAAGCAGGATACATGAGGCTCCAGGTAGGAAGATCTGGGCGGGAGATACAAATGTGGGAGTCATCACAGGACAGGAAATGGATAAGCTCACAGGGCAGGATGAAGTCACTTAGGAAGCGCATGGAGAAAAGAAAACTACCTAAGGACTTCCAGTAGCAAGGAGCATTTTCCCACCAGATGTGGGGCTGAGTCACTCTCTCACTTCCTTAGGTTTCTGTGCAAATGTCAGATTATCAGATGCCTTCTCTGGTCACCCTATTTAAAATATTATGCTAACTTGCTACCGCCAGTAGCACAGCAGCCCAGCACTCCCTTTTTCATTCTAAGTTACTTTTCTTACCAGCATTATCTTTGTCAGATGTACTACACATGCATTCACATGTTTATTCGTGTTATTGTCTGTCTCCCCATTTATAAGCTCAGGTCCATAAGAAACAGGAACTTTGTCCTGTTCACGCCTGTCTCCCAGTGTGCAAAACAGTGCCTGGAACATAAAAAGCACTCAATAAATAAAGTTGAGTGCATGCTTATTCTGAAATTCCCCCAGTTGTTAAAAATGGGTAACAAAAGTATTTCTGTGAATACCAGAATTTAAAGTCATGTGCACTTTGTTTTGGGGAAGAGAACCACCAGATTTCTCTCGCGGCACTCTGCATTTTCTCATGCTACCTGCTCTCTTCGGGGCACAGGGGAAGCAAAGGCGGCATCAAAGGCCAGCTGACAGATTGATGAGTAGGCTAAAGAGGACTATCTTCATTCTCTGCTTTGTTGGGGGACTTGGGAGAAAGAAGACAGGAGTGGAAAAAGACATGTTCTTGGCCTGATTTATTTTGAACCTTGGGTTCCTTTATAAAAATATTAGTATTATGTTCTTTCCTCTACTCCCATTGCATGCCTAAGCCTCCTTCCAGGGACCTGCCACAGACTCAGGAAAAGGCCACAAGAAGGAAAGAAAAGGTGTTTACAAAGCAACAGCAGTGCAATAGTGATGATTGATAATTTGGGTCAAACTAGTGGCAAATTACAGCAATGTGCAAGCACAGGTCCGTGTGGGAAGTCGTGGTAGATCTGAGGTAGAAAAAATCAGCAGTACTGGCATTCTTTAAAAAACGAACCAACAGGATACTGAATTTGGTGTCTTCAAGAGCCAGAAAGTTAAACTTTTTCAATATTTTCAAAGAAATTTTTTTAATGTTTATTCACTGTTGAGAGACAGAGAGAACAGAGCATGAGTGGGGAAGGGACAGAGAGAGAGGGAGGCAGAATCCCAAGCAGGCTCCAGGCTCTGAGCTGTCAGAACAGACCTCCACGTGGGGCTCAAACTCACTGACTGCAAGGTCATGATCTGAGTTGAAGTCAGACACTCAACCAACTGAACCACCCAGGCACCCAAAAGTTAAACTTTAAAAAAAATTTTATTATTTTCATTTGTTTTTTAGAATTTTTTTTAGAGAGAGTGTGCTCGTGTGCAAGTGGGGGAGGGGCAGAGGGAAACAGAGAATCTTAAGCGGGCTCCATGCTCAGCACAGATGTGGGGCTCGATCCCATGACCCTGGGATCATGACCTGAGCCAAAACCAAGAGTCGAATGCTCAACCGACAGAGCCACCCATGCACCCTAAACTTTTCTATAACTAGAATTACACGGGTCTCTTCCAAGGGTTTGAGACTCTTTTAAGAGGGATGTGGAAAAACATTAGACACTTATTTGAGAGTCACAAATTCTACCTTCAAAAATGCATCCAGATTCAACTGTTTCTGACTCATCTCAACTTCCATTACCCTGGTCCAAGCCATCATTATCTCTCAACTAGATTATTCAATAGTCTCATAACTGGTCTCCCTGCTTCGACCACTGAGCAGTACAGATTGGCCTCAATGGAGCAGCAACCCTGTGCTTAAAACCCTCTAAGAACTCCATTTCACTTAGAGAAAAAGAAGTCAAAATCTTTACGGGAAGCCGACAAGGCCCCCTGCCGTCTGCACCCCTCCCACCTCCAATACTGGTACCAGAGCTGTCTCTCCTCCACTCTCACTTTGCTCCAGCAGCACCGGTCCTTCTCACAGTTTCTTGAACATCCCAGGTTCACTCCTGCCTTAGGTACTTTGCATTTGCAGTATCCTCTGCCTGGAATTGTTTTCTTGGTGGTATCTGCCTGGCTCGGTCCCTGGCCTTCGTTAGGCCCTGCTGAGACTTATCCAGAGTCCAACCAGCTTGCACCATCTCTGTCGCTACCAATCTGATCCAAGCCTTCGTCAGTACCTGCTGGATAACAGGGCAAAGCCAATTCCCTATCACAACCCAGCCCTAGCACTCTGTGCCTCCTGTCCTGCCTTACTTTTCTTTATAGCATTAGTCCCTTTGAACATACTCTATATTTTTGTTACTTATGTATTTCTCTTCTGTTTCTCACAATTGAACATAAGTCCCACGAGGGTAGGAATTTTTGCCCGATTTGGACACTATTTTGTCTGCAACGTCTAGGAGAGTGTCTGGTCCATATTTGTCACTCAGTAAATATTTGGTGAACAAAAAAGTAGTGGAAACATAACCTGTACAGAAATATTACATGTGGGGCGCCTGGATGGCTCAGCTGGTTAAGCATCCGGCTTCAGCTCAGGTCATGATCTCACGGTTCGTGGGTTCGAGCCCTGCGTCGGGCTCTGTGCTGACAGCTAGCTCAGAGCCTGGAGCTTGCTTCAGATTCTGTATCTCCCTCTCTCTCTGACCCTCCCCTGCTTGCGCTGTCTCTCTCTCTCAAAAATAAATAAAAAGTATTAAAAAAAAAGAAATATTACATGAATTGAGATAAGCAAAGGAATATAGAAGTCTAACAGATGAGTCAAGAACCTAGGAACATCTGGACCAACTGAGGTACCAAATACAACAATGCTTCACCTTTGTATATAAAAACAGACTTCAAACTGCTTACAGGAGATGTGTAGGGTAGATAGGAAGAACCTGTTATTAAATGATTGAACAGAAGGCTCTAGAACAAAACTTATCAGTTGGTCATACGATGGAGATGTGACAAATAGGCATGACCTTCTCTCTGGAGGCAGAATGCTAGGGGAGAAAGGCCCCTATTGCTCCATTTAGAGTCTAAGGTCTGAGCCAATGTCACTTTACGAAACAGCAGAAAACGGTATGTGTTTCCAAAAGGAAAACACATGGACTGATATGAAATTGGAAACTGTCAATAGGAAAATCTGTTGACAGAATCTGGGCTGAGCCAGTCCTGAGATACTTATTAGAACATTTTGGGGGAAACAAAACCCGGGGTAGGTGGAGTAGTGGCTCTCACTGTTGGCTGCACATGGGAACCAGCTAGAAAGCTTCACAAATACTAATGCTTGGGTCCAAGATAGTATATCCGAGTGAGATCCAGGCATAAAGTTTCTCAGGTGATTCTAATAGCTGAATAGCTGAGGCTGAGACCTACCTCTCTAGAAACATCTTAATTCCTCTTCTTGGGATAAACGTAAACCTAAGCATCAGATGAAATCTTAAGGAAAACTCAGAGCTTTCTCTGGGCCTATCAAAGCAGAAGTCACTTACTTAAAATGACGTCAGTACTCTAGGATTATATTTTATAGCTATATGGCATAAACTAATCATGTCTTTAGTTACTATATACCTCAGACCCTTTCTTTCCCCTGACCACCACATCAGACAGACAGGTTCTCCCTGTGGCCTCCTTCCCATGAGAAACACCCGCTCCTGGATAACGTTTGCAAGGGTCTTAGACCATCACAGCAGTGTCCTACTTTGGAAGCCTGTGGCTGAGTATTTTCACATGCAGTCCAAGATCAACACCTTCCTTACCTGCTCTGTCCACTCCTCCACTCCCCTCCCTGGGTTATTTATACACCCATCTGTCTCCCCTCCCACACTGCAAATCCTGCAGGGGCAGAGTGTAGCTCATTCTGGCACACCTCGCCTCTGACCCGGTTGTGTGAGCAGTAATGGTTTTACATGACAAGGAGCTCCCATGGACAGCAATGATTTGCCTCTCCAGAACATTCTCCGAAGATAGACGATGCTTTTAAACATTAGAACTGTAATCTATTTTCATTTTACACGTGTTTTATTTTAGAGTAACACTGAGTATTGATCTTACCTGGCAAAGGTCTCTGTATGTATAAAGGAAAACCCCACTTCCAACATAACATGGGCTAAGGTTTCCTGTCCCCCTAGACAGTGTCTGGCACTTCACATGTGACATTTTATTTAATCCCTAACCATTCTGAGGCTCTAGGTACCATTAGCCTACTCTTACAGAAGAAACAGTCCTTGGAAGGTGAAATATCCTGCCTGGCATTACACAGAGATAAGCAGAGAAGCCTTAGAACAACCCAGGGAATCTGTTTTTACAGCCAGTTTTTCTAAGTCACTCAACCTAACATTCCATGGGCAATAGAAACAACGGAATTGAAAGTTGAATTCCTTCTAGATTTAATTTTGGAAATGGTTAGCAAGAAAGGGTGTTTCCCTCTATAGAAAAATGTCTTATAAGATGGGAGTGATACTACTTAAAATTTCCTATTAACTCACAGTATAATGTCAGTTTTTTAAAAATTTATATCACACTCAAGGTGTAATATATCCTCTCTGCGGGTATTATATTAGTGTGTGTTTTCTTTTAATTTCTCTTTGTTTTTCCATTGGCAGGGGTTCCTAATTCCCTGGCTTTAAAACTCTTAGCTCTTCTGTCTCTTGGTCAAACGCTTAATAATTTTAAAGACTTTAAAGAGTAAGATTTCTTCATCCAACAGCTAAGTGAGAGTATGGATAGTCCATTTTCCTGTTAGAAAAGCACCCGTTCTCAGCATATTGCATATGCATAGTTTTAATAAACATAGTTCATCACTTGATAATGAAGAATAATACATAAGTTCAATTTTTGTATCAATAGCTTGGTTTTAGAAAGACAATGAGGATTTCTTTAATCCTGTTCATAGGAGATTCTAATATGAATACAGTGATGGTGGTGCTTAGGTATAATCTTTTTTTTTTTTTTTTTTTGAGAGAGAGAGAGAAAGAGATCAGAGGTGGAGCAGATGGGGAGAGAGAATCTTAAGCAGGCTTCATACTCAGTGCAGAACCCAATCTGGGGCTCAATCTCACTGCCCTGAGATCATGACCTGAGCCAAATCAAGAGTCTGACACTTAACTAATGAGACACCCAGGAACCCCTAGGTAGAATCTTTTTAAAAGTGAGGACAAGGGGAGGAGCCAAGATGGCGGAGAGGAAGGGAGCTCTATAAACTTCGTCTGCTCCATCTATCGAACTGAGAAGGACATTACTCTCATCTGCAAGAGTGGAAGGAGAAAATACGGACTCCAGAAGGAAGAGAACCTGAAGGATACCTGAATATATTCTCCTCATCTCTCCCCTCAACTGGTTATACACTTTTCGACTGTCCATTGTCCTTTGTTGTCTCTGCCCCCCCTTTATTTTTTTTCCTTCTCTTTTCTTCTCTTTCCTCTCCATTTTCTTTCCTTCCTTTCCCCCTTTTAATTTGTTTGTTTATTTGTCTGTGCGTTTGTGTGCTTCTGTTCCATGTTTGTCTGTCTGTTTTCCTTCTTAGGGCTACCCCAAGAAACAAGCCAAAGTACACATGATGGTGAGGCCCAAATATTGCTGAGTAGGGAAATAAAATATTCAAAGGCACAACAAGAGAAACTGAGAGACACCATTAAAAGAATTTTTCCTGAAATGACAGGCCCTAGACAGTCAAAAAGCCTCCTATAACAGAGCAATACTAACAGGTGCACAGTGCACAACAAGCTTTTAAAAACTGACAAGAGACAGAAAACTAGCCAAAATGACAAAACGAAGGAACTCTCCCCTGAAGAACCTCCAGGAAGAAGTCACAGCCACAGAACTGCTCAACACAGACCTAAACAACATCACTGAACAATAATTTAAAAAACTTGTCTTAAAATTAATTGCTGGGGTTGAAAAAAGCATCAGAGAAGCAACTGAGACAATGACTAGGAACTTTGAAACTAGGTTTGACGAGTTAAAAAAGGCTATAAATGAGGTGAATAATAAAATGGAGGCAGCCACCTCAAGGACTGAAGAGGCAGAGAGAAGAATATGTGAATTAGAAGATATAGTTATAGCAAAAGAGGAAGCTGAAAAAAAAAGAGAGAAATTAACCCAGGAGTAGGAAAGGAGAATTCGAGACCTGACTGATATAATCAAACGGAACAACATCTGTATCATAGGAATTCCTGAAGAGGAAGACAGAGAGAAAGGTCCTGAAGGGATACTAGACCAAATTATAACTGAGAATTTCCCAAATCTGGGAAAAGAAATAGACATTCAAATTCATGAGCCACAAAGAACCCCCTTAAGACGCAATTTGAATCGACCTTCGGCACGACATATCATAGTGAAACTGGCAAAATATAAAGATAAAGAGAATTCTGAAAGCAGCTAGGGAGAAAAGGGCCCTCACATACAAAGGGAAACCTATAAGAGTGGTTACAGACCTATCTAATGAAACTTGGCAGGCCAGGAAGGAATGGCAGGAAATCTTCCATGTGATGAACAGAAAAAACATGCAGCCAAGAATCCTTTATCCAGCAAGCCTGTCATTCAGAATAGAAGGAGATAAAAGTGTTCCCAAATAAACAAAAATTGAGAGAATTCATGACCACCAAACCAGCCCTACAAGAAATCCTAAGAGGGACTCTATGAGGGAAATGTTGCAAAGAATATTAGGTGCCAGAGACACCACAATAAATATGAATTCTACGGAGAATACAATGACTCTAAACCCATACTTTTCAATAATAACTCTGAATGTAAATGGACTGAATGTTCCAACCAAATGACACAGGGTAGCAGAATGGATAAAAAAACAAAACCCATCTATTTGCTGTCTACAGACTCATTTTAGCCTGAAGATGCCTTCAGGTTGAAAGTAATGGGATGAAGAAATATCTATCATGCGACTGGAAGCCAAAAGAAAGCCAGAGTAGCCATACTTATATCAGACAAGCTGGACTTTTAAGTAAAGGCAGTAACAAAAGATGAAGAAGGACATTATATAATAATTACAGGGTCTCTCCATCAGGAAGAGCTAACAATTATAAATATCTATGCACCAAATTCGGGAGCGCCCAAATACATAAAACAATTAATCACAGACAGAAACAATCTTATTGATAGGAATGTGCTAATTGCAGGGGACTTTAAAAGTGAGGACATAGCTGTCTATTTTTAAAACCCTGTGTTCCTCTACCTTCCCCACTTCCACTAAACAAATGTCTTAGTTGGAGTACAAGATGTTGCGAGATGGTGGATGGGTATTTAAAAAATTTTTTTTCTAATTTCATTTATTTTTGAGAGAGAGAGAGAGAGAGAGAGAGAGAGAGACAGTGCGAGCAGGGGAGGGTCAGAGAGAGAGGGAGACACAGAATCGAAAGCAGATTCCAGGCTCTGAGCTAGACCATGACATGAGCCGAAGCCGGATGCTCAACGGACTGAGCCACCCGGCTGAGCCACCCAGGCGCCCTGATGGATAGCTATTTTAATACATTATGGAGGTTACACATTTTCTAACTCTTTTTCAGATTATATTCTAAAAATAAATATATTTTACAACAGGCTTCATTCCATGTTTCCAGGCAAACACATCCAAATAGATTAATTAATATATCAGACCCTTAAACTGTTTTTCAATGCTATACACTGCTTATGATGTCACACAAATAATTTTGATTCAGTTTGAATATGTCAACAGGAAGAAGTCTGGCAGAAACATAAAAATTCTAAGCAAACTAATTCGGAGACTTGGGCAATTCCATTACCAGAAACGTTAGTTAAACCAAACAGTAGTGTGGCCAAAGAACATCAAGGAACACCACTGTTTTCAAGATCTGTGGTTTCCTCATATAAGGGATCTATTCTGCTTGTATTTGGATGTGGTGCAAGGGGACTTCTGGAAAGCATAGCATATTTCAGTTAAACAACATCTCAGTGCAGCTGGGTAAATGTAAAGATGCTCTCAGTCACACACTTACATTCCAGAAATTCACTAGAAATATGTTTGAGCTTAACACTGATAACACACCTTATTGCCTCACCTACAACATTTCTGGTTTTGTGTATAAAATATTCTAGGGGCGCCTGGGTGGCTCAGCTGGTTGACTGACTCTTGATTTCAGCTCAGGTCATGATCTCAGGGTAGTGTGATTAAGCCCTAAGTCAGGCTCCCTGATGAACATGGAACCTGCTTGAGATTTTCTCTCTCTCTCTCTGCCCACACCTCCCACTTGTGCACATGCAATCTCTCCTCTCTCTTGCATTAAGAAAAAAATTCTAATGTGATATGGTCCTTTGTGCATGGCTCCAGTTCGGGTGTCAAATTTTTTCCTCCTTTTTAGCAGAATAGACCCCCTGAAAATTTATGCTGTCATATTAAGCATCTTCCTTTTATTATTTTTTTATTATAGTTTATTGTCAGGTTGGTTTCCATAGAACACCCAGTGCTCATCCCAACAAGTGCCCTGCTCCATGTCCATCACCCATGTTCCCCATTTTCTTCCTTCTAAACCACAATGGCCACTGCTGACTGAGCCCACTAACCATACTTAGGTGGACCTAGGACACTGGCATGATTTTAATAGTATTTTGATATAAAATTTAAAAGGTAGTTTCTATAAATTTCCTTCTCTGTGAAGTGATTACAGCTGTTGTGCACATCTAGGGTGATTTAAAGTCCTTAGTCCAAAACAGTATATACCCATAATAAAACTAATAAAAATATTCCTGTTATTACCTTGTATGTATATATTACCTCTTTGAACATCTACATTCCCAGAACTCTAAATTTAGTCATAAACAGCCACATTAATCTAAGAAATAAAAATAAAAGTCATCTCTACTTACCATTTCGTTCAACGCAATGTACTGGTTACAGTGCAAATCTTACAGCTAGAAATTTATAGTGGGTCTGAAATTTAGCTCTGTGCCAATCTCTTTAAATTATGCATACTTAAAGTGCCTGTAGGTAAATATGACAATTATCAACCTCATTATTTAATTAAAATATTAGCTAGGCTTCTCTCTTGGGAACATTCTGGATCTTCAAAAACCCTATTTACTCTATGTTTCTCTATATCTATTGTTCATAGAATGTACCTAAAAAATACCCCCAAATTGTGGTGACTTCTTTAAAACATTTGCTAATTTTTCCCCTTGCCTCAAGATAGATCAGATTCTGGGGCGCCTGGGTGGCTCAGTTGGTTGGGTGTTCGACTTTGGCTTAGGTCTGATCTCAAGGTTCGTGGGTTCAAGCCCCACATCGGGCTCTATGCTAATGGCTCAGAGCCTGGAGCCTGCTTCGGATTCTGTCTCCCTCTCTCTGCCCCTCCCTGGCTCATGCTGTCTCTGTCTCTCAAAAATTAATAAATGTTAAAAAAATTAAAAAGGCCAGTTTCTTCAAATCAACCACTACATTCCATGTGTTATCTGTCCTTGTTGCATGGATATATTGAGACAAAACGCCATGAAAATGCCAACCTGCCCCAGTTCTTGAAGTAGATGTCTGCACATGCACAGGTCCTGGGTGTACAAGTCTGCCAGATCCTCCAGAGACTCTGTGGCTCCGGGAGCTTACTCAGCACCCAGCATCTCTACAGTAGAATGCAGTTTAAGGAAATCTTCATGATAATGGTAACAATAAGGCCAACTGAATAGCTGACCTTAAGAACAAAGGCCCATCCCAACTGCACACCTGCAGGTGGTCAGACCTGCTAGTGTGAAGAACACAGCACTTTGGGAAGGCGGTTCATCTGCCTGCTGCCAACTGTGAACACAGCTGCCTTTCTGGGTCCATGGCACAGTCAGCTGCTGTGCTCCTGTGCTCCTTGTGCCCCCAGCTAGCAGATGGCAGTACCACGGCGGGAGAGGTCACTTACTCTCTTCCAATATCCAGTCTCTCCTTTTTACCTAGTAGAGAAGTACCTCTTCCAGCTCCCTTGCAGGGAGAGGTGACTTCGTTCTGGCCAGTGAAATACAAAGAGGAAAAATAGAGTCAATTCTGAGCTGTGTTCTTAAAATCAAGGAGTTTACCCTCAACATATCATCTTCCTCTCTTCTGAGCTGGGATGAAGGTTGAGTATTGAGGGTCTTCTACCAGACCGGTGAGGGATACGCGACAGCAACAGCGGAGCATCAAGACATATGGAGGATGAACTCTCGACATCACAGACCCACATGGCTATGTCCCTACTAGTATGAGAGAGAGTGTCCTTCCTTGTTTAAGTCACTATTAGGGATGGAGGAGGCAGAGACTCTGACAGCACTTGCATGCACATCTTCACTCTTTAGTTGCATGTGGCACTGCTCACACTGGAGGAGGTTCACATGCCAACTGGGGAGGATGAGAAGCCATAGGACACACAGGGCATATTTTCCAGGCACAGACTTTACTCAACGATTTTGGATGAAAAAAAGGTGTTATGTTGAAACCAACAAGGGTGTGGTTTAATGTGTGTTTTAGAGTTAAAATACAACATATTAAATGAAATTTGGTGCTTCAAACCGAATGCTTTGGCTCTACTCCAGATTTCTGAAATAAGCTGAAATTCTGAAAGTCTGATTTCTGAAAAATCTCTTCTATCCAAAGGGAGTCTCTGATGGAAAGTATGAAGAGCATTAGTTGTAGAAAGAACATTAGACTGGAAGTTATATATTCTAGACCAACTCTACTTCTGATTATAGTATTAGACCAGTCTTACTGCCCTGGTGCTTGTTACAATAATAAAACGGAGCCACACACCTATGTGTTCAGTCAATACACACTATTATACACACGCACGCACGCACACACTACTGGGTTGCATGAGGGAAAAAGATGATATAGACATGATCCTGAAAGGCTGTGAGATGTGATGTATTGTAATCCTGACTCAATGACATCTAGTGGAAGCCTTCCAAAAAAGGCTGCTTATATCTTAACACCTATTGTGAAGCTCTTTGGTGGAAAAACTATATAATTCACACAATACTCCTAAACAGCTTTCTATGCTTCATTATTATTTACAATTTTTTAAATGTTTCATTAATTTTTGAGAGAGAGAGAGAGAGACAGCGTGAGCAGGGGAGGGTCAGAGAGAGAGGGAGATACAGATTCTGAAGCAGGCTCCAGGCTCTGAGCTAGCTGTTAGCACAGAGCCCGACGCAGGACTCGAACCCATGAACTGTGAGATCATGACCTGAGCCGAAGCCGGAGGCTTAACTGACTGAGCTACCCAGGCATCCCACTATGCTTCATTATTAAATATGAACACAATATTACAGATGACTGGCCATCTGGGGAATGCCTCCGACCCTGATGACAGACCTAAACAAACCCATAATTAAGAGTGAATGAACGCAAAGAAAAACCAAAAGCAAGAGAAACATACAAAGCAGATAGTAACAGATCACATTTAAAAGACTCCAACCTGTATTTAATATTCTGGTAGCGCTAGCAGAAGATACTGTGTCCGTAAGATAAACACATCAGAAGAAACTTGGAAATTAAAAATAAGATAATAAAAATGTCCATCTAAGGGTTAGATTATAACACTGAAGAAATTCACTGTGAAGTCAAAAAGGCAAAAAAAAAATAGAAATATAGATTCCAGATCTCATAGCTGAAAACAGAAATATTATTTGTAAAGAGTAAAAAGATAAAATGAGCAGGGAATTATCGCAAGAAAAATTTCCCAAATTGCAGGATATGAGACTCAATATTAAAAACGGCTAACTAAAGTGTCCAGCACAATGAATGCATATAAATACCTAGGTATAAACAGAAGATCCTAAAAGCTTCCATGGGAGAGGAGGTTAGAGGATTATGTACAAAGATACAAAACTCAGGCCAATATCAGACTTTTCAGTAACAACACTGAATACCAGAAGATAATGGTTAAAAAAAAACAAAACAACCTTTAGAATTCTTAGTGAAACTTTTTTGTTGTTGTTTTGAATGCAGGGCTTGAACTCATGATCCTGAGATCAGGACCTGAGCTAACAACAAGAGTCCAATGATTAACTGACTGAGCCACCTGGTGCCCCCAAAAGTAATTGTTCATTTAGAGTTCAGTATCCAGCCAAAATAACTTTCAATTCTGAGAGCAGAATAAATAATAGATTTTAGACACTGAAACGTTCAGAAAACTTACGCTCACATGTGAAATTTAAGAAACAAAACAGATGAACATAGGGGAAGGGGTTAAAAAAAGAGAGAGAAGCAAACCATAGGAGACTTTTAATTTATAAAGAACAAGTGGAGGGTTGATGGAGGGAGGTGGGTGGGGGACGGGCTAGACGGGTGATGGGTATAAAGGAGGCACTTGTGATGAGCCCTGGGTGTTGTATGTAAGTCACTAAATTCTACTCCTGAAACCAATACTACCCTATATGTTAACTAGAATTTAAATAATAACTTGAAACAAATAAGCAAAGTACTGAGGGATGTAAAGGTAATTAAAAAATCCCTCCCTTAAATCCCAGACTTAAATATCCAGCTATAGACTTGACATTTACAATTGGATGTTTAATAGGCATTTCAAAATCTGTAAGTCCAAAGCAGAATCATTTCACCCCTAATCTGCTCTTCCCACAGTCGTCTACATTTCAATTCCTTTCCTCCAAACCCTTGAATTCTGACTTTATTCTCTCAAATCCAGGTCTACTGTGTCTGCAAACCTATTGGGTCCACCTTTATTTTCAGTATCTCCAGAAGAGGATCATTTCTCGACCTGAGCCACCCACATATATCATGTGGTTTACAGCAACCGCTTCCTAAGAGCCTCCATGCTTACCTGCTTGCCCACTATAATCTAGTCTCTTCCTGTGTCTGTTTCTCAAAGTGTGCCTTTTCAGGAAATCAGTGAGTTCAAAGAATACTACACATTACCTGCCTTTTTAATTCTCATTCTCATTTTCTTGTGAGTACACAGGGAAGTTTTCTAGAAGCTACATGACAGTGATAGTGAACAGACCGAATGCCAGACACTGAGGAAACTGTAAAAATGTAAACACTGTCATTTTCTCTTTTTTGGGTGAAAATATAGTTATTTTCATTAACAAATGTTCTCTGTGTTAACATGTAGTGGCTTTATTAATGTTATTTTAAAATAAAAACTTAGTTTTAAATTCCTAAATGGTAAATGTCTACAGATATAAGCCACACAAAGCTCTCTGGGGGTCTTCAGTAATTTCTTAAGAGTGAAGGGCCCTGAGGCCAAAAAATTGGCTAAAGGCTTCTCTACACTGCCGCCAGAGTGATCCTTCTGAAAGTCAAGTCAGATTTTGACCCTCATTTCCTCACAGTCTTCTAACAGCTCATTTCACTTAAAGTAGAAGTGGACAAAAATAAAGTCTTAAAAAAAGGGGGGGGGGTGCTGGGGCACCTGGGCGACTAAGTGAGTTGAGTGTCATGATGTCGGCTCAGGTCATGATCTCGGCTCAGGTCATGATCTCATGGTTCCTGAGTTTGAGCCCCATATCCGGCTGGCTGCTGTCAGTGCGTCTGTGCAAAGCCCTTCTGTTGCCCTCACTCTACTCCTCCCCCTTTTGCACTCTCCCCAAAATAAATAAATATTTAAAAAAGGGAGGGTGCTTGGCTGGCTCAGTCAGAGCACGTGACTCTTGATCCCTGGATTGTGATTTCGAGCACCACATTGGGTGTAGAGATTACTTTAAAACAACAACAAAAATCCTTTATAAAGAAATGGAAAAGACCCTCCACGAGCTTACAACATCATCACTTAATAACTGCTACTCTCCCCCTTGCTCAGTGCCCTCCTCCTGCTCTTGCGTTCCTCCTTCAAGCCAAGGATACACCTTTATGTCTGCTGTTCCCTCTGCCTGGACCGCACTTTCCTCAGATAGGGATGGCTCCCTCCCTTGGTCCAGGCCTTTGCCTTCTGAGGCATATTTTTAATTGTTTCCTTTTTCAGATAATTCAATACATGCAAATACCTCCTTGTCCCCATGTGGTAGTACTACCCCTTACCTTTGCCATGCATATATTTGTTTTCCTTACCCCCCCGCCCCCCCGAGAGTAAGTCTTCAGGGGTAATAGCTGGTTTTTAATCTCCTCAAAGGATAGCAGATCTGGTGGTCTGTACCCAGTATGGTCTTAAATGAAAAATACATGATCTCAAGGGATTACTTCAGGCAAGACCATATTCAGCCCATGGCAGACAGCCCCAATGATACTCTATTTTTAAAGTATCTTAAAGACCCAACCTCTATGAAAATTCGTGTAAAGGCCGATGGCTTGATGTCATCCTCATGCCACAGATTACATTTTTACCTGTTTTGAGAAGAGGTGTATAATCACTCTTCACACTCAGTTGGAGACCCCTTTATACCCTTGGCAGTAACGGTTACGTTTCTCCTTGTCCTCTTCATCTTAGTGGAAACATCCCAATTCTTTTCATTTTTTCCACATAGATTCAGTTTCTCAATGCTTTAATTTAATCCTCTTTGTGATGGTCTTCTGACTTCCTTCCAAATGTTTCGTCTTCCTATTTATTTGTGTGCCCTAACTTAAACTGTAAGATCTAGTGTGGTGTCAGAGGTTCCCAGAGTCTACTTTTCTTTTACTGCATCCCTGGGTATGTTTTTAAAACATACAATACATTGCCTTGTAAAAGAAAAATTGTTCCTAACCCGTTTGTCTGATATAATTTGCAACCTCCTCCCAGAAAGAAATGTGCTTTTGATACAATGCTTAAGTAGTTGAGTTGCATGAACTTTAATGACATTAAGACTTGTTCTGGGAAATTAGTTACCACCCACACAGTCGACCGGCTGTCAACCAAGTTTAGTGGCCTTTAACACATATTATTTTCTTTTGATGTTGAATTGAATGCTTTCTTTTTTATTTTTTTATGTTTATTTATTATGGAGACAGAAACAGAGCATGAGTGGGGGAAGGGCAGAGAGAGAAGGAGACACAGAATCCAATCTGGCTGTCAGCACAGAGCCTGATGTGGGGCTCAAACTCACCATCCACAAGATCATAACCTGAGCTGAAGTCAGACGCTTAACCGACTGAGCCACCCACGTGCCTCGAATCGAATGCTTTTCTAACCATTCTCTTCTCCCAAAAAATGTCCCTACCGAGAGCAAATCTTTAAATTAGCCCAGGAAAGAGTCTTTCCCTTGCAAGAAGTTTGTTACATACTAACAATGAAGTTGTCATTTTTTTTTTTTGGTAAATGTAGAGGTAAGTAATCTTGTTTTATAAAGGGAGAGATAGTAAATATTTATGCTTTTCAGGTCACATATAGTCTGTGTTGCATATTCTTTTTAAAAAATTTTAAACAACCCTTCCAAAACATAAAATCTCATTTCAGCAAGTGAGCCAGATTAAAAATACAGGTTGCAGACCCAAACTACATGGGTCACAGTTTGCCAACTCCAAATATAGTGGTTCTTGAAGTTTCAATGGAGACTGACTTATCTCAAAAGAAGCAGAGCTGTGGGCAGCCTCTGGATCAAGGACCTTCGAGGCAAGTATGCTGTTGAGATCCTGTATGTTTTTCTCTTCCTGAGCCTTGGAGTTTTTGCTGCAATATATGACTTTGAGCACTTCACTGTCAAAGTCTAATGGCCATCCGAAAGGATTCTCCTACTACTAGGCTTAGATGACTTGCTATCCAAGTTGAGAGCCTGGAGAGCAGCTTGGGCCCTAAGAATTGGCTGCAGTTGGGGTTGAAGTTAAAATAGAACTCTTACCCAGAATGAGGTTAGAGAGGTATACTGAAATCTGAGTGACACAAAGGACGTCCAAGAAGAGAAGTCAAGTGTAGAACCCATGTTTGAAGTTTGAGGATTTCTATGGCCAGTGTTTTGTATTTGACATATTCCATGGCTGAGTGTCTGTTATTTTACTAAGAAATAATCAAAGCCCTTAGGAAGAAAGTTTAGGATGAGCAGAAGTATGCATTGTTAAGAAACAAAGTATCCAAAACTTAGACATGAGACAAAGGGAAGGCAGTATACCCTTTCAATGCAATATTAAAGAACTGCTTAACTGGCTCACCCACGGGTTATTTAGGGAACACACTTTTCTTTGACTTGCTAATTATTGCTGATTAAATTCCAGACTTGTATATTTTGTCCAGTAGAAAAAACAAACAATATTGTGGTTTTTTAAATATAGCCCTTAAGGATTCTACCTAGTTTTTGTATCTGAGAAATGTTATTCTAACATTCTTTTTTCAGATAGTTCCTTGAATGCTCTCTGAACCAGCTGGCTTCTTTATGAAGAATCTGAATAAATCTTTGACATGTTCGTACAATAGTAAGAGTCATGTTCAACTTTTTGAAAACTATCCTTTGACAACATTCACAGAAGCCTTATTCTGTGTTTTGCTTGCAGTGGGTTTGTGCATATATTTACATTTGCCTAACAGTTAAAATTGCATGTAGGAATTTATTCGGGGGTTTTCTGTTCATTTGCCTGTAACTGGAAGTGGTTATTTAGAGTGTTCTGCTTTTATGGTGAGTCCTTTGGGCCCCTACTAGGCGTTAGCTTCCCACTTGCTCAGAACACCTCTAAGAATGAAGATTCAGTGGTTGCAGGAGTTCTTCTTTTGGATTAGGAGACTACCTCCTTAAACAAATAGATTCAGTTTGAAAGGAAGGGAAAAGGGAAATCTGTCTGGGTGATTTTACAAGGGTGTGAAAAGAAAAGGTTAGGGGGAATTGCTGCCAGGTCTTGATCTGACAGTGAATTAAAAAAATAGCACTAAATAGACTGAAACAGACCCAAGTTACCAACATAGCCTCCCCATCACCATCCCAGGCAAAAGAGCAGTGTCTGAAAAAAAATGTTAGCCAATGAGAGGTATTTTACTTTTATAGGTGACTTTCCTTCTTTCCGGCGGGAAACTAACAAGACTGTAGACTTTCAAATGAATGGAGTTCACATTTTTTAGGCAGAAGCTAATAAACACTTACATACTTCCAGACTAAGGGAATATGAAAAATATCCCCCTCCACCCTACAATAAAAAGAGGAAAAAAATGCACAAAAGGAAAGTTTGGCGTTAACGGGTGGTGTCCGGTCACTAAGGATAAGGAACCAGAAAATATACAAATAGTTGTGTCGTCAGCCTTCAGCAGGCCTTTTTATAGTTCTTAACCAGAACCGTTATTCCAAAATTTAAAGATTTGGTAGTGCTTTAGCAGTACTTTGCCAACTGTGGTTGACTTATATTAAAATTCAAAGTTCAGTGGATACTTCTGATGACGAATACTTAGACAAATTAAACTATTTTGTTAATTTTCATATAAAAACAGTTAAATGTCTTAGCCCTGATTTTACTGTAAAAATTATACTTATTTACATCAAACTCACAACAAAATTTTACACACAGAGTTACATACAACCCAGCAACTGTTTCTACATGCATCTATCCAGTAGAGAAATGAAGACCTATGTCCACACAGAAACTTGTATACGAACATTCATAGGAGCATTATTTCTCATAACATTCTAAACGGCCAGCAACTGATAAATGGATAAAGAAAATAATGATATATCTATACAACAAAATATTATTTGGCAGTACCAAGTCAAGTACTACTGATAGACATTACAACTTGAATGCACCTCAAGCATATGCTAAGTGAAAGATGACAGTCACAAAAGATCACATATTGTAGGACACCATTTACATGAATGTCTGGAATAGGCAAATCTATAGATACAGAAAACAGATTGGTGGCTTCCTACAGCTGGGGAGGAGGAGAAGTGGGAGGGCGTAGTGGGGAGTGATAGCCAATGGGTACAGGTTTTTTTTTTGGAGTGATGAAAATGTTGTAAAATTAGATTATTGTGAGGAATTCTGTAACTGGACTAAAAAACCACTGAATTGTATACTTTATACAAATGTTACAGTATATAACTTCTATCTCAATTAAGTTGTTAAAATGTATTTTAGCTTATGCATGACTGGTATGTTCTCTGATAAGATGTATAGTTAGTTGAAAGTTACTAGATTCCTTATATTTATTGTATAGATCACATCATTTTACACTAAAAATTTAAGTACTTATACATGTGTTCAAAATTGAATTATAACCAGTGTCTGTTTAACAATGGTTGTAAATTTTGGGCAATGCTGCAGTAACGTGAAACAATGGTTGTTGTATTTCTTTGATATATATTTTTTTAAATTTTAAAAATGTTTATTTATTTTTGAGAGAGAGAGGTAGAGTGTTAGTGGGTGGAGGGGCATAGAGAGGGAGATAGAATCCAAAGCAGGCTCCACGCTCTGAGCTGTCAGCACAGAACCCGATGCAGGGCTTGAACTCAGGAACCATGAGATCATGACCTGAGCCGAAGCTAGACACTTAACCGACTGAGCCATCCAGGCACCCCAGTGTATTTTTAATATAAATAGTGATTATACTATTTTTAAATGGCAATGTAAATTGTAATTCAAGATGGTTAATTCTAAGTCTTGGGACTATTATTACAATTCAATAATGAATAAGAGGCACTTGGGTGGCTCAGTGGGTTAAGCGTCTGTCTCTTGATTTCGGCTCAAGTCATGATCACGCGGTTCATGAGATCAAGCATGAAGCCTGCTTGGGATTCTCTCTCTCTCTCTCTGCCCCTTCCCTGTGTGCACACATGTGCACGTGTGCTCTCTCTCAAAATAAACAAACATTAGAAACAATTAGATAATGAATAATCTTTGACAAAATACTATCATGTGATAGTTTAAATTTACATATCATATATAAAAAATTTATCCTTCATAACGTTCAAATGATTATAAACACTGCTTTATAACATGCTTTATAAAATTAATGTTATCTCAAAAAGTAAAGTTTCCCATTTTAAATACTGTCACCCCCATTGCTTAGCTTATGTGATTTATATGATAAATAACATACTGAGATAAAATTATTTATTTAACATAGCATAATAGATAATAGGTAACTGAGAAAGAAAAATTATTATTAAAAAAAATTTTTATGTTTTTTATTTATTTTTGAGAGAGTGAGACAGCGTGACCAAGGGAGGGTCGGAGAGAGAAGGAGATACAGAATCTGAAGGAGGCTCCAGGCTCTGAGCTAGCTGTCAGCACAAGGCCCGATGCAGGGCTCGACCCCATGAACCATGAGATCATGACCTGAGCCGAAGCTTAACCGACTGAACTACACAGGTGCCCCATATGTTTTAAAGTTTATTTACTTATGGGGGGAGGGGCGGAGACAGAGGGAGGGAGAAAGAATCCCAAGCGGGCTCCGTGCTCAATCATGAGATCATGACCTGAGCCAAAATCAAGAGTCAGATGCTTAACTGACTAAGCCACCCAGGTGCCTTAAAAGAAAAATTATTTTTGAGATAACCTTTTCTCAGTATGAGGCTGTAAAGTCCTTTACTTATATATCCTACCTAGATAGCAAGTTATCTTTTTTCTTCATCCAGCCCAATGTATTATTTCAAAAGGGTCAATTAGCTTTTTTGCTTTTGTACTGCTTTTTGGTATTCCAAAATTATAAATAACAGACATCAAACACGCAGAATAATAAGAGATTCCTGGCCTCTAGAGACATTAAAATTTTGACATGTTTTATAACTTTCTGATTTAGTTGTTAGTAAACATGACTGCCAACAATATGGCTTCTCTTATCATTGAGCATCTATACTCTTAACTGACAACATATTATAATGTTCTATTAAGACTATGTTCCAAATTTGAAGCAATAAAGGAGATTTTTTATACTCAGAACATATTTGATATACACTAGACAGTATCTAGGTAGCATCAAAGGTTTGTTCCCTTTCCTACAATCCAGAATATGGCATTCATAAGTAATAAAGATGCCAGAAATCATTAGCTCTAATTGATTTGCTCCCTAACTCCTTAATTAGGTCAACAGTAGGATGCTCTGTTTATTGCAATCACACTATGGGGAAAGCTATCAAGTGAAAGAAAAAGTCATTAAGTAAGATGTTATTTAAATTTTTTTTTAAATTTTAGAGACAGAGAGAGCATGAGTCGGGGGGCGGGGGGAGAGAGAATCTCAAGCAGGCTCCACGCTCAGCATGAAGCTGCACATGAGGTTCAATCCCCCAACTCTAGGATCATGACCTGAAAGGAAATCAAGAGTCAGATGCTCAACCACCTAAGCCACCCAGGCATCCGGATAGGTAAAATGTTATTAAAGTGATTATATTGTTAGATACACTCTCAGGAGAAGTAAAATCATCTAAATGTTTACGTACAAGGGATGACTGAAATACTGATGGACAACATATTTACTTCTAAGCTTTGTGGGTAAATTTTAAATACCTGCAATTCAATTACAGATTAGTGAGACACTTACTGTTAACTGCTGCTTTGTGGATTTCTTAGATTATGGAATACTATTTATTTTCTATTTTTTATTTATTTAGAGAGAGAGAGCATGAACTGGGGAGGGGAATGGGGAGGAGGGAGAGGGTGAGGGAGAGAGGGGGGGGAGAGAGAGTGAGAGAATCCCAAGCAGGCTCCACACTGTCAGTGAAGAGCCCAATGCTGGGCTTGAACTCACAGACTGTGAGATCATGACCTGAGCTGAAGTCAAGAGTCAGACACTTAACCAACTGAGGCACCAGATGCCCCTGGAATCCTAATTTCTGATCACAAAGTTCATAGGAAGAGATATTTTTGCATCCTCTCTAATCTTTATGTCTTAATTTTTTCATCATTATTGCATTTGCTAGCCTCCTGTATAACATGGAGTGAGGATAAGACTTGTCCTTGGAAACCAGCTTCCCAGTGACCCAGTTAACTGTTGAATGTAAGTCAAGAGTCTAGTAACCTTTAACCCACATTTTTTATCTGGTCTCACAATGATATCTGACCCTCCATTACTTTTATAATGGCCCTCGTAAAAATGAATTTTCAAGCTGACATACTAGAAACCTTTTCTCTTATATATCAGACTGAAATAAAAGGTTAATATATACACTATTCTAAATACTTGTGAGATAGAAATGAACATACCCAAACAAAACTCTGGTATATTCATATGGTAGGCTTGTTTTATTGTTCTTCAAGATATAATCCTATACTTTCCTTAAATAAATTGTATTGCTTAGTTTTTACTATTTCCTTTCCTTTTATTTTAATTTAATTTTGCCAAGCTCGTTTCTAATCCTTGCTTCAACACCAAGTCACTCTATTCACCATGAAGCCCTTTAAAGAAATATCAGATTCATGTTGTCTGTTATGCCACCCAGATTTGTAGGTAAAATACCTAAACCCTCAACGCAGATCCAAATCCTAGACGCACCTCCAGCAGCTAACTCCTCGGCTTTAACCTCTGGTTAAACGCTCTGGTTACACAGATCCACACAGCTTTGCATTAACTACAAAGTGTGTGTGCTGGACAGTATTTCCTCTCTTTGCGGATAACGACCTTATCCTGGACCTAAGGTCAAGGGAAATCATACAAATTAGCCTGACAGTGTTTTCCTAAGAAGCCATTCTCATAGTTCTTTTGAAAAAATCAGGGTGTTATTAGCTTAATAATCCTCTATCATGTTTTTCCTATTTCAAAAAAAAAGATATTTGAACCAGTTTCTAATTTTCTTAAGCCTCAACAATATTTAAGAATTATATACTTAATAATTTTTATTGATCTGACAAGGTCTTCAAATACATAGAATGAACTCATAGGACTCATGGGTTTTCCTATATTTAGTTTATTTAGTGACATTTGCCCAGGATTTATTTTGGTGTCCTGACTTCATATCTTATAGAATGTTGGCTCCTAATTTCCAACCACATATAGAAATATTTCCATATACATATTTCATTACCCTATTAAGGATAACTTCTAGTTACATTATCAAATTCCATAATCAGAATTTAAAATAATCGAAAGGGAAAAGGATCCACCGCAGTAACATTAGGAATGTTACTGTCACATACACCATTAGAAATTTATCCTGTGACTATATCTTGAGCAGCTATGTCCCAGGCGCTGTGCAGGTGCTGTGGATACAGACCTGCACAAGGTGGATATGGCCTCTCCCTGAGGGAGGTTTCAGTGCAGCTTCAAAAATCAAAGAGAAAAGATGTTGAAAAATAAATATATTATTGGAGGCTTGAGGGAGAAGGAAAGGGAAGAGAACATGATAGTTAAAGCAAAATCTACAGGTGATGGGGATGAGTTTGAGAGGAAGGGAGCACACAGGGCCGAGGAGCTCCAGAGGCTGAAAGAAGTCAGTATACGAAGAAGCCAAGCTCCTCTAATGCTCGCGGCTTCTGAGACGGAACACCAGAAGCCCAGTCCATGCTCCCCAGGGAAATGGAGCAAGGAACAGCACACGAAAAAGCTAAAAAGCCAGGAATGACTTCAGAGCCCCACTCTCCTGTGAGTCATGACCTGAGCTGAAATCAAGAGTCAGACACTTAACCAACAGAGTCACCCAGGTGCCCTAAACTGAGAAAAGATTTAGAATGGGGGGTATATGAGCTCAGGAAGGAGGTAGCATTTAGTCTGGGCCTTGAAGAAGATACAGCTAGTAGAGATCTGGTCAAGGGTGAGGTATGTGGTAGGAAGATACTGGGACTGTCAGGGTCCCTTGAGTGATAAGCGAGGCTGAGAAATCAGGGGAGGCAGAAAACAGGAAAGTGTGTTTGCCAAAAATTACAAATCCCAACTCACTGAAATATGGCTAGTGAAGTTCTAAAAAAACAAACAAAAAACAAAACAAAAGCAGAGTGGAGCAAAGGAAAAACTGTATTAGGTGAGCAAATGTTTTTAAGTCAGGACACAAAAAAAGGATGTGATTCAAAAATTAAAAATGCCAAACACTGGATTAGACGTTTGTATGAAGAGTGAATCGCTGATAGCAATGACTAATCATGATGGGCGTGTAAGCTCTACATGGAGTGAAATACAGCAGCTTCAATCCGTGCTAGGATACAGGGGTGTTAATCCCTACCACTGACTGAACAGCTACCAGGTGACGGGAGCTGTCCTTTACATGGATTGTCACATTAGTCCACAAAATAATCCAACTAAGTAGGTTTTATTAACCACATTATACACGAGGAAACTGGGGCTCAAAAAGTTCCACAGCATGAATTCGCTTACATTCCTCCTGGATAGAAGAGCCAGTATTTGAGCAGCTTTTCCTATCTTGAGGCTGTGCTCTTTCCCCCATGCCAATCTAGACTGATGTATATTTTAAGAGAAATTAAGTGGATTCAAGGATACTTCCATAGTGATGTCACCCTCATCAGTTGTGGGTGCATTTCATTTTGCATTTGATATTGTGATCCAGGGATAGAGACACAGCCTGCACTTCAGGGACTGAGTATAAAAACTTGAGAGTGTATTGCACCTATCTGAGAACATCGCTGTCAAGTGGATGAGAGCAGCTGACGAAAAAGTAAAATGTTTCATTAAGTTCTTAATCAGTCACGTAATAGAGACCAATGGCAAGAACACAGGTTTGAGAAACAGATGGCCCTGATTCCAAATCTGAAGGCTACTATATACTAGTTACATGGAAAACAACGGACAGGTGATTTTACTTCTTCAATCATATATAGTCATTATGTAAATTAACAGTAAATTTTTGTAGAAAAAAGAAAGGCTGCTTTGGATAACAGAAAAGTACATCATTAAGGCTAAGGAAGGTTGACTTCATTCTGGCATTAAGTTAGCTGGCTGGTCTTGGGCAAGTCATAAACCGTGACTCTTCTCTAAAATGTAGACAGTCACCATCTCCCTAAGCATTTGTTGTAAAAATCTGCGTATAATGTATGTTAGGTACCTAGAGCAGCTAGACTATATTATATAACAATGTACCATATTAAATCATGAATACAATGCTTGGAAAAATATGTGTCACATCCCACTCCATTTGTTTTTGACCCAAGGTTATATTATATTGTTATTGGTGACTATAACTTAAAAATGCTGCAGACTATTGGAAAGTCGATAAAAACAATTTGGTAAAAATTGGGCACCTTAGGAATTTAAAAAATTATTTTAAAAAGATAAACTTCACTTAAGTGGAAAATCACTTATTCTTTTCCCTTACACTCTCTAATACACCCCCCCCCCCCACTAAAAGCATACCCTTCTAAAACATGCCATTAAACAAAGTACTTAGTCAATCTGGGAAATAAAAGATTAGTACCATTAACAAAGACTTTGATAATTTTGTTACTAAGGAAACTGTTAAATGTGCTTGCTATCTTTGATACCACTGTTAAATTGGTAGGCCTGATCTGTGGTCAGCCTATCACGGGAACCGACAAAAAATATCTATCCTTACAAAGCTGGTCCCCCACCCCTCAAAGCGAACAAACTGACCTCAAGACAGGATTTAAATGAATCACTCCAAAGTAAATCGGCATCACCCTCGTGATCTTCACTATTTAAGCAAGTCAGAAGGAATGCAAATACTATAGATTAGAGTTGTATACATCTGTGTCCACACATCCGACACATGGTTTATGAATCTGAGCAAATTTGGGGAAGTTCGACTTACATTTTGGGTTTCCACAAATCATTAAAAAATGAGGAAAAACATGTATACCCATTTAAGGGTACTTGGTTCCAGTGATTTTGCAGTGTTGTGCCAAACAGGAGGGTTAGCCTCCTCTCCCATCTAGATGCCATTTTCCTGGCTTGTTCCTGAAGTAGCCTCATGGAAATCATGCCATACCTGTCTGGAAATGTGCCCATTGGTTGAGGCTCCATTTCTTATGTTATAAGAGGTATGTGACTAATTCCACCTCCATAAAGCTGCGACAAATAAGGTCACCCAAGCCTCCCTTTGCCCAGCGCTAGCACTTCCACAAAGATTGGTTCTTTTTTTTGTTTTTTGTTTTTTTCTACTTTAAGGAAGATGGGGACTTGCAGGTGTTTTCCTAACTGGTTTGCTGAGAGTTTCAAAAGAATCTGAAACCAAGCAAAGTTTGGGCTTCACACTCTGAAATATCCGTCCTGGGATGTGGGCTGGGTGTCTGTGGTTATTCAGAGCTAGGTAAGGTGTGAGCTTTGGAAGGAACTATAATCTGATGTACACCGGCAGGCGTGAGGTGGGGGAGGAAAGAACTGGCTGAGCAGAGAAGAAAGGAATTGGAGTCTGCAGAGCACATTCTAAGGTTCCGGGGTTGTCTACTCCATCCCTGACCACCTCGCTGCTGGGAACCAGCTGGGAGGGGAAGGACGGGCGACCCTGGGTTTGGTCTCCACTGCTGGCCTAGACACCTGGCCCTCCATCCGGCGGAACCCTCTCTCCCCTCCGGTCCAGCAAACGAGCAGACACCGCGCTCTCGTTCCCGTTGGACACCATCAGATTGCTCTCTCCCTCCAAGTGCTAACTTCAGAGGCTCGGGGAGAGCAGACCAGAAGGGCCGGGCTGTGGGGTCTCAGGAGGTGTTCAGGTAGGGAAGAAAGACGTCCGCCCCGGTGGTGGCCGCCTTTCCTCCTCGTCCTCCACCCCCGGTCCCCCCACCCCCCCACCAAGTCCGCAGGACCTGCGGCGGCCGCTCTGCGCTCGGCGCCAGGCTGGGGTCCCCGGCCCCGCCGCCGAGGCTGGCGTGGGATGGGTGGGGTAGGGGTGGCGGGTCCCGGGTCCCTAGCAGCGGGTGGCTCCACGGACCACACACTGGGCAGGCGACCACGTTCCGCCCGCCCGAGAGCGGGAGCAGGCAGGAACGCGAGCGAGGCGGGGCGAGCGGTGGCTCCCGCGCACCTAGCGGACCGAGCCCCGCGGTCCCCGGAGGGCCGCCCCTCTCCATCCCTCCGCGGTCCCCGCCCTTACCTCTGGGCGCGAGGGTGCCGGCGGGGACGGCTCTGGGGAGCGGCGAGCGGTCTCCCGGGCGGGCTCGGCGGCGGCCGGCGGCAGGGGGGTCGTCGGCGGGGCCGCTGCTCGGGGCGAGTGGCGCCCGGAGCACTGCGGCCGCGGCCACGGCGGCGCCTTCCTCCTCGTCCCGTTCGCGGGCTCCGAGCCGGGACGCAGCTACCGCCCCAGCCCCGCAGCCCTCCTCCCCTCCGCCTCCCCGGCCGCGGACAGAGCCGCCTCCAGCGCCGCCCCGCGCGCAGCCGGGCCAGCGGCAGCCAGCGCCGCCCAGCGCCCGGCCCCGGGGTCGCCGCCGCCCGCCCAGCGGTCCCAGCCCCGCTGTGACGCAGGCCGCCGTGCCCGGGAACTTCCTCCCCTGCGGAGACCACCCCGCGCCCGGACTGGTCGGCGAGCCTGCCGCCGGCCGCCGAGGCTTTCTCCTGGGAGTGGAAAACGAACCCTCCCGCGCACTCCGGCCTCCGAGACGGCCACCTGGCGGCCTCCGCCTGGGGAACGGGCTGCGCCTAACACCTCCCCCATCCCCAACTGGGCGCGGAAAACCGGGGCTCATCTGCGCTCTGTGGCCACTCCACTGCCGCAGCTCCTCCCCTGGGTGTTCGAGGGGAGCAGCTACCGCTAAAAATAGCCCTTCTGGCAACTCCCCAGCAGGACTGGGGTCAGGGTAGAGATAATCCCTCCTCCTCCTCTCCCGCCCCTCGTGAGAACAGAAGGACCCCATAAGAACCCAAGAATGGGAAGGAACGCCCCGAGGGAGACGGAGGAGAAAGATTAAATCCGGTATCCGTGCACCGTGGACACCTGAGTCTCCTCTCCAGCAGGAACACCCAGCAGGAACCCCCATGTTCCTGGACACTGACAGCTGGGCTCCCCTATCTCTCAGCCGCAGGTTCCAGGGACGCTGAAATTGAACGCTCCGCCCACAATTGTGAGCTGTGTGTGGAGGAGTTGACGGTACTCCTCAAAACCACCTGTTGTTTAAAGAGCGTGGGGGAGGGGTTCTCCCTTATTGATTGATCTGAAGCATGTCTGTCTTCTCCTCATTCTCCTCCTACTCAGTTTTAGGATTGAAAAGCAAGCTCTGTCTTCTTGGAAGCTGACAGCCACCTGTAGGAAAGTTTTCTGCCCAGTGAAAAACGTACAGACAAGATTACTAAGTTATGTAAAGTCTCCTGGGATGCCTTAGCAATATCAGCTTTTCTAAGAGTACCTAAAATTAACCCATTGCTCTGTCCTGGCAGTCAGGAAAAGGCTGATGAACCTAATTGTCTTTCGCTAGTTGATTTGTTCTGACACAGGAAGCCTTAAGAGAGCAGGCGCTTCCTTTTACCCCACTTCTATTTCCACGTCAAAATGAAAACAAAATTTGTCCAGAAGTTGTTCTCTTCAGCTTTTAACTATTTCTCTTTTGCTTGCTAGGCGGACTACCACACGTTTTCCAAATCTTGTACTGTTGTGGAAGTCAACCTTAAACCCTTGTAGGCTTTAGATGACTCTAACATCAGCCTTAATTCACCTAGATCAACACAAAAGTCTAGGAGAAGGTGGGGCCTTTCTCCTAGATAGCAGGTGGGAAAATGCCTGGCAAGTTCCTCTGGAAAAGGCAGAGGTTGACTTTGGCAATTTGCTAAAATTGTGAGCACCTAGCAAGCTACCAGATATTATCTGAGGTAGTGTAAGGATGCAGGTCTGAAACTGACTCCAGGAGACAATAGAAGGGCACACATTGCCCAAGGCAAGGGGGACCACCCTAGTAACACCCAATCAGGAAAGCCAGCTGACACCTTCAACATTGCTAAGGGCAGACCTAAAGATGGAGGCTAAGACTAGTCACGCCCTAAGTGAGGGCCCTGGGTCCACTTTGTGTTTGGTCAATCCTCTAAATGTTGTGATTGGGTCCCACCAAAAGTAACAAATACTCTAGGCAATGTGAATGGTTAGACCTGCTGTCAATAATATTGTATAATAATGATTGGACCCCTGTACCTGTGTCACAATTTCCTGTAACTCCCCCTTCCCAAACTCATAAAAGCCCTACCCCTCCTTTGTTCTGGGCTCTCAGCATGGATCCATTGAGCTAGTAAAGTCTGTGGGCCCGAGTTTAGGCCCCGGAACCTGTAATAAAACCCTTTGCTTTTGCATGCGTGACTCCATCTCCAAGGGAGTCTCTGGGTTTTGGGGCGATGTTAAGATCTGGGCATAACAGTAGTCTCCCCTATGAAATATCTTACCTGGATTTAAAGACTCAATGAGGCAAGTACTCTAAGGGCACCAATCTGTTGAGGGCTTCATTTTGCAAGTGCTTTCTGAGCATCTCTGGCCTCCTGTACCATTGTCACCCTGACCTCAAGCTTAGGCATCCCTAAAATGCTCCTTCATTACCCAGTGGCAAGGAACTATTCCACCCTCAACATTGGACTGGAGTGCACCAGGAATAAATCCCCACTCTTCCTGTATAAATGTAAGGGAGTTATTGCTAATTTTCTTTCTTTCCATCGTCAGCAATATGGGTATAGTACTTCAAGGTGTTGTGTGAATTAGATAACATGCGTAAAGCAGCAAGAACAGTGCCAAGCACTTTATAAGCACGCAATAAATGGGAGCTACTACCAATGGTAGCTTACAATAAATATGTACTTACTATACTCTTCATAGATCTGAAATCAAAAGGACGAGGAACAGCAACAAGGTTTGGACATGGGACGTGAACCCTGCAAGTCGAGTCTCCTGCCTTCCCCAGATGCTTAACTGAAAGAGCAACACTTTTGTCTTTTGTCTAATGTGGTGAATTGGGTAGGTCTACATGCAGTGATGGGATTCACATGCTCTCTGAGGTCTGAGAGGCACTAGTCTGCAAACCACTATGTTATCCTGCTTAGGTCATCTTTTCTCATTTTAGAGCACAAACCCTAAATCTAGTCACCTTGCCTCAGTCAGCCTAACTCAAATCAACATCCCCACTCACCAAGCCCTAGGAAAAGCACCAGGTGAATCCATCATCAGCCAACTCTTGTGAATGCTGGGCCTTGAGCTTCTCACAGAAGTGCAGTACCCCCCTGATCTGTGGGGAATACACTTCCATACACCCAGTGGGTGCCTGAAAACGCAGATAGTACCAAACCCTATGTATACTAGGTTTTTTTTCCTATACATACATACCTCTAATAAAGTTTTATTTATACATTAGGCACGGTAACAAATCATCAATAATTAATAAAATCAAACACTTATAATAATATACTGTAATAAAGTTATATAAATATGGTCTCTCTCTCTCTCAAAATATCACATTGTATTGTACTCCCCTTTTTTCCTCTTGTGATGATGTGAGGCAATAAAATACCTATGTGATGCGGTGAAGTAAGGTGAGTGATACAGGCGTGGTGATGTAATATTAGGCTGCTATTAACTTCTGACAAGTTGTCAGGAGGGTCCTATCCTTCTGGACCCCCGTTGACTGTGGGTATCTAAAACCGTAGTAAGCAAAACCTCAGATAAGGGGAGAGTACTGTATAAGGCTTATTCCCTGACTTCAAGGTGTTTACAGAGCTTGAAGAGAGGGAATCTGGCAGCACGTGAATCAGAATAATCATCTTGAACTAAATGTGATGGAATCTCAGAGAAAGGAGAGGGTGCTGCAGCCCAGGTGGACCGTGTATACAGAGCCGCCAACCACCTTGACCTCGTACCCAATTTTTTAGACCAACGTTTGACATTCTCAATGGGCTTTCAGAGTGAGTTCCCACACTTGGACTCCAGATAGTTACAAGCTGGCCCTGTACTGGAGCCGAAGTAGATCTTTCTGGGCAGTGCAGGGCTATGGTAAGGGATTTAGAATGATACAGACCTGGGTTCAAATCCTGGGTCCACTCTTTACCATCTATGTGATCCTGAGCTTCTTTATTTTGGAACCCGTTTCTCCATCTATCTATTAGAACATCAATACCTACTTCTCTTAAGGTTCTAGTGAGACTTAGAAAGAATATCTACAACCCTTCTAGTGGGTTGTATGGAAGTGGCTTATATTGTTTTGCTGTTAGCTACAAGAAAATGCAGGCTGGGCTTACAGCATTCCTTGAAAGCAAATTTCAAAAGTCACTTTCTCTGTGACGCCTCTGCCAGTTCCAGGCAGTAATTCTCCAAGTGTAATTCTCCCTTCCTTGTGCTCACACAGCACTTCCCATGATGCACTGCCATTTTTCTCTTTACAGTTTTGTTTCACCACCTTGTCTTTATTCATCCCTATGTCAACACCTAGCATGGAGCTTGGCATTAACTGTTGAATGTGTTTTCTAAAATTTCAATTTTTTGTACTGGCTCTGACTTTCAGTATACAGTACTTTGTATTAAACTTCAGGTTCTAGGGGCGCCTGGGTGGCTCAGTAAGTAAAGCATCTGACCAGCTCAGGTCATGATCTCATGATTAGTGGTTCAAGCTCCTGCTCTCAGAGCCAGGAGCCTGCTCTGGATTCTGTGTCTCCCATTCTTTCTCTATGCTCCCTCCCTCTCTCTCTCTCAAAAATAAATAAACATTAGAAAAAAAATTTTTAACTAAAAAAATACTTTAGGCTCTAAAATGTGAATCCTTGGGGCACCTATTGGCTCAGTCAGTTAAAGGTTCGACTTAGGCTCAGGTCATGATCCCATGGTTCATGGATTCAAGGCCTGTGTCAGCTTTGTGCTGACAGCTCAGAGCCTGAAGCCTGCTTCGGATTCTGTACCTCCCTCTCTCTCTGCCCCTCTCCTGCTCACACTCAGTCTCTCTCAAAAATAAAGAAACATTAAAAACATTTTTTAAAATGTGAATCCTCTGGGTCATAGAGTTTGTACTGAAATTATGTATTATGCATATGTATCTGCTTAAACCTTAATTTTTCAATGCTGGGTTTGTTCTTGAAGACCAACCTGCTATGCTTGCTATATTTGATGTTAGTTGATTCCTCCTAGTAATAGTGAAAGTAAAATCTAAATTCTAAACCAAAACCACCAGCAGCGTTTTACCCAGCATTCTCTACCCACCCTATACACATCTGCTCCCCAGATCCTTTCTGAGCTTTGGTGGGAAGGTCCTGAGCTAAGAGAAAACACTGTTTTAAGTTTCAGCTCTTAACACTGTGGCAACCATTAGCACTTTCTGAATTAATAGCCGCCAGATAAAATCACCTTTGGCGACAGTTTTGAAATCCTTGACTCTATGCCATTAAAAATGCCAAGACAAGGAGAATAAAACCCCCCCTAGAAAATGTCGTGTGAGCAGGAAGTTGCCCAAGAGGTGATGTGGTCAAATGTGGTCTTAACCCTAAAATGGCAGTTGAAATTGTGCCAGAGGAGAGGGTGGTGGTGCTGAGGGCCTAAAAATAGGATACTGCAAAACTTTGGGCTGAATTTTTATAAAATCGGTCTCCTTTATTTACCCCCTGCCCCCCTCCCAAACACACACAGACGCATAAGGTTGAAGCAGTTGGCAACACCAATCTGTGATATACTTTGGAAATGGTAATAATAAATAAGCACTTACTAGGTACATACGGTGTGCTAAGTACTAGCTTTCTGTGCATTGTCGGATTTTTTTTTATCTTACCTCTCCAGGCAGTATTATTTTCGCCTGTTAAGAGAGAACTGAGGTACATTTTAAACAAGTAACTAATCAAGGTCATGTGACCACTGAGTGGAAGAACTAGGATTTGGACCCAGGCAAGTCTAATTTCAGAGTTCTCTTGCTTAAGCACTACTCAATCATATGGAAAATGAGTATTTTTTAAAAAATAGAATCCGTCAAGGATATTCAGTAAGGTCCTTTTTCAGTAGTTTTTGAAATTGCATTAGTTGGTGCTTTTCCCAATAATGTACTCACATCCCAAATGTGTCTTCATGAAGTGATTTTATAGCTTCCTCTTTAATTGAAAAACATTTTATGACTGAAAATAAACTTCTTAATGAAAGACCACAAAGTGTCTGTGGCTCTGAGTTTAGGCAATATGAAAAATACCAGACAGAGAAACTCATTCTTAGAATTATTGTTCATATGGACCAATGATAAGTAAGTAACTACATAGATAGTATAAGCTTAAAGCATTATAATGATATTACTAAATAATATTTTCCTGTCATTATTACACATATACATCCACTGCTCTAAGAACTTTATCTAGGTTAACTCATTAACTAAATCTCTAACTGACAAGCTGTAGCTATGAAGTGAATTATTCTAAAGATAATGAATCATGCTTGAGGGGTTGAGGGCTTCCTTATTTATTGGAACAAAACAAAACATTAAGGTACACTTCCAAAAGAAGGCAACTCAATTTTCCCAGGAGTCAAAATTTCCAGTTTTTTAACATCATCTCTTATGATGTACCGAAGAATGTTTCAGGTTACAGTTTAACACTGACTTGTTTCAAATTTCAGTGACATCAGCCCTGACAAAGCACTTAATTTCAAGCCCAAGGAATTGCCTCTTCCCTTTGAATAAGAAGCCGCTCTCTCTTTGAGTCACGAAGAACTGATGACTCAAGAAACCTTAGCAGGGCAGTGAAACTGAAGACGCTCTTGTTACTGACATAAACATGACTCTGGAAAACTATCATGGAAGGTGCTTTGTATACTGAGAAAGTGCTATCACCACGCCTGATGATTTCTTCTTAAAGCCACCACCCATCTTGATACATGATGCATTTTCTGGAGTTCATTTATTAGTTTTCTGAATTCACTCATGTTGATTATTTAGTTCTCTGGGTAAAGCAACAAAACAAAACCAAAAAACAAGAAGCCTGGCTTTCCTTCTCAGTATCAATTATAACAGTCATTAAAGGTCAATTTTATTGATATTAGTGAAAAGAGCATAAATTGAGATTAACGAGACCTGGATTCCAGGCATGGCTCTGCCATTGACTCACTTTGTGACTTGGGACAAGTCTTTTAGTATCTTTGCAGCATCTGTCTCGACTGCAAGAAGGGATTGGAATAGATGATTTCTTAGGACTTATTCAGTGCTAAAATTTTTCACATTGATCTTAAAATGATACATATTTATCCTCCTTAGACTTTAGTCAGTGGTGAATGTAATCACTGACATCTAATAAAAGAAGTAGGAAGTCACATATTGCTGCTACCATAGGAAATCTGCCTGGAGGATGGCGGACCCATCAGGGAGCATCTTCCCAAAGCACCTTGTAGCATCCATGGCCAGGGAGCTAGGGTCGCTCCTGCAGGGAGGCATTTCCAAGCAGCTTTCCTTAGAACTCCCCTTTTTGAGTTTCCCAAGAAATAGAGGTCTGTGGTCAAATCCCTTAAAGAATACTATATCCCTTTTGGAGATTCACAACACATATTAACATGCTAAGAACTCTGAGAAGTCCTGAGTTAAAAACACTTGTTTAACTTTGCTGAACCTAGCATTTCTCTAGATTTATCTGACAATGAAACTGTTTCCTTTGTCACAGCTACCAACATTCCAGGAAGACCGAAATCTCTCAGAACAGAATATTTGAATTGCTATTTTAAAGACTGTAGAGCCTTCGTATGACCTTTTTTCTTTGGAAAGAGCAGGAGATTATCAGCCCTGTTAATTCACTTAATTAATGCCTACCAAGACAAACCTTCTTGGTAGATGTTTTCTGTAGCAATTTCCCTTATAAACATCAGCCATTAATAGAGTGTCTGTCAGCTTTAATAGGACAAAGAGCATCTATTCTCACTGATAATAGTGTAGCCTTATTCCTTTAAACTGAGGAATATTTCCTTGCCTTTACATACTCTTTTTCTTTTCTTTTCTTTTTTTTAGAGAGAGTGTGAGCAGGGGAGAGGGGCAGAAGAGGAGGAGGAGGACAGAGAGAGAGAGAGAGGGAATCTTAAGTAAGCTTGACGCTCAGCTTGGATCTCCAGGCAGGACTCAGTCCCACGACCCTGGGATCATGACCTGAGCCAAAATTGAGTCAGACACTCAACTGACTGAGCCACCCAGGTGCCCCTACCTTTACATATTCTCATTAGCCTCTGGCTTCTTTGACAGCCTTTTAGAAACATGAAACTGCTCTAAGACAAACATACATTCTGAATACTTAAAGGGCTTGCATAGAATAGTTTATTAAGGACTGCTGGAAGACAATTCTCCATGGGTCTCTAGTATTTCTTCACATCTTATGAGCAAGGCCCTGACTGCCCTTTCTTCCAGACTCAAATTCAAGGATACTTGTAAAGTGAACAGCCTTTGAAGATAGAGGAAATGTCACCCCCTCTGGAGCAAAAAGCAAGCTTACAGATTTTCCAGTATGATAAAGATACTGTTTCTCTTCAGAGCAAGAGACAGGCATGTTTACACTCATTGTAAAACGTTCACATTCCCTAAGCTCATGGTTCCTTGCCCATAACACAACCTGTTATTACTATGTTTGGAACTCCAGGAACTGACACAAAAATGCTAATACTCTGGCTGCTGCTTTTGCTGAGTAATGAACTTTTATCTGATCCAGGAGTTTCCTGTCTTCTGTCGCCCTCCAAGAAACCGCGACAGGCTCATTTCTTTGAGCTTGCAAGGGATAGCGTCTCAGATCCTTCACAATCCTGACAATAACTGGCTTTTTCCTTCCTGTGAATTGGACATTGGCAGAATAGCTTCATACCCTTAGATGTTCTCCCTCCCTGAATCATCCCTGGTCTTGTGAATATTCTCCTCTGAATGCTTCTCTACGCCTGCTGTAGCATTTATAGTTATCCATCCTGGTTTCCGAGGAGCATTCGGTAGAGGGCTGTTAAAAGTGATGCACTGTGATTATGGAATTTTGAAGAAAGGCACCATGAATTCTGCCCAGCATGATAACATTTCATTCACATGGTTAGAAAATATTTTGCAGTCTATCTTGTTTCTTAAAAGAAATTTTAAAATCCTCAATCAAAAGGAAATACCATCTTTTAGTAAACAGTGGACATGTATGTGGGGGTGAGGTGGGTCCGGGAAACTTCTGAGTTAATTGTACGGATTGCTCCCAAAAGCAATGTAGAAAGAGAGACTTGAGTTCAGGTAAGAGAAATTGCTTCAAGTGACCAAGGGGAGGATTATTTTACCACAACATGAGAACAGCTGTGGCCTTATTTAGGGGACCGAAAACATCCAGATTTCTTGAACGTGCCCGATATTCTTCAGCCTCTAAAATGCTCCCGCCTACAGTCTGATCTGATGTCATTTCGTATGAACTGTTGTTTTCATTGGCTAAACCACAACTCAGAATTATGCTTTCTGTAACAATGCTTCTCTTAAACTGCTCTGAAATCATTTCTGATTGAAAGTGTTTTCAGGGGCTTTGGGAACCCAGTCTGGAAATCCTAAGTGGTAGTCTGGTAACTTGCTACAGTGATTTGAAAGCCACAAATATGGTAGGAAATTAAACTTTGTTGAGTACTCCCTGCCAGGCATGGTTTAAGGCTTTCACACGTATTATTTCACTAATCCATGTAACAACACTATGAAGTAGGTATTGTCACTGTCTCCATTTCACAGATGGGGAGGCTGAGCCACAGACAGGGAATGTCACTTACCTAACGTCATGCTGCTAGTAAGTGGCAGAGCCCGGAAGAGAATTCAGGCGTCCTGACTCTAAGGCCTACACTCCCTCCCTGCTTTATAATATCAGAATTTTTTTTTAACTGCTGGAAAATTTGATTTTTTTTCTAGAATGCTGAAAAGAAATCAATGTCATTTTTCTTCTTTAGATTTTTATCTCTAGATTACTAGCTTCCTAGATATAATGCTGTTCTTCGTTTTCCTATGAGGAATATATCTCAGGACCTTTAAGGGTGAATTAACGTCCACCATCAGCTCATGTTGACAGAGAAGGGAGAGACTATGTAGCCCATTTTGAGAAGGGAAACACTGTAGTTAAGTCACCTTAAAATCTTCTGTGGAAGGTTTTGATTTGTCTTGAATGCCTAACATAAGATTCATTTGAAAAAATCTTTTAATAAACTAAAACAAATCCACAATAGATGTTGATTTCTCTTCAGGTCTGTCTCCAGTGAAGGAGAGAAAAGCAACAAGATTTTGAAGTGACATATCAGTTCTTTGCTGGGACAAGCTTTAATCTTTCATGACCAGGAGTAGTAACACCAGCCCCCAAGTCACCACCGTTGCCATAGTCCCCAGATGGACCCATTGTGACCCTGTCTAGACCAACGATCACATCACAATGCTTTTCCCCCAGATCAGACTGGCCCTCATCCTCTACAGTCTCCCAAGGAGCATGGGAAGTAGGAGGCCTAGGGAATTTCTGAATGCTTGAAGGGGAAAGGAATTTTCAAAATCTTGGAAAGCTAGATTTCTTAGAATGGTGAGGAAATCATTTACTATACAGCATTTATAGATTGCTGCCCAGGTTCTGACACCCCAAAATATTTCTGAAAACTAGCGATAGCAAAGTTTATCTAAAAGTCCCTGCATGGTTATTTTCTGTTCAGTGTTCTGAAAACAAATGGTATGGTACCAATTTCAGATCCAAGAGCGAGACATGGTTCTGCGTGGCCCGTCACCTTTTCCACAGGCGAATGAGGAAGTCAGCATGGTCTTGGCCCAACAACTTTTGTGTGGACTGGTGAGTACTTTTCTCTTGTCCTCTTAAGACCCTGAAGAGCCAAGAGTTGGGTGGAGATTCTTGCCCGCCTGATTTTCACATCTCGAGTGAATCTAGAGGTTCAAGAGAAATACAAATCCATCTTCTGATCTTTCTGAGACCCCTAGTTGCTGCATGGAATTATTGTAATTCCTCAGTTAAAAAGATTTGGATTTATCTTGATTTTAACCAGCACTGCTTTAAAAAAAAAAAAACTTATATAACTGAATTCTTACAGACTCAACATTTTAGGCAAAATCACTTTCCTAAATGTTGCAGCGTTTACTCTGAGGGGACCCGCAAATTTGCACATGCCTTCAGTGGCTTTACAGCTCTTGACCACCTCCTCTATCTTGTACATATCTTTCCACCACCTTTTAATTTCTCTCTCACTTCCCATTTCTTGTCTCTCCACCCCCCCCCTCAAATTATACCAGTCTTTATAATGTCCTATCCAAACCCTTTCTCCATAAGGTTTTCTAACACTTTCTTTTCTGAAAACTCTTATTGTAATTAACCATGTTTTTTCTCCCATAGCTGTGAAAACTTGGATAAGTTGCTTAGCCTCTCTGAGCCTCAGTTTCTTCATAGATAAATGAGGATAACTATAGTACTTGATAATGTGTTGTGTGGATTAAATGATTTTTTAATCATTCCAGTAGTCAGGTCTGCACTGGGTATATTAGTCCTTGAAATAAAACCTTTCTGTTTGACTGCCATTTGGGGCGCCTGGAAAACCTTCAGGAGAGCCACAAAATCCAAAGGAGAGGAAGACTGGAGAGAAACTTGTTGCACCCTCCTCAGCACTGACCACCCCCAACCACCTTGAGTACAGCTCCACCCTCAAATGGTTCAAAAAAACAACATACAAATTAAATTATACTATAGTTTCTCAATATCTGTGCCCCCCAGAAACATCTGTCTATGATTTTTAATATAGAAGGGAACAGATCTAATGTAAATTCAGTCTATTAATGGTAGACTCTCTGGAATCTGTGAAGAAGACATTTTTGATCCACAGAAAACATACAATGTCTTTCTAGAAGTTTCTTCAAGGACAGAAGAAAGAACAATGGAGCAGGACTGAACTTCTATAAGCAAACTAATCATTCCTCCTCCTTGTTTCCTTTCTCTCCCCCTGTTTCCTTTCTTGGGTTGGCCAGTCAGGCACCCCAACCCCGAGGCCTTCATCTGTCACCCACAACAGAACTGCACCTCCTCCCCAGAGGCTGCCTTTTCTCAAAAGGATTCTGAAAACCATGCGTTTCCTTCCCTCACTTCCACTCCCAGCCTAATTTCCTCCTCCTGGTCCTTCAGTTCCAGGCTGGAGATCAGGAGGAGATACCACTGTATGCTTCTGCCTGGCAAGGAGCCTAAAGGAAGCAGGCTAGGGCTCTTTTAAGTTTTTCATTTTTTTA
This sequence comes from Helogale parvula, assembly GCA_004023845.1. Taxonomy (NCBI): domain Eukaryota; kingdom Metazoa; phylum Chordata; class Mammalia; order Carnivora; family Herpestidae; genus Helogale; species Helogale parvula. The sequence continues at coordinate 78,870 of PJEM01001430.1, forward strand.
ATTTATCAATTTTTTTACATTTACATCCAAGTTAGTTAGTATATAGTGCAATAATGATTTCAGGAGGAGAATCCAATGAGTCATCACTTACATATAACAGCCAGTGCTCATCCCAACAAGTGTCCTCCTTAATGCCCCTTGTCTAATTAGCCCATCTCCCCACCCTATGCCCTTCCAGCAACCTTTGTTTTCTTTATTTAAGAGTCTCTTATGAAAGATAAAAACCATATGATCCTGTTGATGGATGCAGAAAAAGCATCTGACAAAATACAACATCTCTTCTTAATAAAAGCCCTTGAGAAAGTCGGGATAGAAAGAACTTACTTAAACATTATAAAAGCCATTTATGAAAAGCCCACAGCTAATATCCTCGATGGGGAAAAACCGAGAGCTTTTTCCCTGAGATCAGGAAAATGACAGGGGTCTCCACTCTCACCACTGCTGTTTAACATAGTGCTGGAAGTCCTAGCATCAGCAATCAGACAACAAAAGGAAATAAAAGGCATCAGAAGAAGTCAAACTTTCACTTTTCCCAGATGACATGATACTCTACATGGAAAACCCGATTGACTCCACCAGAAGCCTTCTAGAACTGATCCATGAATTCAGTAAAGTTGCAGGCTACAAAATCAATATACAGAAATCGGTTACATTCTTACACACAAATAATGAAGCAACAGAAAGAGAAATCAAGAAACTGATCCCATTCACAATTCCACAAAAAAACCATAAAATACCTAGGAATAAGCCCACTCAAAGATGTAAAAGACCTGTATGCTGAAAACTATAGAAGACTTATGAAGGAAATTGAAGAAGACACAAAGAAATGAAAAAACATTCCATGCTCAGGGATGGGAAGAATAAACATTGTGAAAATGTCATTATTACCCAAAGCAATTTACACATTCAATGCAATCCCATTCAAAATTGCACCAGCATTCTTCTCAAAGCTAGAACAAACTATCTTAAAATTCATATGGAACCACAAAAAACCCAAATAGCCAAAGTAATATTGAAGAAGAAAACCAAAATGGGAGGCATACAATACCAGACTTTAGCCTCTACTACAAAGCTGTCATCATCAAGATAGTGTGGTATTGGCACAAAAACAGACACATAGACCAATGGAATAGAATAGAGAACCCAGAACTGGACCCACACGTGTAAGGCCAATTAATCTCTGACAAAACAGGAAAGAGTATCCAATGGAAAAAAAGCCTCTTCAACAGGTGGTGTTGGGAGAGCTGGACAGAAACATGTAGAAGAATGAAACTAGACCACTTTCTTACACCATCCACAAAAATAAACTCAAAATGGATAAAGGACCTGAATGTGAGACAGGAAACCATAAAAATCCTCGAGGAGAAAGCAGGAAATAGCCTCCTTGACTTCAATCGCAGCAATTTCCTACTTGACACATCCCCAAAGGCAAGGGAATCAAGAACAAAAATGAACTATTGAGACCTCATCAAGATGAAAAGCTTCTACACTGCAAAGGAAAGAATCAAAAAAACTAATAGGCAACCGACAGAATGGGAAAAGATAGTTGCAAATGACAGATCAGATAAAGGGCTAGTATCCAAAATCTACAAGGAACTCACCAAACTCCACACCTGAAAAACGAATAATCCAGTGAAGAAATTGGCAGAAGACATGAATAGACACTTCTCCAAAGAGGACATCCAGATGGCCAACAGGCACCTGAAACGATGCTCAGCGTCACTCATCATCAGGGAAATACAAATCAAAACCACACTGAGATACCACCTCACACCAGTCAGAGTGGCTAAAATGAACAAATCAGGAAACTATAGATGCTGGTGAGGATGTGGAGAAATGGGCACCCTCCTACACTGTCGGTGGGAATGTAAACTGGTGCAGCTGCTCTGGAAAACAGTGTGGAGGTCCCTCAAAAAACTATCAGTGGAACTCCCCTAAGACCCAGCAATAGCACTGCTGGAGATCTATTTAAGGGATACAGAAGTGCTGATGCGTAGAGGCACATGTACCCCAATGTTCATAGCGGCACTTTCAACAATAGCCAAATCATGGAAAAAGCCTAAATGTCCATCAAATGATGAATGGATCAGGAAGAGGTGGTTTATATATACAATGGAATATACTACATGACAATGAGAAAGAATGAAATCTGGCCATTTGTAGCAAAATGGATGGACCTAGAGGGAGTCATGCTAAGCAAAATAAGTCAGGCAGAGAAGGACAGCTACCATATGTTGTCACTCATAGGTCTAACAGGAGAAACCTAACAAGGGACCATGAGAAGGGGAAGGGAGGGGAAAAGAGTTAGGGAGAGGGAATGAGGCAAATCATGAGAGACTTTTGAATGCTGAGAACAAACTGAGGGTTGAAGAGGGAGGGGGGAAGGGGAAGAAGAGTGATGGTCATGGAGAGGGGCACTTGTGGGGAAGAGCACTGAGTGTTATATGGAAACCAACTTGGTAATAAACTATTAAAAAAAAAAAAGAGTCTCTTATGGTTTGTCCCCCTCCCTGTTTTTATATTATTTTTTGCTTCCCTTCCATTATGTTCATTCATTTTGTATCTTAAATTCCACATATGCATGAAGTCTTATGGTATTTGTCTTTCTCTGACTAATTTCACCTAGCATAATACCCTCTAGTGCCACTTTCTGAAACAACGTACAGGAGAAGAATTAGGCACAAACAAGTCATCTGTAAAAGAGAAAGTGAGCAGGGGATGACAGCTTATAATAGCTGTTGCCCCGAACAATTCCGTAGTCCCATATTTATTGAGAATATGATAGTCAATCAATGTCACGATTGTTTTTAGTGATCAGAGAGTGATCTCATGAGAAAAACAGAACTTGTTTACGCAGGTGTGTTATGATTAATCAGGCATAATCAATAAGTTTCATATAAATAGGTGGTCTCTGAGGAAGTGGAGAAGTCGACACAAAAGAAGTAGGCATCATTACGCCCAGGGCCTGGCTCTCGTATCATAAATCAACCGCTTTCCCAAAGAGACATTGGAATGAGTATTTTCTTAAAGTTATATTAATCACTTATTAATCATTATATAGTTCTGTGTACTGTTTTTTACTGTAACTACATCTTATGGGTTACGTTGTTCTGAGGGGTCGCCACACTCTAGTTTCATCCACATAGTTGCAAATGGCAAGATTTCATTCTCTTCACCAAGTAATACTCAATTGTATATACATACCACATCTTTATTCATTCATCCTTCGATGGACATTTGGAGTCTCTCCATACTTTGGCTATTGCCGATAGCGCTGCTATAAACATTGGGGTGCATGTGCCCCTTCGAGACAGCACACCTGTAACCCTTGGATAAATACCTAGTAGTGCAATTGCTGGGTCACAGGGGAGTTCTATTTTTAATTTTTTTAAGGAACCTCCTTAAAACATACTGTTTTCCAGAGTGGCTGTGCCAGTTTGCATCCCCACCAGCAGTGCATGAGGGTTATTCTTTCTGAGGATTACGTGATTTAACACACATCTTAGACCTGCCTGACACATCATAAATATGCATTGTGTCCATTTTTATTAATATTCAACAGCTAATTACATCTTCTCTTTTTTTGACACTTGAAATTTTTTGTTTCCCACATGGTTACGGTTCAAAGATTATTTTTTAACTTAAATATTTTAATATTAAGTTGAAGGAGGAGTATTTCCTTCAAATTTCTTTTAAAAAATAGAGAAACACGAGGAAATGCCAGTTGCCGGTTTTCTTAAAAGCTGACATCTTGCAGCTTGATATATAATAATTTCTTTTAAAATGTAAGCATAATAAGTGCTTCTTGCAGGAATAAAGTGTATATATTTTTTACTCTTTCATTTCTATTTCAATCAACATATCACCTACGATATGTAAAATAATCATTTCTTTCCCCCAATTGAAACTCATGAAATTATTTTTTTGAGAAATTCTTATGTAAAATATCCAGCATGTTGCAGAACTTCTGCAGGTGCAAGCGATTTGGTGTCTTAATTAACATTATGGAAGAAAGAGTACACTCTGAGGATTTTGAAATAGTGCTTTTATTGTTTCCTGAAATCCGCATGGGGGAAGAAATAACCAGGTTTAACACATCAGTGTTTCAGTTTCTCTCTGCTATATGATTTACACAGGGGCGCATCCCAGCATTCCCCCAGCCGCTTCAGGAATTTGTGATAATGAAGACAAAATGTTAAAGGGTAGAAAGACAGACTGGGGGTAGCTTGCCTTGCCTTCCAGCCTCTCGCAATCAGGATTTGCTTTCTGCTTCCGCTGGATGGAGGTACCCATGATAGAGAGTTATGTGAGGAGGAGAAGACCTCATCCGGGTGAGCCCAGGCTGCCCTGGAATTACATGGCTGAGGGGTGGGCACTGGGGACCAGACTGAGACTGGGTTTCAAGCCAAGATACTGGATCCTCCTGGTTAAGATATAGAACTCTGCATGTATGACAGTGAAAATGGCATATCCTGCATTAACATCCCATGACTTGAAGGCATGACAATTCAGGAACATGCATGAACTTGTGGTACATGGAAATGTGGCACAGAACAAGGAGATGTGTGATTTTCTAAAACTAGGAAGGCATTCATTCTTTCTCACTCAAACGGGTACATTATGCTCAGTTATCAAGTTTGAAAATCTACAAAAATAAAAGAAATGGTGTCACTGGAGTCCCATTGTAGCCCTCGGGGACATAGCACTATGTTCTATCATGGCCAGGATTGATTCTCTGTTGTGGTATTGGCCTTTACATGCAACTGGAGGAAGCATGACTTTATTTCATCATGTTGATAAATTATAAAATTCTTTATAATGACTTCGATGCTATGTTTATTGGTCCTGGCTTCACCCCTTTGGGGTAGAAACTGAAAAATTCTCAAGATGGTAAAGCGTGTCTCGCACACAAATCACCACGGTTGCATTGCTACAGAAGGTGTAACAGATGTGTGATGAAGATGGACCATCACTGTCCTTGGATCAACAACTGTGTGGTGACCAAAACTGCACTTCACTTTGTTCATCTTGCTTCTCCTTTTAGCACCATCAGTTGTTCTCATGCTGCCTTCATTTTTGTTATAAATGTTTACATGGCTTTATACCTGGCTCTCCTTTGGGTGGAACATGGTAAAGACTGAGGAGGGCAACCCTCCCAGAGAGATCCTCTTCCAATTATTCCCTTTGAGTTACCAGCACTTGTAGCCATCTTGTTTGCCTTGGGATTAGCTTTAGGAACAACCATAGCTGTTGGCATGTTGTTTTGTAACAAGATGAAAACAAGTCTCAGAAACAAAACTTCTATTGAATCATGGATGGAAGAAAAGGCAAAAGATTGAATTCAATCTTACAAACTAGATGAGGTCTTTGTTTTACTTATGAAATAGGAAGTAGATGGAAGAACTTTAAACAGGCATTTACATGGCCAGAACTCCCTGAAGGAGATGGACTAGAGTGGCCAGTAAGAAAAGGCTATCATCAGTAAAGCTTAACAATAAAACAATTAAAACTAAAGCAGATAAAGGAGTCAGAAGTGTTCAGCGTAAAACAATAGAAGGTGGTACCTGCAGTCCTTTGAATAAAGGAATCAAAACCTTCATGAGCCCCCTGCACTGAAAAGCCTCAAGTAAGGCTACAGAAAGGGGAGTTTATTTTAGCCCTGGTTGCATGGAGATAAAATTCTTGAGGATTCCTTTATAGAAGGTGTTACAAGAGTAAGAATCTGGTTTTCTAGCAACCGTGTGAAGAAGAGTCCATGTGATGCTGAAGCAAATCAATCCCCATAGGGTGAGAAGAAAAATAGATAGCCACGGTTAATGTAGAATTCTTCTTTAAGTCCTCCCTGTTACTTGAAATTTGTACATATTACTAAAGAATCATGCAGTGAACCTCCTCTGGTCAAGGTGTTCTTTCTCTCAAAGGTGCCCGAGTGCCGTGATGGAAGTATTTTATTACCATTTTGAAATGGAGAAAGCATTCTGCTTATGCCTTTTAATTCCTAGCCCTCTTTGCCACCTCTTCCTCTCCTCAGAGGGAAAAACACTTTACCCAAGTAAGGCAATGCGTTTTCTCTAGAATTATTTTTACATGCTGCACACTATGGATCACACCTGCACTTACAGTGATGCTTTTATCCTGTTTCCCCCTCATTTCTTATATAATAGTCTAGATACTATAGAACTTATTATGTCAGATTCAATATAAGCTTAAATTTTACTTCCTGTCTTTTAATAGTATAGATTTTGTCAAATCACATAAAGATTAATGGATATTCTATAAAAACGAAAACAAAAAAAGTTGGATGGCAAGTTGGAATCTTCCTTTAAAACCTCTCTCAAATGTCCCCCCAATTTTCCATTTCCACTTGTGCTCCCCGACGTTAGCTCTCATCACTTTATGGCTACACTAGGGCAACTGCCTCCTTCCTAGTCTTCTCCTGACTTCGCTCAGCCAGACCACCCTCCATGCAATTGTCTAAATCATCTTCCAAAACTACTGCTCTCAGCATGTATATTATTTATGGCCCATAGTAGCTGCTCAAGAAATCACTTGCTGTATGTGATTTCCCCACTGCCCAAAGGAAAAAATTTCAACTCAAAGCCCTTATGTTTTATAAATAATAATAAGAGACCATGATATAATAAACAATATATTTGGTTTTTGTCACTGGTTCCTGGTACAGAGCTCTTATAAAGCCCTTAGAATTTATCTAGTGATAGAAGGGTCATTGTTAAGCTAATGAGATGACTCATGTGAGCCTCTACATAGCTTCAGAATGGGGACTGGACATCAGAAAGGCTAGGCCTGCTACTAGAGTGTTGGATTTGGGCCCAACCTGACCTTGAGGGCCCGGAAGGTTGGGGGAACTGGGAGTTGGGAAGGGGAGAGATTGAGATCAATCTTGTCTTCATAATTAAACCCCAGTAAAAACTCTGACATCAAGGCTCATTGGAGCTACCTAGTCGGTGAACTCCTAGAAGTGCCCAGAAAGCGAACAGACTCTCACACCCTGGGGATAGGGCACAGAGGCTGAGTTCTGTCCTAGGCTCTCTTCATGTATCCTTTCAAAAGCAACTGTAAGCATAATTTTGCATTTTCTTGAGTTCTGTGAGTCATTCTTGTGAATTATCAAACCTGAGGGAGACACGGAACCCCTAGATTTGTAACCAGTTGGGCAGATGAGTGGGAGGTCTGGGGACTCCCTGGGGGGCTTGTGACTAGCATCTGAAGGGAAGTGGTCCTGTGGAGAGCTTGCACTTAACTTGTGAAGCCTTCGCCAAGTCTAGATAGTATCAGAACTGGGTTGGGTGGAAACAGAATAGAGATAGCATTGAGTAGCTATTACTGAAATCTATGGAAATAGAGCATATCACCAGAGCATGATTTGGGATATCATAGCTGTACTGGAAAGATAGATTCAAAAGCCTCCCCAGGACCACAAAATGATACTACTGCTTCCTATGGTATGTCTTACACAGAACCTGTTAGGTTGGCCTCAGACTAAGGAATCATGCCTGTGAGTCATTTGAAGAAAGAGGAGTCAAATATGTTGATGAGCCTAGGGCAAGGCATTTGAAATGCATTATGATCTATGGTCTTAATTCCATAGGGTCCTACCGGGGGCTCATGCAGAAGACAACCTAAGTGTCCTTCTCTATGTAGTCTCTCTGAGGAACATTCCACCTAAGCAAGAGAGCCAAGCCTGGCTGAGGAGCTAAAGTAAATGGGTATGTTCTTTGTGAAGAGTTGGGGTCCCCTGCACTGGCTACATCCTTGGTAGCACTTCTGAGAACAATCAAGCTGCTGGTGCTGGGAACGGGGTCATAGCAAGAGAGAGGTCACCGTCTACTTGTTGGTCACGAGGCTGTTTCCAATGTGGGCAGTAAAATCTAGCAACAGATGGAAAGAAAAGAGAAGCCCCAAGGTGCTGCACACCTCTTGCCAACCAGCCCCCGTATGAGTGCTTTTACTTGAGTTAGCTGATTTTGTCCTCCCCCGTGGAGGGGGTGGAGGGACTATCATTCCACTTTACTGAGACTCAAACTGGCTATGAGTTCAGTGAGATCTCACAGCTAGTAAGTTAGAGAAGAAGCATGAGCATTCAGGGCTGTCTGAATCCAAATTTAAACTCTGCATTCCGTCACTGCCGACTAGCCAGCTTGGGGCCCCACCCTGGCACGCCCGAGTTACCCTCGGGTTAGGAAAGCCCGGAAGGGTTTATCTTTTCCCCTCTCAACTTAGTATAGGGTAAGCTCCTAAACCAATTTTCCCCAGATGAGCCAGAGATTGCCAGGGGCAAGACAACATGGGACTCTTTTTGCAGCGTTTTTTCTCGGCATTGTCTCATTTAGGCAAATTGGTGCTAATTCTGAGGCAGACAGGAACAAGTAATCATCAAGGCCTCCTGGTGCAGCTGCCCAGGGCATACTTGGCTGTGTTTACAGAGTGTTCCCTGCCCCCCGCCCCCTCAGTTAGCTCCATCTAGTTGCAAGTAGCACACAGTGACTCTTCCAGCAAGAATCCTTGATGGTGCATCCTTCTGAGCACCAGAAGACTCTCTAGAGGGCTTGACACGTGCTGCAACCGCACTGGGAGGTTGTGGCTCGGGGACTTGCATTATTAAGCATCTCTTTGTCAGTAGGTGCCTGATTTTTAGCACAGTTGGCCAGGCTCGGACACAGCAGGGCCTGGAGTATAGTGTCAGACCCTGGTGGTGGACGCTCAAAGGACACTCGGACAAGACATGCTGACCTTTGCAGTCTTTCTCACACACACTGGCACAGCTGGCAGCCTGTGGGCTGGGGCCTGGGCTGAAGGCAGAGTGTGGCCACTCACCACCAGAGTGCACCTTGAGCCGAACACACTCTCCCTCTCATCTCTGAAGGTTTCACAGCAGTTGATTTCCCATGGAAACAAGCAGAAGTCTGTTTTAATCATCTGGCATTTTTAGTTTTCTCATTTGTATGAGAACCTGGAGATACAGACATATGGTACATTCATTACCCCAGAAAGCTACAGCTGAAAGAAAAAATAGTTAAAGCCAGGCTTAAAGCTGGAAAACGTCAGCATATACCCTCGAATTACTTTCCTTAATCTCACACACTGTCAAAAATGCTGCCCAAACAGTTGTTTCTGTTTCGGCTCAGTGCTTCCAGCAAGATCCACACTTGAACTTTGGCGTATGCTTCTCCCAAGGCACGGCCGCCCCTCTTACCACCTGACTGCAGCAGAGAGAGTGGAGTGTGCACTGGCGGAATCCAGGCCTGACCTTATTCTTACTAATCCTGTGACCTTGGGGTAAATCTGAGCTTCTTTGGGCCTGACTTTCCTCATCTGAAAATGTCATTCCGTCATCTGACAAATACTTATTGAGAGTCTATTTTGTGGCAGGCCCTGTCCACAGAACTGGGAAGATAGTGACGAATAAAATAGGATCCCCACTTTTTCGGAGTTCAAAATCTTTGTGGGGCAGATAAACAAATGAGTAGAAGACCCAGTATGGTAGCTGGCAAGAGGGTTATGGAGACGAACAGAACAGGGAAGGGAGTATTTGTGTAGAGCGATTGCAGGTTGAAAAATGCTGGTCAAGGATGTCCTCCCTAGAGAGGAGGCAGTTGAGGAGAGGTCTGAAGGCGGTATGGAGGTGTGCTGGGTGGATGGCAGAGGAAGAGCATTTTGGGGCAAGGGCCTGAAGTTGGAGACAGCCTCTGTTTTTGAGAAATAGCAACAAGTCCAAAATGGCTCAAGTCTGTGTATAACTTTGGAGGCCACCAAAGAGGATTTGCCTGTGGTTGCTCTCAGAGGGTTTTGAGCAGAGGAGATATGATCTAAATTGTGTTTGGTAACTCTGGATGCTATGGGGAGAGCCCACTGAAGGGGACAAAGTCAGGCCGCCATTGCCATAATTGAAGGGAGGCCCCATGGTGGATTGGACCAGGGCCATTGGCATTTGGTGGTGAGAAGTGCTTGAATTGCAGCTCTTTATTCTTTTGAAGGTTGGGCTGCCAAGGCTGCCAGAGTAGATGTGGGTGTGAAAGAAATAAGAGTGTGAAGGCAAGCTCTATGGTTTTTTGGCATGGTTGCCAGCAAGAATGGAGTGTTCATCTTCCAAGACTGAAGATAGTGTAAGGGGGAACAGGTGGGGAGGGATGGCACATCTGGAATTCAGTGTGGGGCATGCGGAGTTTGAGACACCAGCTGGAAATCCAAGTAGAGACAATGAAAACATGTTACTCAGCAAACAGTGAAACTTATCAAGTGAACTTGAGCTTTAAAAATATGATTGTATTTGTCTTCAAGGAAAGTCAGAGTAACCTCTGGTGATGCCATGGGGCGAGAAGCCAAGATGACTAAGAAGTAAGTCATTTTGGGAAGTAAAGTTTCTGTGCTTTCCCAGCCTGGACACTATTATCATTATTATCTTCTTGCAGTTAGTTATCTAATGGGATTGCAAAGTTCACAAATTTAAAGGTAAAGAAAGGTCTTGTCTCTGGAATATACAATTTAGAAAGCACACATCTGCCCACCCATTTGGGGGAAAGTTACACGGTGCTATAGTCTGAATGTTTGTATCCTACCCACTCCCCACCCCAAACTGATAGGTTGAAATCTTAATCACCAGTGTAATGGTATTAGGAGGTGGAAGCTTTGGAAGGCAATTAATTCATGAGGGTGGAGCCCTCTTCCATGGGATTAATGTCCTAATAAGAGATACCGAGAGCTTCCTGCTCCTTCCAACATGTGGGAACACAGCAATAAGTCAGCAGTCTACAGCCCAGAAGGGGGCCTTCACTAGAACCCAATCATGCTCTTGGGTTTTCCAGTCCCCAGAAGTGTAAGAAATAAATGTTTGGTGTTTGGAAGCCACCCAGTCTATGGCATTTTGTTACAGTAGCCCCAAAAGACTAGGACATACAGGCTAGAGTTAGAAGAAGGGTATTTATGACTAAAGGCCATGGTGCCTATGCTCATCTCAGTTGGAAGAAGCTTTCTGGCTCCCAGATAGAGAAGGCTGTGAAGCTGGAGTTGAGCGGTAGAGTGGAAATTATAATATCTAGATTGCAAGGTTGTCCAGGGCCTGGTTCATAGTAGGACTCAATGAATTTTAGTTCACTTGCTTTTGAAGACAATAATTCTGTATTATTAATCTTTGTACTCTTCGTAGGTACACAATAAATGTACGTATTTCTAGATTTGAATGTAGTCACTTTAGATATTAATATATTTATGTTATGTATGTTAATAATAAAATATTAATATTCTAAGGTACTGGAGACTTAAGGATCAGGTCATGGCAAAGTTAAGACTTCAGTAAAGAGCAGTGCTACCAAGTAGAAATACAATGCAAGCCACATAGGTAATTTTATGTTTTCTAGTGTACATATTTTTAAAAATGAAAAGAAAGCAATAAGATTTATTTTAATGGTTTTATTTCACCCAAAGTATTATCCTTTCCACCTGTAACCCATATAAAAATATTGACATGGTTTATTCTGTTTTTAACTAATTCTTAGAAATCCAGTGTGCATATTATACCTACGGAACATCTCAGTTAAAACTAGCTGCAAGTTGAAGAGATTAGTAACCAGGCAACGGCTAGTGACTTTCATCCTGCACAGGGTGGTCTGGCAGCAAGCTTTATACTTGTATGGTCCTGACATTCAGCTACAGAAACCTGGTGTATTTCCAGTCAGTCAGGTTCAGGTATTACTTGTTCCTTGGTTTTCATTTAGCGAGCAGTTATCTGGTCACTATTTTTATATGCATTGGAAACAGAGGCTCTCAGACCTGGTCTTTCCGCACTAACCACTAGGAATGGAAAATTGTGTGGATTGTCTCCTCCTTCACCTGTTCTTATCTCCCCCAGGTAGAAACAAAACAGAAGAAAACCCCCAAAGGAAAGATCCAATAGCAAACCTGCTTGTGTGGGTGGTCATCTTGGTGGCTCCGCTTTAAAATGTTACCTTCCTGTGATTTTATGCCAAGAATCTTTATGATGAAAAAGCATAAAAATGGCAGTGGGAGAGGGGGGCACAAATCACTTGGAACTGGTGATAGGGGATCTGAGAAATGGCACTCATAGGAAATAAAAGCAAAGGGAAAACCATCTTGGAAAATGTAGAGCTCTCAGTCACAGAATAACTGGGACACATTTCAGTTCATCAAAATAACTTCATGTACTTTTGCAGACTCAATCATATTTCTAACTTACAAAATTCCTCCCTGACTCCAGAATCTTAGGGTTGGCAACCAAAACTGTTCTGAGCACTTTAAATGCACTGATGTGCTTAATCCTTCTAACAGTCCCTGTGCCCCTTATAATAAACCTGTAACAGGTTTGACTCTCAGCTCTATCACTTGCTAGCAAGGAAACTTTCTGAGATTTTTCTAATATGTAATGACTGGTCTCATAAGGTTTTCATGAAAATTAACCCGCAATGTGTGAAACGTACATAGCACAGTGCTTGACACTTGGTAAGATCTCCATAAACATTGCTACCATTATTGATGGCAAATGGTTACTTTACAAATCTTGAGGAAAGACGTTGCAAATATTCTATGGCAAAGAGTCCACAGGGTTAGAATCTCTTCCTCTGGCTATTAAGGCTATTAATTGTGGCTTTCAGCTTTAAGAGCCACAATTTCCCTTGTTTATATATTACAAGGGTTTGGAGGGTATACTCCAAAATTGTTTATAGGGTATGTAAATCATGAATGTATTCCAACATCACAAATATTTTTAAAAGACCTTATTTCTAAGTAATTTCTGTACTACCTCATGTGGGGTTTGAACTCACAACCTCTAGATCAACAGTTGCATGTTCCACCGACTGAGCCAGCTAGGCGCTCCCCAACATCGCTAACATTTTTAAAGTGAATAGCTAAAATATGCACATGATGCGAACTTAAAAGAAAATGCAAAAAGATATGCAGAGAAAAGACACTCAGAGGAAATAAAACCAAAGTGAAAACTGTCTTGGAAAACGTGGAGCTCTTAGTCACAGAATAAATGGGACTTTAACTTATTTCAACCATAGATAACTCAGTTCCTCGTTACTGGGATGAACCTGTCCCAGGAAGTCATGTCTGACATTGGGGAGAATTTTAAATCGTTGATGGTTGTTTTAAGGTGTCACTGTCATTAGGATCCCGCCACAGTTGAGCAATAAGGGGGCAGTCGGGAAATGAATGGTCCTCCGGCAGTTTACTCATCTGGGGCTTTATGAAGCCACCTGGAGTTTCAGGTGAATCCATCTGTGGAGTGACCGTAATCAGATGCTTGTAGAGGTTTTAGAGTGACCTTAGCAAGGTAATAAGCATACAAAGAGTAATTAGCAAAAATAATATTTTGTAAACCTCATGGACATTAATCATTACTCTAAGAAATTGTTATGAATGATGTGTTATTCATTATCTAGAGTTTCAGTAATCTCCAATGTGATAGAGCAGATCTAAGGAAGTAAAACCTTACATTAATTTTGGCAAATCAGCAGGGACTGTACAGTTTCATTTTTTAACGAGATTGATTACAAAGTACAAAATGGAGTCATGGTTGGCAACCTTTTTTATAAGGTGTTCAGTTGAGCTAGTAGAGGTAGGACCAGGGAAAGGTTGAAGTAAGTATGGGAACACCTGGTTGGAACAACCCGATAGGTAACATTTATAGGCTTGTGGGTGTAATCAGTAGTAGCATTTGGGATTAAAGAGAAACTAGTTACAGGCAAGACCCAGGGGTCTCTGACACTGCGAACAGATCAGAGTTTTTTGGTGACAAGTCTAACAGTCAGAGAGGTTTGTTTCTTCCTTTTACAGTAGACTGAGAAATGTGGATAAGAATACTGTTTCTCTAAGAGAAAGGAGGGGCAAAACAAACAAGGTAGAAGCAACGGTGGAAAAGTGGTATACAGGCCTGGTGGGCTCAGCCTGAGAAAACTGTCTCTTTTGGCTTTCATCTGCTTCAATTCCTGGAATTTTTATTTTTAGGTAACCAGTTGGTGTGTAGGTCTGTTCAGGATTTGATGTTTTGTTTTGTTTTGTTTTTAAGATGTGACATGTGAATCTAAAAGTCTATTTCTTGGAGTTTTCTGGCACAGGATTGGTTAATTGTAGTTGATGGAGTCTTGCCAATGAGACTGAAGGGAGTCTTTTTGGAGATGTCTTTTCTAATAGATGAAATCTCCAGGTTGTAAGGTGTGATGTTTAATGTTTTCATTCCCCAAGAGCACACTGTGACAAGATTGCTCGACCATAGGGTTGTTATTTTTAATAGAAGCAATTAGGCTCTTCACCACCTTGAAGTATATTGTCTTTTGTCAACTGTGGATCAAAGAAACAGGGGCTATGAGGGGTGCATAGGTGACTCAGTTGGTTAAGCGTCTGACCTGGGCTCAGGTCATGATCTCACGGTTCCTGAGTTGGAGCTCCGCATCGGGTTCTGTGCTGACAGCTCAGAGCCTGGAGCCTGCTTCGGATTCTGTCTTCCTCATTCTCTGCCCCTCCCCCACGCTTGCTCTGTTTCTGTCTCTCTCTCTCTTTCTCAAAATTAAATAAACATTTAACAAATTAAAAAAAAAAAAGAAACAGAGGCTATGAATATTGGGTGTTACAAGAACAGATTCTTATTTCCTATTGAACTTATGCAAATACATACCTGGTAATGAAAAATAAGAATATTTAACAAGAGTTTTAGAACTCTTTTTCTCTGGGAGAAAAAGATAAATGCCTTTTTTCTTTTTTTTATTATAGTTTATTGTCAAGTTGGTTTCCATATAACACCCAGTGCTCATCCCAACAAGTGCCCTCCTCCATGACGATCACCCCCTTCCCCTCCCCCATAAGCCCTCAGTTTGATCTCAGTATTCAAGCGTTTCTCATGGTTTGCCTCCCTCCATCTCCCTATTTTTCCCCCTCCCCTCTTTCACGGTCCTCTGTTCCAAGTTTCTCCTGTTCCACCTAAAAGTGAAAACATATGGTATCTGTCCTTCTCTGCCTGACTTATTTCACTTAGCATGACACCCTCGAGGTCCATCCACGTTGCTACAAATGACCAGATTTCATTCTTTCTCCTTGCCATGTAGCATTCCATTGTATAAAAAGATAATGTTTTAACCTTTGTTGTAAAGACAATGTACCGAATTGTGGTAAGTTACAGATAACTGAAAGGAGAGGGGGAATGGGGGGCATCATTTAAACCTGGAAAACAAAACATTAAGACATCAGTTTTTTATCAGAGATTTAGGAATTTCATATACTTTCTACAACATTTATAGTATCTATTTATGCAGATATAAACAAGGCTTAGTATTACTTTTTGTTTGAGATTGTTTCCCATGTAATTGGGCATAACAAATAATCCTAATTAGTGTAATATTTTTCTTTTTATAAGGAGAGAGAACAGATCTTTAGAGAAATTCCAGACCCTTTAGAAATTGTCAGTTACTATTAGGTCAAAAAGACTTTATTTAGAATGTGATTTGGGGAAGTTTGTCAAAAATATTAAAAAGTTTTGAACATTTGACCAAATAGGATCATAAGATTATTGTAAAGCAATCTTTAAGTATTTTTTTGACCAAATTGACAGCGAAAGATTTCAAAGGCACATATAAATGGTCACCTAGTTGGAAGCAAAGCTTAGGTCTCTTAATATCAGAAAACTCGGTTTACTTCAGTAATTAAAGATCTGGTGAAGACAAAACTTAGAATTTATGTTTTCTAGATATATTATATGAAAGGCAAAGAATGGTCTTTGTTCATAACTTTTTATTAAGGGCGATTATTATTTCAATAATTTAAGAAAACATTTTCCTTTTAACAGAGACAAAAATTGCATTCTAATTATATAGCAGTGTATTTTTGATATTAACATTTTCCCTTTTAAAATTTAAATAAATTCATTCAAATCTTAGCTTGACTATATATAAAATTTCCTTGTCAATATTCCTTTCTATAAGCCTTCTACAACTTTTAAAATGTATTTAGGTTTTTGTCTTATCATTTTCCTTTTTTATTTTGAAATAATCATTTTACTTTAGGACATTAAAAATTCTTTTTGACAATTTCAACAAACTTTTTGTTTGTTTGTTTTTAGAGACAGAGAGTGTGTATATTAGGGGGAGAAAGGGCAGAGGGAGAGAAAGAGAGAGAGAGATTCCTAATCCGAATCTTCCATGCTGAGGTGGAGCCTGAGGCGGGGCTTGATCCCATGACCTCAAGATCATGACCTGAGTGAAATTAAGAGTTGGACTCAACCAACTGAGCCACCCGGGTGCCCCCCAAGTGGAATTTTTTTAATTTCAAAAATGTATAAAGCTTATCTAGAAAAGAAATGATATAAAAGTTGTTACAGAATATTACTCTTAGAGGATAGTGTTTGCTTATGCATTGCATTAAAAGAATATTTAATTCCTTCTATATAGTATCATGAAAGTAAACCATACAGTTCTAGGGAAATTACAGTATGAGAGTTATTTGTTTGCAGACACATCTTGCCTTTGCTCTGCTGGAATGGGAATGATAGAACAGGCCAGGGCAACAGGAGCCCCCTATCATTGCTGAGGAGGGTTGTTCTGAGTCTGGCAGGAGAAAGATTAGAAAGATAGGATCCCTAAACTGATGGCCGAGCTGTGTTCATCAGGGAAACCACCACCAGAATTCCTGGCCTTGCGACTAGTTGTAAGAAATGGGAGAAGTTCTTTTAAACAAAGATGGCTGCCTGGCTGAAAATCGGAAAAGACAAGGCAACAAAGTATGAACCCATCAAAAAGTGATTACAGCTTGGCCTTGAGGAGTTACCATTGTGTCTACAGGACAGAAAGAATGGTTGTTTTCATATTGGCCTTTTCAGCTGGCCACACAGACCTTCTGTTGCTCAGTTTACTGGGGTATTAAGAGCAGTGACTTTTAAACATGATGGATCATTTCCCAGTAGAAAATATGGTATGTATATATTATGTCCCGGCACATAAACTTATAAAACCATGAAAGTGACTAAAGTAAGAGTTTAATAAACAGACACATATTTTCTATTTCCAGTCTACCCCATGCATGCATTTTATTTTTCATTTTATGAACTTATTTTTTCTCATAATATTTTAAAATTTAAATTAAAAATCCCAAAGTAGATCAACTTATGTTTAGCATTTGATATTTATCTTATTTGGAAAGATGATTTAGAAAGTCAGTGAATATCCATTATTTAGTTTAACTTAACATAAACTTTGATCTTATTTATAATTATTTAAATTACTTGTTTTTAGTCATTATACCTGGATTAGCTATTACACAGCTAATCATTTTAAGTTATTTGTTTTTTGCTCTTGTTGACGAATTTTGCATCATAGAGATAAATGAGCTTATTTGATTAGTAAACCCAGGTTAAAAAAAGTTATCTCATTTTATTTAACACCGATAAGTCTGAAGATGAGATTAAACCAACAAGCTTGAATTAGCTTTTATTTATCAAAGATTATTTTAGATTATATGAACTTGAAAAAAATTGGGTTAGTTTTTATTGTACTTGTGAGAAATTTAAAAATACTTAATTTATAAACACTTAACTTTTCTTAAGCCAGTTAAATAGAGCTCCTTTACAAACTAATTCTGGCAATAGCAACCAGAGGTAGAACAATACCACAAATCTGTAACATACACATAGAAGCATACAGATGCAGAGAACTTATGCTTTTTATTTTTTTTTTGTTTTGTTTTGAATTTTAGCCATGTCTCAGGTATGAAACTCAAAAGAATAGTTGGATCCAAATTATGGTTTTAGCAGATGGATAAAAAAAGTTAGGGTTATTGGCTTAGATGGCCAAAGTCTTTTACCAGACTTTTATATTATTTGAATGTTATGAGGTTCCTTTTAGAACTGGTTTTGAAGCCATTTTGTCTGTTAGAAGATTCTGCACATCAGTCAAGGAGCACATTCTATTGTCTCCCAGAAGTTTGGATTCCTCTCTTCAAAGGGTCCCTTTAAGCTGAATTTATCTAAGTTAAAGGTTCCGTAGCATGGCTTTCACTTACAAGCATGTGAATACGTTGGCAGAAATCAGAAAAACCAGTTCAGAAGTTTGAATGACCAAATTGTTATTATTGTTATTTTTTTTGTTTTAGAAAACTTTAGAGGGTCTTCAAGGATATCAGGCAATTCTTTAGTGATGGCTCACAATTTCACTTTAGCCCAAGGGTGATAAGAAACAGAGGGAGTTCCTAAGCCCCTTCATAAGCTTTTATCTCAAAGCCTGCTTGAATGACTGAGGATTCAGGGAGGGGTCAGGGTTGTTGTCAGAGATGAGAAGTTGAGCTAAATGGGGGTGTGTAGGTGGCGGGTGGGGGGAAGAAAGGCAGAGGAGAAGTAGTCGTGACTGTGGTTGGTTCAGGAGCTCCAGAGAGCTTTTCTAGTCTGGAGAGCCTCTGAGAAAGGTCAAAGTTGTCTTTAGAGAGCCAGGATTCGTTTCTCGTAAAGGAAGGGAGTTTTGAATCATTTGATTACTTGGAGGCCTCCAAAAACCAACTGAAATATGTTTCTCATTTATTTTGCTTGGTTTTATATCCCCTTTCCAGTTGTGCAAATAAATTAATTTTAGAACTTGAAAGCATCCCCAAAGTGGCCATTATCATTTTATTTTATTTTAAGTTTATGCATGTATTTTGAGAGACAGCACGAGCAGGGGAGGGGAAGAAAGAGAGTAAGAAAGAGAATCTGAAGAAGGCTCTATGCAGTCAGAACAGAGCCCAAGGGGGGGAAGAAACCAAAGACCAGAGCCCAAGGAGCCTCTCACCTGGGAACCCAGCTGTGAGATCCTGGCCTGAGATCCTGTCCAGAGTAGGCCGCTTAACCGACTGAGCCACCCAGGGGCCCCTGACCTTTGTAATGTTAAATGTGGAGTACTAACCAGATGACTCTGGATAGGGGAGCATTAATACCTTATGGAAGCCTTACCAAACAGAATCCCCACAGGAAAGTGTTAATCCCCTGCGCTAGAGTCAGACAGGGCCATTTGACTCCCCTCTGAGAATAGAATGGGTCAGAGAAGTTTTAGTCCTCTTACAAGCCAGTACTAAAAATACACCCAAAGAAAGGATAGATCCTCAACCAAGGAGCGGGGTTCAGAGCCAGGGGGACCTAACACACGCACTCGGGCTGTGGGGAGACAGCAGAGCACAGAAGGTTCAAGTGGGTACCTTGCTGGTCCACCAGCAGCACAGGAGTTGAGGCGCTGTTACCTCAGATCCCACTTCTTCAGACACCAGAAATGCCAACCGAGAAAAGAGGCTGAGCTACAATAAAACCAAAAGCATTTATTTGGGGTTCAGAATTACAGTTCAGAGGAACACAGATTTGCATAGCAACCCAAATAGTGCCTCCCTAGCCCCCCTAGACAAAAAGGAAAGCCTGCATAGGTTGTTTACAAAAACTTTTGATTGACAAAGTAAAAAAAGATTTCTTTGATTGGTGTTGGTGGCAGAAAACCAATCTTGGCTGAATGCACCTGGTCAGCAAGGCCGTCACCAAGCAAAGTCTCTTACAGTAGGAAGTTTCAGGTGTTTAGGCTAAGTCTTTGGAATATTTGCAGTTTGGCCCCGTTCCAAAGTTCATGATTTTACCAGGTGAGAACATGCATATGGCCGATCTCCTTAATGACCTGGTTCAATTTAAAATCCCCTTGACATAACGGACCCCATTTCATTTCATCTTTCACATGATCCACGTGATCTTCTATGGATATCCAGTTACACACACACACGCACACACACGCTTTCAAATACTCAATTAGTACATATATTCAGTAGGAGTATATTGTTTTAATTGAGTTACTCCAAAGTCATAGCATTTATAAAGACTTGGGGTAGGAGTTTTAGTTTAGAAGTTAGAAGTCTTCGCCTGGGACACTCTCTTGCAGGGTCACCATAGCAATCGACACTGTTAGCAAATGCCTTACCAAAGGTCCCAGAGATGTTAATAATCAGGTGTAAGGAGTGAGAAGTGGGTGAGAAGAGAGTTTGGGGAAAGGAAGAGGAAACTGATGAGTACCTATCTGGTGTCAGATAGGACTTTCAGAAATTTAAAGGTACTGTCTTATTTGATTTTCCCAAACACCTGGGGAGATGATTATTATTCTCTCTTATTTTGCAGATGAGAAGACTGAGATGTAGAAAGGTTAAGCGATTTGCCCAAAGTAAAACAGCTAGAACATTTTGGAGGTGTGATTCAAATTTATGTCTGGCTGACTTCAAAGTCCCAAGCCCAATGCCTTCCACCCTACCGGAAGGACAAAAGGGAGCAGGTGTAAGGACGCAGGTTTGAGACAATAGAAGGGCACACATTGCCCAAGGCAAGAGGGACCACCCTTGTAATACCCTTAACGTTCCTAAGGGCAGGCCTGGAAATACACCCTATGTGAGGGTCCTGGGTCCTGGGTCTACTCTGTGATTGGTTAACACTCTAAATGTTGTAATTGGACAAACCTGCTGTCAGTAATATTGTACAATAATAATTGGATCACTGTACCTATGTCACAATTTCCTGTAACTCCCCCTTCCCAAACTCATAAAAGCCCTGCCCACCTTTGTTCGGGGCTCTCAGCATGGATCCACCACCCGGTAAAGTCTGTGAGCCCGAGTTCAGGCCCCAGCGAGCCTAAACCCGGTTGCTTTTGCATGCGTGACTCGGTCTCCCTGGCGGTTTCTGGTTTTTGGGGATGATAAAGAAATCTTGGGTATTACACAGGTACTCAGGAGGGTGGAGAGTGGCAGAACTGCCAGTTTTAAATATTCTAGAAAGGGGTGGGAAGTGAATCTGAAAAAAAACCAAAAACAGACAAAAAAAAAATCTAACAATTACAACATCGAAACCATACCCAATAGCAGAAACCACAGACAACAACAACCTTCTCTGTCTCAACACCTCTTCAGGTGCGTGGACCCTTTACCAGGCCACAGTTTAGATGTTCACCGGTGTCAGTTCTAAGACAAATACACAGAAGATGGTGACGTTTTGTTGGGAAGGTAGACATTCCACTTTTATGTGTGCTGCCTTAGTCTTGCCCCAGGATCCTAACTTTGGTGTTTAAGTGGAAATCAGTTGTAATCACTTGAGCACATAACTAAGATGTTTGTAAGTCAAAATTCCTGAGAAAACAAAACAAAACAAAACTAGATATGTTCTTCAGTTCTGGTAGTGCTACTGTCGCAGTCGGTTTGGGCTCTCTTAACAGAATACCATAGACTGAGTGGCTTAAACAATACACATTTCTCACAGTTCCAGAGGCTGGCGGTCCAAGATCAAGGTGTCCCCAGTTTGGTTCTTGGTGCAGGCTCTCTTCCTGGCTTATAGACAGCAGCCTTCCTGCCATCACAAGACAGAGAGAGAGCGCACTCTGGAGTATTCCTCTTCTTTTTCAAGTTTTTATTTAAGTCATCTCTACACCCAACACGGGGTTCGAGTTCACAACCCCGACATCAAGAGTCACACCCTCCTCCAACTGAGTCAGCCAGGCGCCCCTCTTCCTCTTCCTCTAAGGACTCTGATCTCATTATGAGGGCTCCACCCTCATGACCTCACCTAATGACCTTGCAAGTCCCCACCTCCTAATATCATCACATTGGAGGTCTGAGTTTCCACATTTGCTTTTGGGGGAGACACAACGATTCAGTCCATAATACCAACAATAACTAATAAGTCCATACACACAGAGTTCAGCAGTTGGCCAAGTAAATGCAAATAAATCGCCTCATTTCGCCTCATGATTGTTACAGGTGAGTTAGCTATTTTCTCTGTTTTACAGATGAGGAAGCTGAGTTGAGAAGGATTCAGTGATTTCCCCAAGGTCACACACCTTGTAAGTGGCTGGCGGTAGCAGAATGCAAATTCAGGTCTTCTCATTTCCAAGCCTGTGTTCTCTCAGCTGCAGCCGGGAACCAGGCCGTTCTGTCCCTGGTGTGAACAACAGCGGCAACAAAGCAGAAACAAGAACTGATGTTTATTTAGTGCCAGTCTCTGAAAACATTATCTCCTAGGGTAGCTATTGTTACTCTATTTTACATTCCTGAGAAAGCTTACAATAATCAGGTTTAAGCCACTTTTCCAGATCACACAGCTACTATACGGCAGAACAAGCATTTGAACCAGGTCTGGCTGAACCTAGAGATTATGTTCGTAAACCTCTGCTCTTTGAAACGCTCTTTGGAAAATGGTATGTAAGATGAAAATCTGTCAGACATACTTATTATTGAGATTTTAGGAGAAATGAATCTCTTGCCCTTTTAAAAGCATTAGCATCATACAATGTATTCTATTGAAAGCCCTATTTTCTAGGCACTGCAGATGGAGGACAGATGTTTCTTTATGCACTGAAAGGTCCACTCTATGTAGCTGACCGTAATGAGATTGTATCTTGTTCTGGATGTTTCCGAATAATGGTGTTGGACAGATTATTCCAAATGAAAGCCAAATCAAAGAAGTTACTGCATAGATTTGATGAAAACAACAGGATGTTATTCAGTGGTTTGGGTGGGAACTTTTCATGTCAGAGTTCACTCTGAACCACACAGACATTTTCGGATGTGTTCCACCCTCAAATTCAGCCTGAAGCCCAAGAACTACATGTATGTCTGGTTGAGATTGATGTGGTGGTGGTGGGGGGTGGTGTCACGGGCTTGGGGACTTGATTTCAACATGATACAGAATTATAAGTAGAATGAAGTCCCTACGGCCATGGAGGGGGAGTGGAAACTTGGACTTAGGTATGACTATTCAGATAAAGATAGTCAGTCTCCATGAATTACGTTGATGCTTGAGTATATTTTAAATACTTATTTGGGAAGAAAAATTAGACCCCTAAGATAATATTTCACAGGCTCTGTTGTGTTTTGGGATCATGATTGCAATCCCTAAAAAGGTTTTAAGGGCCAATACCCAGTGCGCTTATGTTTTGGCCAAGCTGATTTCCAAGTTAGGAAGTTCATTGGTATTCTATGGAGAATCAGAGCAGCACAGAGCCTGAGATTGGCCTTACAGTCACCTAGCTCAATGTCTCTCACTTTATTGAGGAGGAAACCAACCTGGGCCCAGAGAGAGTTCATGACATTCTGGAGTCCAACTTAACACAGCTGGGAGAGCATTCCCCAAAGACCTGACAGACAAAAGTTCAGGGTAGTGTTTGCAGATTTGGTTGAGGATTTTTTTTTTTTTTTTTTGCATAGCATCTAAGAGCACAAACTCTGAAAGCAGATCTGCTGAAGCCAATTCCTTTGCTTACTAGCTCTGTGTGCTTTGATAAGACATCTGACTGCCTTGAGCTTTACTTTCTCATCTGTAGAATGGGCATAAGATGTTCATGCTTTAATTTCTACCATACCTATTACACCTTCAGATAATGTACCCACAGTTCTACTTCCTCCTGTTATTTCTTTACCCACCAGCCCTGAATGACTCCTCTTCATTTCCATGGTCTGTCCACAAAGGTACCCCTGTGTAGTTTCTGGCACATACACTTGCCGTGAGGCATTCCAGCTGACCCACTGGCCCCACGACACAGTCTGCCAATGCCTGGCTTTCTTCCTTTTACTCATTCTGCACCTGCATCATGTTGGGCACTCTACTGGTCAAAAGGGCATACAAAAATGAACAAGATGTGTTTTTTGTCATCAGTTTAATGAGGAGGAAATCTATAAATAAACTTCAGTACATAGTTATTAAGCACCTACCTCCAACTTTGGAGAAGGAAGGTGGTCAGAGAAGGTGTTGGAGACAAAATGATATTTCATCTTAGTCTTGAAGAGTGAATAGAGGTTTGACCAATACACAGATGGAGGGTAGGTAGAGATGATAGATAATAGTCCATATTTCTATGGAAGGAAGGAACTTCTGATTGAAAGAACAGCATGGACAGAGACATGGAAGTGTAGCAAGGCCTGGCAAAGAGGCCTGCCCTGCAGTTCCATATGGTGGGCTTGCAGGAATGCATGCGGGAAGTCCAGCACTGCCCAGAGGATTTGGATTCTGGCCAAAAGAAAACCACTGGGGCCAGGTCACACGCTGCTTTGCCAAAAAGGCAAGAACATTAACATTTGTGCTGAGTCACATGTAAACGACAGTGTTTGCTGAAGTGTCTTTCTCACTGTACTGAGGCTGGGGACATCGTTCATGCCACATGAGAGTGAAAAGTCAACATGGTTACACTTCTGCCGCTGACATCACTCTGGCCATGTGGCATTGGATTTCATTTCTTCGAGATTCTTCTATCTAGGTACAAGAGACAAGACCTTCTCCTTTAAATCACGCTGCCTGGCTGTGGGAGGGCAGGTCAGGATGTGACTATAGTACATCGTCCTAAAGTAGACTCTTACTGCCCTGTTCTTGGCAGCGCCCTGAATGGTATTAGATAAATCTGGTTCTCAATGGGAACCCTGTATGCCATCCTTTGCACTGTGTTTGGCTACCTGATTGCCTCCGGGGAGATGTAGGTGCTGCCCAAGGGCCTGGTCTGGTTTTTTTGGCCATCTCTTGGCTGTCCCTCCTCTTCATATTAGGCCAGAAAAAAGGGGGAGGAAATAAAGGCCCCCAGTTCTCCTGGTGGGAAAGATTCTCCTTTTTCCGGTCCAGCATACTTTTCTCATTTGGAAGAGAACATCCCCTTCACATGGCAGCCAGTTGGATGGTAAGATGCTTACGGAAAATCTCAAAGCCGGGAATTGAGACTCCGGGTAGATATGGATGTTGCCACACCAGTTTTACAGTCTAGTCAAGAACACAGACAGTAAGCAAGTGGTAGTTATCAAAGTGATGGATGCCTCAAAGTAGAGTTCTAATTGCCATGAGAACAACAGGGGAACCTGAACATGGGCGTGGTCAGGGAGGCGCTATGCTGAGGAAGTGACCATGTACCCCAAGAACTGGATGAACAGGAGTTAACTAGGCCAGGGGAGAAAGGGAGAACCTTCTAGGCAAAGAGAAATATATGTGCAAAACTGAAGCGGGAAAGGGCAATTTTTAAGATTTTCTACTGTATCTGGAGAAAAGTCATGAGAGCTAACAAGTAGTGAGCACCACTGGGGTCAGACAAGACGCTAAGCATTTTATACAACCTCATGGAATCCTCCTAAAACCACATTTCTGCCTGAGTGGGGCCCTGTTCGTCTTGTCCCCATTATCCCACTGTATCCTTAATGCCTAAGGCAGCAGCTGGTTAGAAGCAAACACTTCATATCTGTAGAATAGAGTTTAAATTTTAAAGAAGAGGAAACTGAGGCTCAGAGAGATAAGGCTACTCCAGTGTTACTGGTAGAGATGGGACTCCTACCCAGGGCAGAGCTGAGTGCCTTCCCAGTGGTCAGCCCATAGTCTGGCTCTGCGTAGGATAATGATCTCGCTTTCTCTTCTAGACACAAGAGAGCCCAAGTCGAGGGCTGGAGCAGTCCTGAGCTGAGCACCGAGACAAAGAGGAGGGACACAGCACCCAGCTCCGGGACAGCCCATCGCGTGTCAGGTGAGCCTGATGGGCACACAGTTTGCCATGGGAGCCGCACCCCGTTGGATCTGTACCCTAAGTGCCGGGAGAAGCTGCTATGTCTCAGTCCGCCTAAGACTGGAGGTGTGCCTCTCCAAATGGAAGCCTGTTTGCTGCTCCCACACTTAGGCCTAGAGCCCCAAGGAACAGAAACCTGAGAACTGAAAACTTAAAGGCATCCATCAGCCCCTAGTCAAACTCTGGGCTCAATGTCAGTGGTGATGAATCAGCCTCAGATTTCAAGCTCTGGTATTAAAGCCTAAGAGGGTCAAGAACCTCATGGGTCACCTTTTTACCTGTGCAACCTCAGGACATTTCTCATTACTGGGATCTGTAACCTGAGTGTGATGAGGGCCCTCCTGGGAATGTCTCATCTGCCCTGACCTAGATAGCTCCTCCCTGCTGTACACCCAGCTCTCCTGACGTGGAGGCAATGGCAGAGCGGTCCTTGGAAAGAATGCCATGCTCTTTCACTTGCTATTATGCTTTAGGTTCTTTGGTGAGTAAAAGTCATAAAAATGAGTCATTTTGAAAGCTCAAAAATAAATGTATGATGTGCTCAAACTCTTAAGAAAATTGCTTAACATTAGCCCACTCACTGAGCATCTTATGCCAATGAGAATATTAAAATTGCAGGCCCCCTAGGGAATACCTAAGTTCACCCTTTTATTAGGCTCAGTTAGGCCAGGCCCCTCCGAGCATGCTGACATATGCAGATCATGCTGGAAATGACCTCACGAGGGTAGATGCTGAATTCCAGGAGTCACAAGGACCCCAGACCCTCTCTTCCTAAGAGCCAGCCTCCTGCGTCCTGAGCATCACCAAATTCCCCGAGTCATGACTCAGCCTGAGGGAGAGGCATGCTAATTTCCTGCAGGCCTTCTAGTCACCGGCTTAGCCAGGCCCTTCACTGCTTATCCAAGGCAGCACTCAAGCCACCTGGCTCCTTTCCAGCCTTGCAAGTAAAAAAAAAAACTCTGTGGGCACTCTTCTCTAAGCTGGAGGAATTAGACTCACCACCGGAAGAAAAAGGGAAGAGGGCCAATTTCTTTCATCTTCTAGAAGAATAGGAAAACAACTAATTCAATTGCACAAAGTTCCTTGGTAAGTCATCTTCCCTTCCTCAGCAGAGCTCAGGGCTGGGTGGGGCACTGGCAACATCAAAGTAGTCCCACTGTGTGTATGGAGACAGCTGATCCGACTCATGGTGGGCCGGACATGCCACTCGCCTTAAAAGGCAGGCGTTTTGAAGAAGCAAATGCCAAGCGAGGGCAAATGCCAAGGATTTCAGTGCTTCAAGGAGCGGGTTCTTTGCTTGGGTTAAGGCTTTTTCCATGCTTAGCAGTGCATTCAGCCAAAAGGCAAAGGCAGGGAGGGACACTCCATCAGCTTGGGGTGAGGAACACAGCTTTTTATCTGGAGCATGGCATAAATTCAATAAGGACAGCAGAACCCGCTCCTCCAAATGTCTAAATCAGCAGAACAAATTTAGAACGAATTTAGCCCAAACTGTGATTGGTTGTCGTTTTGCAAGTCTAAAATGTCTGCCAGCATTTCCCTATAATACATCAGGAATCTCAGGGAGTTAAACTGCAATTCTGTAGTAAAACCCAAACTGACTACGAGCCTCATCTGTACCTCGAAATGAAAACCAAAATGTTAACTTTTTTTTTTTTTTAAACAAGATGAGGGTCTTTATCCAACATCTCCCACAGGATTCAAAATTCAGAATGGTGCTCCATTCTTCTGAGGAGAGCAAATGTGCTCATAGTTTAGGTTAGGACATCGAAATAAAAACTGCATGTTCAAGAAACTCCACAATGTTTAAAAATACATTAGCCCTTTGGATGAAGTTTTGTTATACTAAAGGGTGTTTAAAACTGTGTTTGTGCATATGTGTGCATCTGTGTGCGTATCATCTTTTCCTCGGAATATTCAGAGTCTGCACACCATAAAGGAGGAAAGCCATACGAGATGCCGAACTCCTCAGCTGTACTCGCAACCCCATCACTTACTTGCCATAGGACCTTGACAGTGTGCATGATACAGAGAGTGGAGATTTAGTGCCACCGAGTCCCCAGTTCAAAACCTGGCTCTGCCACAAACTGTACAACCTCATATATAACATAGTAAGTCATTAAACTTGCCTGGACCGATTTCTTTTTCTATAAATTGAGATAATGCCTGCCTTAATATGTTTTAAGCATGAATGTTTACAAAGGCTATGGCAGATGCTCAATAATGGTAACTATTGAGATTCTCTCTTTCAGAGCCTCGTTTTCTTATAAGTGAGATGGGAACAGGAACCTAAGTGCTCTGTGTCCAGTAATGCACTGTGCACAGGAGTGCACAGGAGGGGTTGTTCTCGAGATGTAAGGGGCAGCTAAAATGAATGCGGCTTGCTAGGGAATGCACAGGACTGGGGTTAGGGAGGAGGCCTGGGTGCTAATCTTGGCTCTTCCACTCTTCGGTTAAATATGGCTCAGCTGTGCTTCTGAGAGCCAGCCCGGGAAAGTGCAATCAGGACTCACCAGGGGGACAGGCAGATAGGTGCCAGCTCCCTCTGACAGTGGGTCTGTGATCCTGAATAAGGCAGTTGGTCTTTCCACTACCGAAAAGTCTATGTTGTTTCTTCCACTTGGAAAGTTCTAAAATTCTAGGATTGCACTCGGAAATGAGGGAGCAAATAAATGAAGGACAGGAACGGACTCATTTGCTCAGGAGAGGACAAACTAGAACAGATATGGAGCAGGAGGAGGGACTGGGCTTAAAGCAATGGGAAGAGACCAGTGAGTTCTGAAAACCAGGGTGCTGTGAGGTTCAAACTCCAAGGTGGGGGAGAGAGGAGGAAGAGCTGGTTAAGTGTTCTTTACCTCCACCTCCGTAGAAACAGGCTTTGCAGACCTGTGGGTTGAATACGATTCTTCCTCTGAACAGCCACGAGACCTTGGCAAATGTTCTACTCTTCAAGTGTGTGCTCTCACCTGTAACATAGGAATAGCACACCAAAAGGTCGTTGGCTGGATGGAGCTGGCGCACACAACAAGCTGTTGTATTCCGTGATGCTACTCCCCCTTCAGTGATGGACACCAAGCTGAAGGAGCAGGGACCAAATGATTAGATTTTGATCTTTTCTCAATGTGAAATCATTAATGAGGTTCCTGAAAAATCATTCGGCCCACGTATCACAAGCCTGGTAAATTTTCCTCAAGCCTCATAAGGCAGGCTGAACCGATTCTCCTTCCCTTGGCTGCTTCTTCAGCCTTTCCCTTTTCACAGAGCAATTGCCGGAGACTGGCTCTGTTATGACAAGGGTGATGTAAGTAGTTTCCCTGGGAAGCACTATGGAGATACTAAGACAAGGCTGGGAATCCAAATCCAGTTCTGGCAAAGACTAGAAGGCAACTCCCCTCACAGGGGTGGCATTTGGTCTTGGGGGGGGGTGGTTTAAATATTTGCGTGGGGTACTAATTTACATGGAACACCAAGTGTCATTGAAATCATTGGAATTAGGGGATCAGTCAGCTCAGGTTTCCATTTGTAACTTTAGGTAGGTTAACCAGCCTAAGGAATGCAAATTGGTCTCACTCCCATTCAGTATATTGAAGAAGTTTCATATTTGAAACTTCAAATCCCTTTTAGGAAGTGAGCATCTTGATAAGTGAAAAGCATTTATTTTGGTGACTACAAGCTAAACCATCAGCCTTAGTATGACTTAATACTCTCAAAGATGGGATTTAGTAATGGGTGGGGATATGTAACTTGGGAGTATGTAATTAGGAAAATGCTAAATAGCACAAGCTGAGAGGGGAAGGGAGGGGAGGGGAGGGAGAGGGCAGGGGTCAGGAGAGTAGGGTACTTCTGTACTTCCAAGGGAACAGTGGGGTGAGCCCCAGTGGCTGGCTGGTCTGCTCCTAAGGCCTGGGAGAAGAGACTCAGAGCAGAAAGGCTATGAGCAGAACTCTCATTTGGCCAACAGATCCTGCCCCCAGCTGTCTCTAGCTCATTCTTGGAGATTTGTTTTGAGAGAAAGGAATAATTAGACAGTTGACACAAAAGTTCATGATTTTACTAACAGGGGACCAAGTCCCTAATTCTACCAAATGCATATTAAATAAATATTCAAAGCATACTTTTAAAAGGAACGCCAAATTCTTACCTGCCCAGGGCACCCACATGTCTGGTCCTGGTGCCGGGTGCTCCATGAGGCTTTCTGAGTTCATCTCGTTTGAGATGGAGTCACTGAGATTCAGTGGGGGCCATGGAATTCTTCAGATCTTACCTTGGGGGCTGCATTTGATCAAGGCAAGGCAAGGAGAAATGGAATAACAGGGGAGGAAGTAGAAGCTGGTCAACTTCTATTTGAAGTTATTTGATTTATTCTCATCTCAGCGGCAGAGGGAGGCAGAGAGTAAAAAATGGTGTGGGTCAAGCCATACACGAACAAACAATAGGCGTGTGTAAAAAGGCATACAAAATTTAAGGTATTTATTATGAGAAATAATTTGAAAAGCTTCTGAGTAGCATACAGGCAGTTTCCTAGAATCATTGATATGTAGGAGGGAAGACTAAGAACTCTGGTCTAGAGGATGATGAGACCACACAGGATGAAGAGAGATTTGTTATTTAAAAACGACTATGCATTTTTTTAAAATAACTTTTTTTCCCTGATCCTTCTTTGGCTTACAGGTCCGTTTTCTTCTGTAAATATGGGGCTTGAGTTCAAAGTGTGATGCTGTGGCTTTTTTAAACCGCTTTTCTGCAGACCTCCGAGAGGAGAGGGCCAGAGGCTGCAGCAGGAGCCGCACTGCAGACAATCAGGAGAAGGGGAGCGAGCCCACAGAGGCAGAGCCTCTCCCCTGCCATCAGGCCCTCACTGTGTTCTGGAAAAGCCACGCTGTGGTGTGGGAGGGAACGCGGGAGAATGTGAAGCCACACTTCTGCATGCATAGGGGGCCTGGTCAGTGCCCAGCAGGCTGTCAGCACAGGACCCCAGCGTCCAGAGGCTCCTAGGAGTCCCGGATGCCCGACATCAGACATCGGCTTCCTCTCCTCCTTGCATCTCCCATTCCTCAAGCGCTTCCAGGTGGGTGAACACCTCCCTCGAAGTACTTCATTTCCAGGGGGAAATGTGGCCATCTGGTTTCAGCAGAGTCATTCTCCTTCATAATCTGGTTCAGTGTATATTGAGTTCTGTCCTCCAGCAAAGGAAAGACTCATCAGCTTTCTAATGTGTTCCTGAAAGTGGGGGGGGGGGGGGGCAGGTAGGACCTTGAGAGAGTCTTCTATCCAAAAGGTCAAAACATTATGCTCTTATTTTACCCAAGAATTCCATTTTTTCCCTTTTACTAAACCTCAAAATTTCATCTTGCAGTCCTCTACTTTTTATCTATCTGGTGCACTATTCAGCGTTAGCGCTAAACTAACGGTACATGGAGAAATGCAAGCCGAGAGGGGGGCCTGGACTGCTCCACAGGGGTGGGTCCCCAAGGAGTCGTGTCACTGGAAAGATGGACCTGTTTAGGACGGTGACAGATCTCACCCCGCCCACACCCTGCCCCAGTGTCTTACATTCTAGGATCAATCCAGCTCTATTCAGGGCTTATTATTTTGTGAGCGTTGCGACATATTTTGAAAACTCCTACTCTTGTTAGGAGATTCACCCGTAAATCTAAAATCCATCCTCTGATGAACAATGTAACAGCACAGCGGTACAAGAATAAATCAGTACAGTCAATTTCTTCCACCATGTAATCTGTTTTTATTTGCCATTTGTTATAAAAACGGAATCTTTATTTTACACAAAAGCTATTTTAAAACAGGAAAGTTGACCAAAGTCATTGAATCTCAGGCAAAGGGATTCACCACCAAAATGCAGATTTACATGGTAAACCTGAGGGCCCAAAACATTCAACTCACAAAAAAGATCTTCTACTTTCTAATAATTCATTACCAGAAGCAAAACCCGGGCACATATATGTTTCACAAAATATGTGACAAAGAGAAAATAACAAACACTAGCTTTTGCCGTGAAGCTAACCAGGGCAAATGTCTCTACTCGAGATTGGCCCATTATTTCACTCAGAGTGAAGCATTTTGAGAGCCTTAAAAATATTTTAAACATAAATATTTAGGTTTATACACAACATACATATGCACAAATGTATCCATTCTAATTCTGTGCCCCATTGTATTTTTTTTAAATTGCACCATTTCTGTTAGAGATAATATATAACATGCAGGAGGCATTCATAATTGTTTTTCTCAGCAGTGGGGTATGATGCAAGTCAAATGCAAAACTTAAATATGAATGAAGTTCAACTGGAAGCCATCTCAAATCAGTACGTTAGCTCATATATTCTGCATTAATTCTTTAGTGTTGGTGAAATTGTTCATATAAAAAAAAAGTTGAAGACAATGTAGTCCATTACCAAAGGTACTGAGCAGATAGTTCCCAAAGGATGTAGACATGATGAATCAGGAACAGGAAGAAGCCAATTAAATGGGACCGCAGGTTTCTACCGCTTTCACATTTGACTTAACGTAAGAAATAATTATATCTAGGGCATTTTCCAACAGTCATTAGTGTATATCATTTCATGTATATAATGTCTTCATAATTCAAATGAGGATACAGAATAGCTCCTCCCCCTCCCATTGGCCTTCCTCTTGTTTCCAGAAAGAAAGAAACACAGATTTTGATGCAATGTACAGTTCCAGGAAACCAAGTGGACTTACAGTTACATTCTCATGCTTTTGGTATGGATGAGAGGTCATTGATTGGATCAGCTCTAAACACTGCAAGGACAGGTAACGTGGGGCTTCTCAATTAGGCATTGTTATAGGGTCTGGTTCCCCCCCAGATACATACCTACTCAAGAATGACTGCAAGTTCTCTAGCACAAATATATTCTGTTATATACAAGTGCTGACCAAATGTGAGTGAGTGATCAAAGGTGAGTGAGGGGAGAAGGAAAGCAACATACCTAATGCAGTTAGGACGATGCAAAGAGAACATGTAAAGGTGGAAGGAGGGTCTTATTGGAAACACAAGGAAATAAAGCTATAAATCCACAGGAAAACTGTTTGATTATTTTAATGGTTTCTGAACCCATTGTTCTGCAGTATTTTAATTAAACATACAAAATTTCCATCATGAAACACAGGAAGAACAGAAACAAATATCGTCACTCTCAAACAATAAACTTACGCAGGTAACTCGCTGCAGTTTACCACAGCCCGGTGCTAAGTGGACCACACAAACTGGAGCTACGCCACTGTGCTGAGAGCCTACGGATCTCTACTTACCCTGTTTAACACAAACACTTGTTAAGGGACAGTGAAATACGGTGACATCCAGGGAGAAAAATGAAGGCTGAGGATGAAGAATGAAAACACAGTATCTATACACACATGTATCTGAATGTGGGTTAGGGAAAAAACTCTATACCTTAGCATGAGTGCTCAAAACTGCCTACGGTGTGTGTGTCTCTGTATGCACAAGCTTATTAGCTGTGTGTGTCTGTGTGTGTCTGCAAATAAAAGGAACCTATGCCATTGTTAGGATAAGCCATGGACTTTGTTCTGAGTAACATCCACATTGATTTCTTGGAAAATGTGCTGTGCATTTTTGAAGTCAAATGCCAACTAAAGTCTCAGAATGGAACAAACTGCATTTTCCTCACTAAATATCCCCTGAAATGAACTTGAACACTTGCAAAATGAAGATCTGCTCCAACAAGGCAGTAAAGGTGACATCAAACACCACATCCTCATATGTCACACGGTGGCCTCATAGTTCATTGCATCCATGCTGGGTTAGTTCCAAAGCTGCCTCAACACTGGTGTGTAAGATTAAACAGCAATCTAAAAACTGTGGCATCAAACACCAAAGTCTGTGCCAATAACGATACCCCGGCGTTTGGAAAGCAGCTTACAATTCTCATGATTGACCCTGGTAGTAATGTGCTTCCAGAAACTGAGAAGAGTGATGAGGAAGATTTAGTCAATGACTTTTGCAGGAGAATTATAGTTTATGAGAATGATAGCCAATCTGACATTTGTTTGGAAAACTCTTCTTTATGGAGGGGGATGGGATTTTTCAGACACCATAGCTAATTATATGGCCAAAACCAGTTAGATACCTCTCCATGTATCATACCTGCAGCCCAAACTCAAAATAAATCCTATCCAACTTTGAAATCCGTCTACATGACCATTTTAGTGTGAAACATTGAAATGGCCATTAACCTGCATTTAAAAAAATGAAAATAACAAAGCCCTAGATATAGTCAGAATCTGTTTTTGAAAGTCCTAGATGAAAGTTTTGTCGGTTATGCCTGGGTCCCTGAGAACTTGAGTGTTCTGACTAAAGGCAAGTTTTGGTAGGAATTAACATCTTTACACTGTTCTGTCTCATTCAGAATAAAAATAATCTTTTAGGCAGCTTTTGGTGTTAACAGTTTTATGTAATATTATTCAAATTACATTTGATGCAGACAATTCCTTCGTCTGAGCTGCAGTTCAGGAGTGTGTGGCAGGTGAGGGGGCTACACATTTTGCTATAATTTCAAGACTCATTTTCATCTTCCTGGAACAGGCAAGGCAGGACACAGCATACCACACATCACAGTTCCATGTTTACAGTGCTCTTTACCCATAGTGTTTTCCAGTTTTGTCTGGGTGCAGTTAATAGGTTACTTCATTGTCAACATCCCAAATAAGACAGGCATCATCATGCCTAGACCTGCTGGAGCAAAACACAGTAAAAAATGTACATTTCCCAAAAATGAGTCCGTTGATTTTGCTCATTTTACAATATGCATGATGATAAAAGGCTAAACACAGAGCTCTTTATAGAAAAGAGCAAAATGTATTCCAGGAAAATTAGACAAAGGCATGAGATGAATTTCAGTTAAATGGATCTACTTCTTTGTGAG
This sequence comes from Helogale parvula, assembly GCA_004023845.1. Taxonomy (NCBI): domain Eukaryota; kingdom Metazoa; phylum Chordata; class Mammalia; order Carnivora; family Herpestidae; genus Helogale; species Helogale parvula. Next base: position 113,317 of record PJEM01001430.1, read on the forward strand.
CTTTGAGAATTCTTCTTAAATACTGAATAGAGGCCAAGTGTTTTACATTATAATCATATCTCGAGATCATGCAGCTGGAGAAGAAAAGTATTCTGCGTCAAGTCTTAATTTCTCCAAGTGTTTTGAAGTCAGTTTTAAGGATTCAAATCTGTACCTCTCCCCTCCATCACAGTTTTTGAAGTAAGTAAGAACTTTACCCGTACAATAGCACACCAACCAGGGAAGAGAGAGGTAGATGATGCGGCCATCCTCTTACAAGGAAACCCCCCAAATATTTTAGGGCACAAAACACACGGCTTTTGTTATCCAAAAGTAATGAGTTGCAGAGGACAAAAACATTCTGGGGCAGGATACGTACAATAGGAGACTCGTGAGTAGCCCAAACCAAGCACGTTAATAGTAAATTCTTAACGAAATGCATGTGTTCTCTGTACCTTACGAAAATTATTCTCACAGATTTTGAATCCAAGATTATACAATAGAAAATATTTATATGCTTTACATTTAATATAAAAAATTATTAGCAAATAAAAAAGGCTTTGATGATACACAAGAGGACCTTTTAGAGAATACACAGATTTTCCGGAGGCCCTGAGGATGACACGCGCTAAGCACCCTGTCCTTTTCTTTGGAAGGGCCAAAGGCAAGCACTTTCTCAGGGTTCATCATGTTTTTTTTTTTAGGGTTCACCATAGTTAAGAGAAAACAAGATGAAGGGAGACTCAAGCAAGTTGGGACAGGAAGTAAAAGTCAAGCCAAGAAGAAATTCTGCCAAGCACAACGCACACTCTGCCTAAAACTATTGAAGAATAAATCAAAGACTGTGTTGAGTATACGTCAAAGACATTTATATTGATGAATTTATGGTCTAGGTGATAAATACCAAAATAGTAAGTCAGCTAAAACAAGTGTGCAATTAAGTAAGTAATTGGGGACTGGGCAAGGGAGATGAAAGAGTATCTAAGCTTCAAATTAAAAACTTCAAGGTAGAGATTCAGTAATTTCATGTCCCCCATGCCACCTTCCACGAGTACGTCTCACATCTTAATAAGTTAAAAGTCAATTATTCACAAAACTTTTAGTTCAGTGTTAATGCTTTTTACCTGTTTCATGTAGGGCTAGACACTGAATTGCTTTAAAGACATTTGGTTATAGTTAGTCATAATTATTATCCATTTTTCATCTTTATAACTTAGGAAATTTTAGCTCTGTTTGAAAGCCCTGGGGCAAACATTTAAAAATCATTTCCCCTTTCGGTCAACATTTATCTAAGCACGTCTGCAAGCGTTCTGTTACAGGGAGAGGAAGAGTGTTGAGCAAATTCTCCTCGACAATCAGACAGCTCCGTTTTAGGGACTGGCACCCTTCTAGTTCAGGAGGGAGTGTTTCCAGGTAATTACCAATGAGCTCCAGATGAGTAAGGTTCGACAGCTCGCCCACGTGAGGGGACAAACTCATCAGGCTATTTTTCCCCAAAAGTAAACACTGCAGCTTTTTGCACTGAAACAGCCCATCTGGTAGCATCTCAATCTGGAAAGGGAAAAAAAAAGCCAATAAAACTGGTTTTCCATGGCTTGTGATAATACATTTACTTATTTATACCCCTACTTTTTCCCCAAAACACTTCCAGACATTTACAGGGATACACAGAACAATCACGATACATTCGAAGTAGATGGAAAAGATAAAAGAACATCCTGACATGAAGTCAGCACTGAGACCACCATGAACTTCCAAACCCTTGGTGCACATACGGGTGGGCAAAAGATTTTATTCTAACAAGCGGTCTCAAATAAAACCCAATTAGTCACGTACTCACTGTCCCTAAGGAAAATAAAGCAACATTTCAGGAAAATCGTAATTATTCTTGAGGCTGAGTTACTGTGTAATGTAATGAGCAATATCCTCAAAAACATCACAAATACAGACACAAGGCTATTTCTCAGGGTTTTAGACTATAGACTGAAAACTTTATTCTGTTAAAAGAAAAAAGTCAACAGGAGGAAGAGACAAGATATGATCATATATCATTTCATGCACATTTCCTTCCCCTCTCTATACACACTCCTGAATATTTACCCTTCTTCCTGCCCTCTGGCAGTTTCAATTAAATCATCCAACACAGAGAAATAATTTAAAATATGGTAAACAGCCTGAAACTAGGTCAACTCCTACAGCTGCTCAAAGGAGCTGCTCTCCCTTGTGGTAGATAGGTTGCATGTGAATTTCTAAGGGAGCCCCGGTGCGTACATGAAAGATACTGGCATCGGAAAGGACATCCAGAGAAGAGCTGAGAGCAAACATTCTCAACTGTTGGCCGGCCACCGAGAGCAAGTCTGCAGCTGGCAGTGCGGGACAGCACACACCCCAACCTACAACACTCCACGTATTTATGTACCTGTGGATGGGGCATCTTTGCAACTGTGAAATAACGCAGGCTCCTTGGTTCAGGAAGTGGCTTGGTTAGACACAGGGATGAAATGGGCACTCAGGAGCTCAGCCTGTTCCTGTGATGGGCTAACCTAGCCCCCCTGAGCCAGCCCTCTGCTGGAATCTCCAGGGCCATCCAGAACTATCTCCTCAAAAGGATAAACACTCGCTACACAAACTAAAAAAATGGTCAAACTGCCTTCCAAACTGTTCATCAGATTGGAAATTCCCCTCTCTTCCATTACCCACACAGACACTCAGTACTGGATATTCTAGAAAATAAATCGAATGATCACCATTGCTAAGAATGGCATTTAATATAACTCATCATTGTACGTCAGAATACTAGGTACAGGCAAAGGAAGGTATCTGCCCTTCTGTTTCGTTCCCTTCTCAAGAATGTGGATGCAAACCCCCATACATGTAGATTTGAATATAGAGATGTAGCAGAGGGATAAGTGACAGGAAATGTGGCCAGTTTTTAAAGCAACCTCTTGTGGTCAAATGCCTGCAGCTCAGCAGGAGGGTCAGTGATGGACAAGTGGAGGAAACAATCCGTCCTCTGCAATGTGCTCAGAGTTGAGTGTCCATTGGTGTCTAAACAACAACTTAGACAAATCAGCTGAAGAGAGGGTAGGCTTGGCTCATGTGTAGTCAGTAAATGCATGCAGAGATCTTTCTCCTTTTGTGCCAGGCTCCCAGTTAGGGATTGGGGATAAAGTGCTGAGAAGACAGATAGGTCTTTAAGGACCTTGGTCTAATGCAGGGTTTCTCCACTTTGGCACTGTTGACAATTTGAGTGGGATAATTCCTTTAGTGGGTATGTCTTGTGTATTATACACTGTGTAACACCATCCCTGGCCTCTGCCTACTAGATGCCAGGGCTCTGCCCCTCCTCGGCCATGATAATCAAAAATGTCTCGAGACGAATGTCTCTTGTGGGGCAAAAGTGCCCCCATTTGAGAAGCACTCAACTACTGGGTAGGAAATACTAGACAATTTCGTGAATAAGTAGACTGTAGTGCGTGCTGGGAAGGAGGGCCCTGCTCAGGGCTGCAGCAGGGACTCCTGCATCCTCCTTCTTCAGTCAGCCTCCAGACCCCCGAAAGTACCTTGCTTTGTTGGATCCCTTCCCATTGGGTAAATACCCTGACGCCGTTGCCATCACTCTCCTGCCTGGCTATCAGCACTACCATGTTCTCACCAGTCTTCTTTCAAATCTCTGAATTTGTGGGGCACTTGGGTGGCTCAGTTGGTTAAGCATCAGACCCACGATAGTGGCTCAGGTCATGATCTTGTCAGCATGATCTCACAGTTGTGAGATCAAGCCTTGTGTCGGGTTCTGTGCTGAGCATGGAGCCTGCTTGGGATTCGCTCTCTGTCCCTCCTCCGCTCACCCTCTCTCTCTCAAAGAAATAAATATTGTCATTTTAGTGACTTCTCAGCCCTCTATGATAGGAGGGGGGGTTTCACAATGTGATGGGAGTGAGCCACCAGGCGGGGCCCTCACCAGAGGCCCCTCAGCTGTGCTGCTGTCATGGAAGTGAGTCAGGAGCTGTGGTGAGCGGTGCTGTCCCTGAGCGCCAGTGTCCATCGCAAGGACTTCCTCTCACAGTCAGCGCCCAGCTGAGCCACAAGACCCTCAGTCACCTACCTGACTTCAATTATGTTAAAGGAGGTTGGGGAGCTATGTTAGAGACTCAAGACTTTCCTTCAATTCAGCAATTTTATCCTGAAAAATCTACTTACACCTTTAAAAAGTTTGCCCTGAAACTTACAAAAACATCAAAAACATTTTTTCTGGGCCAATTCATTTTATAAAACATTTTCAATCACCTTAATTTATACTGAATTCATATAACATGCCCTTTCTCAGACAATATAACAAGTCAAAAAGGAAAAAAAATCACCCTAATGGACTACTGATTTCCTTTAAAAAATCAAAAGGAATATTTGCAAGGTATCAGGGAGATGATGAATTTCATAAACAGAATGTTTTTATAGAATTAACTATTATACATATAATAAGCTATAAAATTAACTGAAAAAAAGAGAGAAATGAATGGCTACATCCTAGAATTCTCCAGAAACAAAGTATCTTCAACAAAATGTAGTAGAGCCCCCAGAATATCCAAGGAAGGACAGCCTTCTTCTTGCATCTATTGTGGACATGGACAATTAGTACTCCCATGTTTTAAAGCTGAGACCTTATTTCAGAATCTGGCTCAATGTCAGATTTCCTTTTTTTTTCCCCTGGCCATTGACACATCATCTCAGAACATGCTAACCAAATCCATAAAATCAAATCCTCTCAGTTAACAAAAATGAAATATTTCCATTTCTAAGGAGTGATATTAAAAACAACCACATAAATGATCTTCTGAGGGAATTTCTACTGCCAGCCAGAAGTCTTTGAATTAATAAAAGAAATGTATTAAACACACAAATGTAGAAGTTGGAAGACTTAGGTGTAACTGGAGTGGTTTTTCAGATTTGAGCGAAACTAGAAGTCCTCCTTTTCTGTGCCTCTCCATCACATTCAATACCATCTTAAAGCAATCGTGGTAGGCAGTGGGTTAGAGAGAGACACTGCCTCCTCTTCTCCCACTTCCCACTTCCGGCGCCCACACAGCACTGCTTCCCGCCTAACAGCATTTGGTTGGACGCGTCTGTGATGCGGTAGAGAGGGCGCCAGAGCCTGTGATGCGGTAGAGAGGGCGCCGGAGCGGAGTCCCAACACCTGGGTTCCACGCCGGATCCATCACTACGAAGCTCCAGACTTGAGGCAAATCACTCTGAGCATCAGGTTCAGTTTCAGTAAAATGAGGGCGATAACTAGAGCAGAGGTTGGAGAAGTTACTCTCTACATGAGCAGGATAGTAAATATTTCAAGCTTTGTGGGTTAAAAGGCAAAACTGAAAATCGGTAGATACTTGTACAATGAGAAAGAAAAATTTTCATATATTTTTCAATGATGAAATTCAAAATATAATAACAATGGAGTACAATATTTTTGTAGGATAGGCCCTTAAATGAGAAAAATGGAATTTATTCATGGACACTGAGATTTGAATTTCATGTAATTTTCATGTGAAACAAAATATGATTTAAATAAAATTCCCCCAACCATTGAAAACTTTTAAAAATGAATTCTTAGGTCAGGGCTATATAAAAATTTAAAAAGTAGCACTCCTGGGTGGCACAGTTGGTTAAGTGTCTGACTCTTTTTTTTGTTTTTAATGTTTATTTTTGAAGGAGAGACAGAATGTGAATGGAGGAGGAGCAGAGAGGAAGGGAGACACAGAGTCCAAAACAGGGGCTCCAGGCTCTAAGCTGACAGCACAGAGCCCAATCCTGGGCTCAAAGCCACAAACCCTGAGATCAGGACCTGAGCCAAAATCAGACACTTAACCGACTGAGCCACCCAGAAATCCTCTGACTCCTGATCTCGGCTCAGGTCATAATCTCACACTTCATGAGTTTGAGTCCTGTGTCAGGCTCTGTGCTGCTAGTGTGGAGCCTGCTCAGGATTCTGTCTCTCCTTCTCTCTGCCCCTCCCCTGCTTGTACTTTCCTTTTCTCTCTCAAAATAAATAAACTAAAAAAAAAAATTAAAAAGCGTTCTTAGCTCAAGTTATGGGTGGGTTTTGGTCCCAGGCTGCAATTTGCTAACTCGATGGCCCATGGTATTCGTCTAAGATATAAATCTTCATTTGTGTTCAATTTCTATTCCTACTTCTAAATCATAACTGATTAAGCCTTTTCATGAGATTTTATTTCTTGATTACACTCTCCCAACCCTTCTAAATGCTTCAATTAGAGTCTCCTCTGAAGGAACCAGTTTAAATCTCACCCAGCTACTGTCCAATGAACTCAAACTTGAACTTGACTGGCAGACTGAAAGGCATTTTCCATTCTGACCCACCTTCTAAATGCTCTCATCTCTTATTACATTTAGGCATGCCTGTTGCAATCCTCTGCAAATGACTTCTGTTCTTTTACATTTTCCCAACCCCCATGTTCTCAGGTCCTCTTAAGAGTTACTATGAAAAAGAACACCTTGGGGTATCTGGCTGACTCAGTAGAGCATGCACTCTTGATCTTGGGGTTGAAGTTCGAGCCCTACACTGGGTATAGAGATTACTTAAAAATAAAATCTTGGGCTGCGTGGGTGGCTCAGATGGTTAAGCATCTGACTCCTGATTTCGGCTCAGGTCATGATCTCATGGTTCATAGTTCAAGCCCCACATTAGGCTATACCCTGGCAGGGTGGAGGCTACTTCAGATTCTCTCCCTCCCTCTCTCTCTCTGTCTCTCTCCTGCTTGTGCTCCCTTCTCTCTCTCAAAATAAATAAATAAAAGACATTAAAAATTAAAATGTTTTAGAAAAGAACATCTTGCTCAAATATGTTTGGTAAACGTTGCATATAATATGTCCCTCTTAGAGAAGCACAATGCATATTCAAATACTAAAGGCTCTGAGGAATTCTGCACCAAAAAAATATGACAAAAAGAAATAGTGTTCTGTGTGGTAACACTGATTACTATCTTGTGGAAGAAACTCTAGAGTGCTCTCCCTGGGAAAGTCTGTCATTTGGGGGATGGCCAGTATATTCAATGTCTGGAGAATTCCCTACCTTATCTTTGGGAAGCAGAGTCTGCTTCCCACTGGGAGGACTGACAACACCAGATTCTAGTTTTACCAGCTCCCTTCCAGCTTGAGGGTGGGATGGGCATTCATAAGCTCTGCCAATCAAGTGCACAGACTTGGACTTTATCTTGGGGCTACTGTCACAAAGCAGCAGAAACCATGAAGAACCTATTTTGTGGGAGGGCAAGGGCTCCATTAGTAGCAGCATCTAATTTTCAGGGGGCAGCACTGTGCTCAGTGCTGGTATGGTCAGCGGCAGGGTATCCTCACCATTTTACTTTTGTGCTATAATTCTGGCCTTTTGGCTATCTGACTAAATCTATGACTAACTGTTTTCCAAGCTCAATTCTGCAGGCTTTCAGTGATAATATGACATTTCAGTAAAGGTCTTGTCTACTTAACCACAGAGAGTATTTGTTGCTTCTATCCATGAACCTGGTATACTGCCCAACTTTTTAAAAGAGTATTTTAAAACCTCTTCCTTCAAGAATCTTCACCAACTTCTATTCTGAATGGACAAATCAACTCACATTTCTGAGAATATGCATACCTAAAAATTTATGCATCTAATTTGATGTTTCATCTTCTAATTTTAATAAATATTTTGGTCTACCCCATAGAATCTTAAGAATTTCAAAGTTAGAAGGAAACTTGAAACCGAAGCATGAATCCCTGATTCCCTTTAAGAATATTCCTACCAAGTAGTTGACAACTCATATCTGGCCAGTTTTATTAATAAGAAAATCAGGGTGCCTGGGCTGCTCAGTTGGTTAAGCATCTGACTCTTGGTTTCAGGTCAGGTCATGACCTCATGGTTCATGAGATTGAGCCCCTTATTGGGCTCTGCATTGACAGTACAGAGCCCGCTTAGGATTCCCTCTCTCTCTTTCTCTCTCTGTCTCTGTCTCTCTCTCTCAAAATAAATAAACTTAAAGAAAAGAAGAAAAGAAAAATCATTTCCCCCTTTTCAAAGGTTTACTTTTTGGACAACTTTGTGGGAAATATGAGAAATCTTCCCCCGCTTGTCCTTGCTCAAACACTCATGATTATTTACAAGAAGAATTCTTTTCTATTTAAGTGTTCCAAATATTTTAAAGACCAATATCATGGACTATTATTTTCCCTTCCCTCCCTAATACTTCCCATTATTAGGCTGTTCCATCAAAGAACTTTTCATCTCTCTGGCTGCTGTCTTCTGAGTGAGTTCCACTTTCTCCATAGCCTGATTAGTCTTTTCACAGTTCTGAGAGAGTGTTCCTCACCCATTCAAAGGTGTCATTGTTGTGACTCTGGGATGCTTAGCAACTGCTGGTTATTAGGCTTCTTAAAAAATGTTTTTTAATGTTTATATTTGAGAGAGAGAGCGAGAGAGAGGGAGGGAGGGAGGGAAGGAGGAAGGGAGAGTCAGAGAGAGAGAGAGGGAGACACAGAAACTTAAGCAGGCTCCAGGCTCTGAGCTCTCAGCACAGAGCCTGACATGGAGTTTGAACTCATGGACTGCAAAACCATAACCTGAGCTAAAGTTGGACGCTTAACCCAGGTGCCCCTCCTTATCAAATTTCTGAGACAACTCAGCCTGAGATATTATTCTACTTTGGTCATAAACTGCCTTCACCATAGAACTTCACATGTGCGCCAAGTATCCTACCTTACTCAAGATAAAATGTGTCTGATACTCACACCTAGTTTCTCTTTCATATACAGTCAACAAGTCAATAAACTTGGTGTCAAAAGTACCAATGGTCTTAAGGTTTTACTACATAAAACTAGGAAAAAACACCAACCTGCTTATACATTTAAGTAATTCATGGCCAGCTGACAATTTAATCGGCTTCAACTTTCAAAAATTCATGTGGTGATATAACCATACAACAACTTAGTGGAGCCAATGCCTTTTAAAATAATTATTTATACCTTTTAATTATTGATTTAACAACAGAAATGTGTAACCAAAATATTAATATTAATGTAATAATTAACACTAATGATAAATCTCTAGAGCTGCAGTTTTCAAAGTATGGTCACCACACCAGCAGCATCGGCCTCATCTGGGGTTTTGTAGAACTACAAACTCTTGGATCTCACATCAGACCTGCTGAATCAGAAACTCTGGGAGGGGGTCCAGCAATCGGTGTTTTAACAAGCTCTCAGTAATTCTGATGAACATTGCTAATCTAGATCAACCCTCAAGGAGTTTTATAGCCTCCTAATCCTTTAAAAATTTCTCAGGAGTCCCTGGAGTGGCTCAGTTGATAGAGTGTCTGACTCTTGGTTTCGGCTCTGGTCATGATCTCACGGTTTGTGAGTTCAAGTCAGCTTGGAATCCTCTCTTTCCCTCTCTCTCTCTCTGTTCCTCGCCGTCTAATCTCTCTCTCAAAATAAATAAACTTTAAAAAAAAAGACACTAAAAAAAAAAGACCTGAAGATTTCTCATTTATCTTAGAATGAGCTCTAGCCTTTTACATATATCAGCAAGTTTTAAAGTTCTAAAAATCGGCATGAGTTTTGCTCTCATTCCTCAACTTTCTGGTGTTTTTCCAACCATCCATGGTTTTTGAAAATAATGTCTGGTGATTAATATGTTTATTAGCCAAGACCATGCTCATAGCTATATTTAGCATGAAATATGAATTACAAAAAGTCTACGGGAAGGTACATTTTTTGGGTGGGTTAGAAGGAAATAGTTTCCATCTTCTATGGCTGGAAGACCACTTTCATCTTTTGGCAGACCCGATTTCTGAAAGATTTTTTTTCTTCTTCGCATGTGGGCTTTACCATCACTCTCTTGCCCTTTTGGCTAGCATGATTTTTTTTTTCTTTTTCCTCCTCCTTCACATTTTAACCTAGGAAACTAGTCATTTATTTTGTTTTTTCTTGTTTCAGTGAAGTCAAATTTTCCTTAACTTGGCTTTACTGTTGCAAATTATGGTTCATTTTTAAAGTATGGATGCTGGAAAAAGCTTCTAAGAAGCCCTAGCGTTGCATTATAGAACCAGGCCTTTCATTTTGAATTGTCTTTCTAGACATGCATGTAGATTTCCAGTTTTTCTTACTGCATCACAAAAAAGATTTATGAATAATTCATGATCCCAGTATTTTTAACAAAAAGTTCTTCTCCTGTGACAGATTTGGAAAGCTAAAAACTTTTATGAAGCTTCCTAAATACTTAAGATCTTTCCAAAACGAAAAGCAAGGTCTGTTACAATTAGTTTAAAATACTTCAGCTGTGATGTTTATGTGAAAAATGGGGACAGAGAATAAAGAGAACATTCGTTGAGCATTACTATATGCCAGGAAATGTGCCTCCTGCTTAAATAGATTATAAATATAAATATAAATATATATTTTCTTCCATAAAATCTCCATGACAACTTGTCAGTTAGATTGAAAACTGACATTCAGTGTTTTGGTAATTGGCCCACAGTCACGTATCTGATAAGCAGTAGTGAGGCCAGAGGAGGCTTAGTATGACTGTAAGTCCATTTTCTTTACCCACATTATACACTACAACAACAGATGCTCAAAACACCAGCTAAATGAAGGCAAGAACAGAGTTACTTACATTGTTGTTGGTCACGGCGAAGTACTGCAGATTACTCAGATACTGGATTTCTTCTGGAATGAAGGTCAGGTGGTTATAGCTTAGATCCAAATAATGTAGTTTGGTGCATAGGAAAAGCTGTAGGGGCAGATTCTCAATATTATTATGGTTCAACGAGAGCTGCTCTAGATTAGACAGTGCTCCGATCTGGGCAGGAATATAAGCAATGTTATTGTGCCACAACTTTAAGCAGGAAAGGTTCTGAAGATGCTGAAAGCTAATAATCTCTTCCACAGTTTTAAGGTTATTTTCCTTTAGGTCTAACTCATGCAAATTGTTTAGGCTGAAAATGGAGTGTGGGATGCGTTCCAGGTCACAGCTGATCAGCTCCAGGCTTTTCAGATGGACCATCTTTTTCAAGTTGTTCAACACAACCAGCTTGCTTCCCTCGTTATCGAGGGATAACTTCTGCAGAGAAGGCAGGAGGTCTGTGATGACTTGAGGGATCCGGGAGAGGCTGCTCTTCAAGTAGAGGGTCCTCAGGTTTTTTAAGTCCTGAAAGCCCTCCAGTTGCATGGTACTCAACTGCTCAGGGAGAACGCAGCCCGACAGATAAAGTTCCTTGAGATTCTTCAAGTGAAATACCCAGCGTGGGATTTTCCCCATTTCAGTAAATTTCAGGCGGAGGATTTTTAAATTCTCCTCCAGAAAGCCCAGAGCTGGATGGTCTACCACCAGGGATGAATGGTACACATGAAGCTCCTTGAGGTTGATCAGCTGTGAGACTGTGGAGGGCAGCTTGACCTCCGGGATAAGCTCCAGGCTGAGCACTTCAATTTCCGTCAGCTCAAAGACGTTGTCTGGAAGACCATTTAGCATAAAAAGGTGCAGTTCTACCTTGTCCTGGGCATTTTTCACAAGCTTACTTTTCAGTTTCTCAACTGTCCATTCGTTATTGAGGTTGATCTGTTTCAGTTTGTTCTCACTGACCTCCGACAGGAATATGGAGAAGCGTTTGGAATAAAGAGGATCATACTGATCGGCCAGATGGAGGATGAAGGCGAAGTCGTTCTTGACGTCCGGAATATCGCTGTAGTTGCTTTTCTCTCGCAGCGCCTCAAAGGAGTATTGCTTCAGAGAACTCCTCAGCATCCACCACAAGCTGTAGGAGGAGGTGAGACCATAAAGTATAACCAAAATGACATAAAAAGAAGCAAGGACCTTAAAGATTTCTGCCAAGGAGTAGACGCACTGGTAGCGCTTGTATCCTGTAAAAGCCTGCACGTCAATGGAACAGTCGATTTCCAGAGTGATGTGGGTTAGGAAATACGGAACGTAAGTTATGATGAGGACAAACAAAATGACTTTCACTATGATCTGCTTCAGATACACTCTATAAATGATGTCCTTCTGCTCCACGTGCATGCGGAACCTTTTCACTTTTTCAAAGATGGCTTTGGCCTGTTCGCCCTCCTTCTTGTCCAGGACGCTAGAAGTTGGGCTTTCTATGCCAGCCGACTCCAAGCCAGGCTGTGGGTAGGGCAATGACTGCTTGTTGGAATCAACATCGGCTGAACACCCTGAGGACGAGAGCAGAACCTTGGACTTGGAGAGTGTCAGGGGCCTCACTGACTGCTCGGCCACCGTTTCAGATAGGGCACGTGTGGTCCATGGGGAGTCGAAGCACTTGTGAAGGATGGCCACAAAATGCTCGAGCCGGGAACTGGTACTCGGGTAGTGAAGCCAAAAGTTGCTGCAGGCTGCAAAGATGAGTGTGTGCAAGAGCACCAGGTACGGGAAAAACTTGGCGAACCAGTGGAGCTGTTTCTCGTAACAGACAGCGTCGATGTAGGAGTACTGCTGTCGGTGGAGGTCATTCTGGATTCTGAGGGGGAGCGGGAGTTGTGTCCCAGGATCAGAGGACGAGTTTGCGCTGGCTTTCAGGAGGTCCCAAGGCACGGCACAGTGATTGTCAAATTCCACCTTACACGGAAGACAGCACAGAACCCTGCTCTGTGTAAGCTGGAGAGCTCCAGCCAGCACGGCCACCAGCAGCATGATCAGGGTAATGTAATACCAGAAGACGTCCCACCATGGTTTCAGGATGTGATAAGATGACTGGGCGTCTGCTAAACATTTCAGCTCTGTTAGCGTAATCATGACTTTCCCTTGTAGGAGTACAGAAACTGGGAGAGGAAAATAAAAGAAAAACCACTGAAGCAAGGATCCAAAATAAGCATTTCACTCTAATGCTTGTAGGTACCCAAGTAGGATTTAGCTCAGGGACAAAACCTGGGAGGAAGGGCTGATCAAAGGATATAAAAGTCTTCTGGTTTCATCTGAAACCATCCCAACTGTGTACCGTAAAGTCCTTCAGATGAGACACCATTTGGTGATAGCCAGACTGGATCTAGAAAGGCATTTGGGGCAGACTGTGAAGCAACTATCTAGTTTCCTCCTGGATCTTGACTCTATGCCAAGCTATTAAAAACAGAAGCCATATTTTATACCTTCCAAATGGTCTGAGTAAGCTCTTTTCCACACTCTACCCCATGCCTGGAGCATCAGTTACAGCTTAAGAGTTGTGTTTCAAGCACTGTGGGGACCGTCTTTCGAGCAAGCACTGCTTTACATAATCATGCCTTAGGATTAAAGGGATCTACGAGCTAGACGTCAACACAAACTGGAAGTTAATGCATTATCTCCTTTCTCCCCAAGCTCTTGCTTTGTAACTTAAGTTCATGTCCAAGTTAGAGTATTTACAAGCTAATGAGGCAACAGCAGTGGCTTAAAAAGGGATAGGGAAGAAAAACTCAGAACATGCTACTATGGGGGACTCTCACTCATGGTTAATGTTTTGGTGGCAAAGTACAGGATAAATGATTAAGAATATACTCTATTACTAAATTATTTGTGCCTCAGAAAAACAAGAGGTAGATTTTCCTTTTTCATATTATTATAAAGTATTCAAGCAGAGCTCCTTACAGAAATGATGTATGTAATGTTCAACCTAATATAAATTAATTGTTTAAAAAATTGCTAATTAGTAGAATCCAGACCACCTACAAAGTGGCACAGAGTAAGATAAATACAAGGAAACAGTTGAGACTAATAACATATCTGGTAAGAAAAAAGAAGAAATAAGTCACAGCAGCACGGTCTTTTAATGGAGAAAGAGAATGAAGCAAATCATCTCTAAGGACACTGCCAGCTCAAAGTTTACGGCTGTATTTGTCCTCTTAAAGGTCCTGAGAGTTCAATTCATTTAAGACATGCAACTGCAATTGCAAAAGAATGTAAATGCAAACAGCCCCAACCATGATAAGGGTATTCAGACAGTGAATGTTCATTCAACAAAGAACACCAGTCAACACGGACCAAAATAATGTACTTTAAATATTTACACTTACTGGATGAAAAAAATGAATCCAAAAAGTTGACTGTGCTTCAATCGGGAGGCCGACACCTTTTGAAATTTCTTAGACACACCATCTCTGTGTTTGTCTTCATTCTGTGAGAAAGCACAGGTATCTTATGACAGCTGCAGTATTTCAAACAAAATTGGAAATACTGTCTTCAGAGGCCTCTCCATTATAAGACACAATATGGCAAATAGATTTTCAGAGATCAGTTTACTTTTCACGTTTTGGCAAAGGTACATATACAGGACCCCACCCATATGTGAGATCATACTTAGCTCCTGAACTCCGTTAGATTACAGAGAAGTTTCCACAGAAACTCAGATGTTAATGTACTTTAAAATGCCATATTTACAATACTTAGATGAACACTTAGCTTTTCCAAGCAGCCTACATATGTTAATTTCTCTCATTCAGTCCTCATACACAGTTGGTCTTATTTGCATTTATCAGATGGCCTGTCAAACCATGTAGTTTCTGCATCCTAATTTAAAACCACATGTCTCTCCAAATAAGGAGACTCAGTGCTCTTCAAATTTAGCCTACTGATTTCATTAGAAATAGTCACAAGTTAATAACTTTTGAAGACACAGCTCAGAAATATGGCTGAAATTCTCTGAAGGTATGATATTATAAAATGTAGCTAACCTTTATATTAGCTTTTGTTAACCTTATAAGTTAATAAAAGTCACTCTTAGCATCTACTTCAAATAATCACTTGCAATAATTTAAATTACATATATATCAATCAGTTTGAAATATGAGGATATTCTAAAATATACAAAAAATTTAATTTGGTGTGAAAATTACATTTTCTCATGCCTATGAAACCTCTGAAAAGTTGCTGGGAATGTTTATATATTTACCCTGAAGATACAATCCTTTTTGGGTTTATTAAGTACTTGAAGCCCAGCTCAGTGTACTAACGCCAAATTGTATTTAAGGTATTTTTAATAATACTCTTGTGATCTTGTAATTTTCAAAGATCAAAAAGTTGGGCATGTCTGAAATTTATTTTGGATATACCAATCCATGTGCAAAGCCTACTTTATAACTGCTATCTGGTATCAAATTATTTTGCAGGCCAGAAAGCAGAGTTAGTTTGTGCAACAATCTAGCTGTGACTAATTCATAATTCGATATGACCAGTGGAGTATGAGTTTCTCATTCACAATTCATTTTTAAAAAGCTTACAACATATGATAGACACCTGCATTTATGTGCAGCAAGCATGAGAAAGATACCTGAGGTGTGAGCACTTTATATATTCTTCCATTGCATTGGGTCTATAATGTATCCAGAAAGAATATATTACATAATTCCAGAATGCTTCTCAGCCATCCCGATACTTACTATACAATACAGTTTCCTTTAAATACTGCAACCACATTTTCTACTTTAAACACAGTATTTCTATGAAAGAGGGTCACAGACTCCAACTATAGTAATACTTTAAAATACATATTTTAAAATAATCAAGATGAGAAATTACTATAACTAATCCATTAGAGAACCACAACTCACTACAGGTTTACTATATTTAAACTAACTAAAAATTATTTGTAAAGAACTTTTCCTCTTTGCCTTTTTAAGAACTACAAATTTTCCCTCTAATCGCCTAATTCAGATTTCCAGTGAGGGGTTCCTTGTCAGTAAGAGAGCAAATAAAAATATATTGTTTAAAATCTAATATCTGTTTTTCTACTTCCAAAGTACTTTCATTTATATTAGTTTGTTTCATATAATAAAACATTAAATATTCTTCTTCTTCTTCACATTTTAAAATATGGAAATAAAACAGGCCCAGAGGAGTTATCCTGTCCAAAGTGACAAAACTGGCAAGAAATAGTTCCAGTTAGAACCTAGGTTCTCAGACGCAAATCTCAAGCCTTGTCCACATTGGACACAAGACCACACTGTCATTAAATCCAATTAATTATGCCACTCAGTTCTCTCAAAGCCTAAAGAAAAAGCTATATATTTATCTCTTTCCCCCAGTTTCAATGAACTCAATATCCTGTCCCCCTAAAATACATATGTTGAAACCCTAACCCCCAAAGTGATAGTATTAGGAGGTGAAGACTTAGGTCATGAGGTCCCTCCTGAATGGGATTAGTGCCTTTATAAACCAGAGGGCTCTCTTGCCCCTTCCACCATCTGAAGACACAGCAAGAAGGTGGAACCTATAAACTAGCAACCAAGATCTCACAGAATGCGCCAGTGCCTAGGGGCACTTCAGTGGCTCAGTTGGGTAAATGGCCAACTTCGGCTCAGGTCATGATCTCACAGTCTGTGGATTCGAGCCCCACATCAGGCTCTGTGCTGACAGCTCAGAGCCTGGCGCTGCTTTGGATTCTCTCTCTCTCTCTCTCACTCTCTCTCAAAAATAAGCATTAAAAAAATAAAAAATAAAATAAAAATAAAAGAATCTGCCAGTGCCTTGATCTTAAACTCTCCTGCCTCCAGGAACTGAGAAAAAAATGTGTCTGTTGTTTAGGTCTCCCAGTCTGTGCTATTAGATATAGCGTCTGGAACAGACTAAGACATCAACTTACCCCAACAATTGCATTGTAACTAGGTTCTATTTTAATATTTTGAAAAACAAAAGATGGAAATATCCAGCTTCCGTCAATGTCCCCTATAATATACCATGTAATCTGCTTTCTCAGCTAAACTTTTTCTACCAAACATTTAGCACTGAACTAGGACTTAATATATAAATAACATTCAGATCTAAAAATGTGTGAAAAGTCCCAAGCATTCCTATATATTAAATTGATGGTAACTTTCTCTAATTGAAGCGTTTAACTCGAGAGCTAGAGCATAGCTGTCCTTTGTTGTTTCAAAATTTAATACTGTTTGTGTGTCTAGGAAATGTTTTCCAGACCATATTTTTGCAAACAATGGGGATTCAATCTAAATCAGATCTCTATTTCTAATATACAAATGCACTAAATCGGTTCCAAGAAACAATGTTAAGAGTAAAGGATTGTGTGGTCCTAATCCTATTCCTTTAGCTTTTAAACCTCATTAAGAAATCATAAAAGCTTTTCAAAGCACATGAATTCATTTGACAATCTCACCCCAAAGCCTCTACGATTGAAACAAAAACACTCAAGTTAGGCGTCTTTACTTCCCACTAGTCCTTATTTTACTTTGAAAGCTTTTCCAAAATAACCAGTGAAAAAATAAACAAATGATGATCAGATGTATTTAGAGTCATTCTAGGCAGAGAACTGGACACTACTTCAAAGATCTTGGTCTCTGACCCCAGGCGGATATAACCAAACAATTCAAAATGGGGTTTCTCTTTGCTCTCACTGCAAATTGATTTAGAAATTGCCTTATATCCCTTCAAAATGTTTAGTACTACTTCTCATCATGATGTTTCTTGGGTCTAACGTATACCCAGCTGAAGTTTAAATTTACCTCTTGGAGCTCTCTCTCTGGGAAATAATGCATCAGTATCCTTGATTAATTTACTCCGTTTCTTCAGACTAAATTACCCTTTGAACCGTTCTTCAGAGATCTGATGATTGTTTAGCATTTCTCAAGTACTTAAATAATCACTAGCAAGACACATCGTATGCCAGTTTACGTCCCTTAACAGTTGCTTCAGATCTTTTCAGTGGAGTAATTTTTAAATAAGAAACACCCTTCCCAAATTTAGTTGTAGTTTTGAGACTTCCTAGAAGGAATTAGGATTTACATAGTAAAGTGTGTCTGCAACATTAATGTTCATAAAAATCACTGGAGAGCATATGAAATCACAGATTGGTAGGTTCCATCCTGAGTTTCTGATTCATTCATCTGAAGTAGTCCTCAAGAATGTTTCTAACAAATTTCTAGTTACTGTTGGTACTGCCGGTAGAGTGACCATTTTTTGAGAATCTTAGACAGTGGTTTTCAGTTTGGGCTTCCCATTGGAACAACCTGGAGCACTTTAAAAAACCTCAAATCCAAGGGCACCTGGGTGGCTCTGTTGGTTGAGTATCCAACTATTGATTTAAGCTCAGGTTATGATCCTAGGTATCGAGCCCTGTGTGGGGGTCCATGCTGAGTGTGGAGCCTGCTTGAGGTTCTCTCTGTCTCTCTCCCTCTGCCCCTCTCCCCAATTTGCGTGTACTCTCTCTCTAAAACAAAACAAAACAAAAATGCCAAAACTGAAATCCAAGCCCTACTCCTATAATTGGTCAAGCAATTCAACTGGTCTAGCTGAGACCAGTATTTTTTGTGTGTGTTCTCCAAATCTCCCCAGGAAGAGAAAGTTCACAAGACAGATTGACAATGAACTATTTGGGGAGAGTGCTGCCCTTTTAAATCTTCCTGTAAATTTCACTAGGTATCTAGAGTGCTCCCCGCTCTCTGCAGACTACTAGTAACAGCTACCAGCAACTTAGTGAGCCCTTCGGAGACCTGAGACCCCAGGTTTGCAAAGCAGTAGACCAGGGAGTCACTGAGCTATAGAGATTTGCAGGGTGGATTCGAGGAGGAATCAGAGACAACAGGACCCAGCCAAAAGGTATTTCAATCGTGTGGGCTGGAGGCAATGAGCGAAAATTTTGCAATACACTGGAAAAGAAAGCAATAAATGGACTAGTTGCTGCAAATGAAAATTCAACATCATTTAGCAACATCAAACAGAGGGTTCCATGGAGAAGCAGGAGTTAAATGGATTCACATTTTGAGTCTATGGTATTACAGTGCCTTCCACCGTTTCTAGCATGTGGTGTACAACAAGTATTTGAACAATAAATAATTGAGCATATCAGAGGCAGACAAAGAATATATTCAGATGTTAGGCAGGCGACCTCTAAGGTAACTGGGCATTTCCTGGAAAAGGCTAGAATGCAGCCACATGCAGACAGGGAGGATTTTGGCTAACTATTCTGCATATTCTCAGGCTTAACGGCTTAAAAAAACAATAGCGTTTTATTTCTCACGATTCTGTGGGTGGTTCTTTCACTTCATGGTATTGGCTGGTACAAAAGAGGCTGGAAGCTCCAGAATGTCCTCATTCATCAGGCAGGAGGCTGGAGCTGCCTGCTGGCTGGTCCTTCCTGTGAGACCTCTCAGGGCTGTTCAGGGTCCTCACACAGCATGGCGGCTGGGTTCTGAGATGGTGCATTCCAAGCATGTAGGTGAAAAATTGCAGTTCTTTCATGGCCTAGCTCTAAAGTTATAATATCATGTCCACCCCGTTCTATCAGCCAAAGGGGCAATACAGCCAGCCCAGATTCCAGGGAATGGGAAACACTACTTCTCAGTGGGAGGAGTGGTGGGGGATGGGCAGCCCTGCTTAACCTACCCTGGTCTCTCTGCCCACCAACGATTTGTAGCCCTCCTACATGTAAAGCACACTCTCCCTCTTTCAAGCCCCTAAACATTTCATCCAACTATGGCATCGAGTTCAGGCTTGACGTCCAGGATCTTGTCATCTACATTAAGTCGAGGAGGCTATGGGACAACATTCTTAAGGCCCTTAGAAGCCCTGTTATCTAGTTGGGAAGCTCCAGGAAGCACAGCCTTACATCTTTTTGAAGTCATAACATAGGGTCTTACAGCTATGGCTTTCATTTGTACCTTGAGATTAAGTTTTACTGGCAGTATTGCTCTGGATCTAATCTTTCCACCCTAGGCCATTTCTTACTTTGAGCATCTTTTTGCTGAGTAGAGAAGCAGGGAATGAGAAACAATTTTATTTGCAACGCTAGTAAGTTCTGGATGGGAAACATGACCTCTAAAGTCTACTGAAAATATGAACAGTTTCTTCTCTAATTCATCTCTCTCTTGAAATACTTTGGTCATGAGTGGTTAAAAAAGTCATTTGACACTTCCAACATTCTGCTGGATGATTGCCTAAGTTGTATATACAAGTGCATTAGGTTCATTTTCCATCTTCCATGTTATTGGAGAGATCAGTCTTGGCAATTTTCCTGTCAGTATGAAACAAGGCTACTGTTTTATGTCCTCTAATAGCAATCCCCTCATTGCCCCACCACCCACCATTAATAGTTGGCTTTACTTCCCTTCCAACCTTCACTGTCACCTGGTCCCAAAGTCAATACCAGATGTTTTGTTACAGCAGCACCTCACCTCTGGGTACAAATTTTTATTTTGGTTCTTTATTGCTATGCAAAAAAAAAAAAAAAAAAAAATCCCAAACTTAGTGGCTAACACAACCATTTCTCATTTCCCATGATTCTGTGGGATGATGAGGCAGTTCTGTTTCACATGGTGTTGATTGGAATGTTGGAACGGCTGGAAGGTCTAAGATGCCTCAGTCCCAGGACTGTCATTTGGGCTGTCTGCTGCTCTCCAGCTCAGCGTGGGCTAATGACCAGGGGTCTGGCACTCCTCCCTACGGCTGTTCAGGCGTCCCCATGGCAAGGCAACTAAATTCTAAAGAACTCTGCATGCACACAATAGCAGACACTCCACATTTCCTTAAATTCCAGCCTTAGAAATAACTCCACACCATGTATGCCATGTTTGAGTGCTTTCAAAAGGTAACAGGGCCAGCCCAGATTCTTAAAGGGTAGGTAACAGACTCCAATCAGAGTATTTAAAGTTGTCTTTAATTCACCATAGGGACTCAAGAATATTTTAGTAGACATGCCATAGAAATGAATTAATGAGAGAAAGAACTGAGTGAGTGAAGAATCTCTTTCCTAGATAATAGATCCCATCAGGAAGAACTCTTAGGCCAAGAAGAACAAAGGGGGAGCGGGAAGCAGGGTCAGTGAGATAAAGGAAAAGCACAGTGTTTCTGGAGCACAGAAATTCAAGGAAGAGTCTGACGTCATGGTCGATAACACAGAGAAACCAAAGGAAAAAAAGTGCTGTGTAACCAGCACTCTGCAACTTCTTACCGACAGCTGTACGGCAATGGGTCTCTGAAATGATCATAAACAATATTCTAAATATTTGGAAAATTAATCATCTGAAGTCCCAGAGGACACTTACTGAATATGACGATTAATACCATGGTAATAACCCTAGAACTCCTTATTAAATCTGAGTTGTTCTGAACTTAAAAAACAAAACAAAATACTGCTTTATTTTTCCTTGTTTCTGACAGTTACAGAACACATGACTTATTTAATGTAAATGGGGACTGTCTTTTTAGGAAAAGACATCTCAATTCTTCAATGAGTTTAGTAAGCTACCAAACTCTCTAGAATACATTTAAAATGAAAGAAGTCAATAAACTATTAAAAAAATAAATAAAAATAAATAAAATGAAAGAAGTTGCAGTCACATTATAATATTAACACTAGCACATGAGACACGGGTGGCTACATAGTTCTTAGAATATGTAAACAGAAGGCAACCTCAGACTTTTCTCCACCATCTTCATTGTTTATAAGAATGTTTTTTTGACTCCCATTCCTACCACCCACATTAAACAAGCAATCAAGTGGATTTGGCTCTTGTGAATCTACATGCTCTCTTTTCTAATGTCTGGTTGAGCAGAGATCACCATTCCAATTGCTTCTTCTAATTCTTCCATAGGTGACCTACCTGTCACAAGAGCAGAATCACATGGGCTATTTAATTCAGGAAGAAACCATGGAGATCAGAGTCCAACTCTTTACAAGTAAGAAAACTAGAGTTTAGAGGTGCTTAAGTTGCCTCTCTAGGGCATGGAGTTATGGCCAAATTTCCTAATTTCAAAAGAGCTAGGAGGTTGAGAGCATTGATTCTGGCCACCTGTCCTAATTAATAATAGGCCTTCCTAATAAAATAAACAGGGTTTCGTAATGTGAATTTGCCAATGTAGTTCAGAATATTTGTTATATATATATATATTTTAAACTATAAATCAAAATGAGATATTATTTTTTTAGCTTTGGGACAAACTGGTGTGCTCTAGAAATACTAAAAATATGTTTAAGTCACAGGTCTTAACCCTTTTTTATGTGCACTCAATTATGGAGGCTAGCACTAAAAAGCATACCAAGAAAATATGAGGCCTTGTTTCTGCTTTCATGGGATTCACAATCCTATTGTGGAGAGAAGACATGCATAGTTGAAAGTTAGTACCACCATGTCATGCTGTCACCAGTATCAAATGGGTGGGATGATGGCTAAACCAAGTAAGTACTACACTTGACTCTATATAAATAAAATACCCAAAGAGAATGGGTGAAACATTTCAACAGCAGCATTTCTCAAAGAGAGGTCCAGATGTCAGTCTGTAGAATGCCTATTATGTGCCCAGGGAAGTTCTGAGTGGTCAGGAAATATAGATGTGAAAGATGGAAAGATCCCTGCTCTCAGAGACCTTACTGAGGAAGAAGGGAAGAGAGGTAATCGAATATACAAACATGATAAACTCAGAAATGTCATGAAGAATATAGAACTCCTTTACTTTTTAAAGTGTGTTTTAAATGTTTATTTACTTTTGAGAGAGAGAGAGAGAGAGAGACAGAGAGACAGAGGATCTGAAGTGAGCTCTGCACTGACAGCAGTGAACCTGAGCCGGATGCAGCACTCAGACTCATGAACCATGAGATCATGACCTGGATTGAAGTTGGACGCTCAACCGACTGAGCCACCCAGGCACCTCTAGAACTCCTTTAGATTGTGCAGTCAGGGGAGGCCTCTTTAGGCCTGAATGGAGCAAGCCATGCAATGATATTGGGGAAGATCAGTCCAAGGTGAAGGAGAAAGAAGCTTATGAATGGGCGCAGATCAGAAAGGAGGCCACTGGGATATTAGGAACCTGGAGAAAGCAGAAGAGTGAGAATGCCCACAGCCAACACAGAGTTTGGATAATAAACAGCCCAGGAGTGATGGAAAAGCCACTGCAGAGCTTTAAGTAGAGAAGTAGCTGATCTCATATTAGCTTTTAAAAACTCACAGTCAACTCAGTGGATCAGCAGGACTATGTGGATATCCTGAAGAAGTCAAAGAATCTATGCCTTCATCTATAAAAAGAAGGGTGTTCACAATACATTAGAGGACAGATGGACTGTCCTTACTTCTTAACCTAGATTCTATATGTTCAGAGCTGGGTGACACACTTTTCAAGGTAACTGTCACATTCACAATACTGGAGAGTCATGTTACTTATTAGTACAGTGTACAAATTCATTGGTCATTATGTCAAAGTCAAAAGTTCTGCCACAGAGCTAATTTAAGATTAATTTGTCACAATTATAAAAGATAAATGATGTTTCTAGGAAGCAACGGAGTATAGGGCTTTTTTATTTTTGACTTAATGTAATTTAGAAAAGCATGGCCATCATCTACGTATGGAAACATGGCAAATTGATTCTATCCATAAAAAACACTAACTTAAACAAAAACCAGAAAAATATAGACATGGAGTTACGGAGTCTAAGTCTGTCATAGATATAAAATTCCTCAGATCTTTAAGGTTCAAAAAAATGACAACTATCAAAAATAGACCCACATATATTTTGCAACATACAAGATGAACAAAGGACAGGAAGATGACATTGTACCAAAATACACACAGATTTAATTTTCTGTTTTTTAACTGGCTTAAAAACATCAAAAGGATTTTACTCAAAATGTCTGTAGGAATAATCTCTTTTTACATACTAAGTATTCAGTATTTGCCCCAAGCTACAGTGTAAGAGCGATTGTCTTTACCATGTGCTCCCAATTCAGAATGTTCGTCTTACCCTATGAATGCTGGTCAACTGGAAACTCTGCAATTAGTTTCTATTTGAAAAATTCCTAAAGAGAAATCATAAACACATTGTTACATTTTACCATCATAGGACTGCTAGACAAGTTATCTACTCATGCAACTCTAAGATCTCCAACATCTATAATAACTTAATGAAACATACAAATGTAACTAAAAAAGTGAGTGTTGTTAAAGAGACCACCTTCTGATCTTTTGTAAAAGTCATTAACTAATTAATACCCAGGGAGAGACATAGATCACTATCATAAGTTACACATTTAATATCATCACCGCAGCAATTTACAAGGCATAAAATGTGAACATTATATAGTTTTAATTTTTTCAAATGTTTTTTATTTATTTTTGAGAGACAGAGAGAGACAGTGCGAGCAGGGGGAGGGTCAGAGAGAGAGGGAGATACAGAATCCGAAGTAGGCTCCAGGCTCTGAGCTGTCAGCACAGAGCCTGATGCGGGGCTCAAACCCACAAACCGTGATATCATGACCTGAGCTGAAGTCGGACGCTCAACTGATTGAGCCACCCAGATGCCCTGAACATTATATTTTTAATTGAGAATGAGGTAAGCATTACATCTCAGGTACCAATCATTTTGTAAATAATAGAAAAACCCATTGAAAATATATGTGTTCTTTGGGGCACCTGGGTGGCTCAGTCGGTTGGATGTCCGACCTTGGCTCAGGTCATGATCTCACAGTTTGTGGGTTCAAGCCCCACGATGGGCTCTGTGCTGACAGCTAGCTCAGAGCCAGGAGCCTGTCTTCAGATCCTGTGTCTCCCTCTCTCTCTGTCTGTCCCTTGCTCAGGCTGTCTTTTTCTCTCTCTCAAAAATAAATAAAAACATAAAAGAAAATCTGTGTTTCTTATAGAAAAAAGAGGAAAGATGGCGGGGGGGGGGAAGAGTCAATATTTGGAATAGTTTCTCTTTCCGGTGTTTGTTGCTGCTGTTTTTGTTTTTTGTTGTTGTTTGCTGGCCTGCTACTTTTATACAACTATGCCATTGTAAAATTCAATGGCACAAGATTTTTACCTTCTATTATTTATCATAGGTTTTCTCAATGTTCTTACAGTTTCTCTAAACAGCATTTTATTTTTTTATGTTTTCTAAATTTTTTAATGTTTTCTTTTTTTAACTTATTTATGAGAGAGAGAGAGAGAGAGAGTGAGAGCGCGAGAGCGCGTGAGCAGGGGAGGGTCAGAGAGAGAAGGAGTCACAGGATCTGAAGACAGGCTCCAGGCTCTGAGCGAGCTGTCAGCACAGAGCCCAACGTGGGGCTTGAACCCACGAACCATGAGATAGATCATGACCTGAGCCGAAGTCGGACGCTTAACTGACTGAGCCACCTAGGCGCCCCTAAACAGCATTTTATTTTTAAGTAATCTCTATACTGACTGAACCAGCCAGGCATCCCCCTAAACATCATTCTTGTTTTTATAATAAAATTTATTTATAAATTTTTAAGTTTATTTATTTTGAGACAGAAAGTGTGAGTGAAGGGGGGCAGAAAGAGAGAGACAGAGAGAGGCTCTGCAGGGTTTGAACCCATGAACCATGAGATCATTCACGTCTTGAGCTAAAGTTAGACACCCAACCAACTGAGCCATCCAGGTGCCTCCTATTTATTTTGAGAGACAAAACTGCGTTCAGGGGAGGGCGGAGAGAGAGAGAGAGAGGCAATCTCAAGCAGGCTCTGTGCTGACAGAGGGGACTCAATCTTAATCTCATGAACCTTGAGATCATGACCTGAGCCAAAATCAAGAGTCAGAGACTTAACTGACTGAGCACCCAAGCAGCCCAACATCATTTTTGGTGGAAGCATAATAGTACATGTATATGTCATAGTTAAAAAGATTATTTCCATTGGGAGGAGCCAAGATGGTGGAGAGGAAGGGAGTTCTGTAAACTTCGTCTGCCCCATCTATCGAACTGAGAAGGACATTGCTCTCATCTGCAAGAGCAGAAGGAGAAAATACAGACTCCAGAAAGAAGACAACCTCAAGGATACCTGAGTGAGTGAGTGTGAACTGGGGAGATTGGAAAACGGGCCAGCCCGAGACGGGCAGGGGAGGTGGGAGCCCCAGCCCAACGTGGGGCAAGTGCACGGAGCCCCTGAGAGACAAAGGGAAGAGACAGAGAGACTGAACACGCTCATAGTACTGTCTCTGCGGATGAGGTAAAGAACGTTTAACCGTGCTTGGAGAGAGAAGCTCACTCCATAGATAACGGCTGGGTAGCCCAAATCCTAAACCCAGGTGGTACAAGGGAGAGAACAGCTTCCAGCCCTGTGCCATCTTGGTGGGGAGTCAGCGGCCGCACCAGCGGCGGCTGCAGTGTCAGGGGTGCTCACTTTGACCTCAGTTTTGGGAGTGGGAGCACGCACCTCATTTCCACGGTGCATCTCGCCCCCAACATTGGCCACGCGAATCCTGAATCCCGGATGCCAACAGGGAGAAAATAGCCCCCACCTCTGCGTGATCCCGGTAGGGAGTTGGTGGCGGTGGAGGCCTGGGCACGCGCTCAGGCTGCAGGAGTTCCCAGCTCATTTCCCGCAGCTCCCAGCGCCTCCGGCAACAGCTGCGCACTCATTCCTCCCCCAACACGAACGCGATCCCGGCTGGGGGTTGGGTCTGTGACGCACACTTCAACTCCTGCTGCGCATCTCACCTCAGGCAGGGGCAGCCAAAATCCCTGCTTGAGCCAAGACAAACCTATTCCTCCCCCTAAGAAGCCAGCCACCAAAGCAAATACATCTCATCTGTGGTAGCATAAAAGTGCATGGACTGGAACTTTGAACCTAGGCGGGCCTGGAAAATACAACTCTGCTCAACCTCGGCACAAGGAGATCAGGCTCATTAGAGTGGCCTACAGGGTGTAGTTCAGCGAAGCTTGGCGTGCCTCCTATCCAATCTCTGCAGACACCAAGGCGGAGCTTCTGAAAACAGACTCTGAGACCTACCACACCAAACCACGCCTATCCACAAGGGGAGGCTGCTGTTTTGTTTTATTTTTATAATATTTTTCTTTTTCTTTTTTTCTTCATTTTTTTCCTTTTCTTTTTTTTCTGTACGTATTTTTTATTATTATTACTTTTTTATGTAAATTTTTAAAAATTTTTACTCCTTATTTTCCATTCTCCTCTCTCCCTTTTTGACCTTCTTGCAATCCAGATATAGTCTCCTATATCTCATCCCTACCTCTCCCCTCAACTGGTCATACACTTTTAGACTGTCCACTGTCCTTTGTTGTCTCTGACCCCCTTTATTTTTTTTCTTCTTCTCTTCTTTTCATCTCTCACCTCTCCATTTTCTTTCTTTTCTTTCCCCCTTTTAATGTGTGTGTTTGTTTGATTTGTCTGTGCGTTTGTGTGTTACTGTTCCCTCTGTGTTTGTCTGTCTGTTTTCCTTCTTAGGGCAACACCAAGAAACAAGCCAAAGTGTGCATGACAGCGAGTCCCACATATTGCTGAGTAGGGAAATAAAATATTCAAAGGCACAACAAGAGAAACTGAGAGACACCATTAAAAGAATATTTCCTGAAATGACAGGCCCTGGAAAGTCAATAAGCCTCCTTTAACAGAGAAATATTAACAGGTGCACAGAGCACAACGAGCTTTCTAAAGGTGAAAAGAGACAGAAAACTAGCAAAAATGACAAAACGAAGGAACTCTACCCTGAAGAACCTCCAGGAGGAAGTCACAGCCACAGAACTGCTTAAGGCAGATCTAGACAACATACCAGATCAAGAATTTAAAAAACTTCTCATAAAATTAATCGCTGGGGTTGAGAAAAGCATCAAAGAATCAACTGAGACAATGACTAGGCACTTTGAAAATAGGTGTGATGAGTTAAAAAAGGCTATAGACGAGGTGAATAACAAACTGGAGGCAGCCACCTCAAGGATTGACGAGGTAGAGAGAAGAATAGGTGAATTAGAAGATATAGTTAGAGCAAGAGAGGAAGCTGAAAAAAAGAGAGAGAAATTAATCCAGGAGCAGGAAAGCAGAATTCGAGATCTGAGTGATACAATCAAATGGAACAACATCCGTATCATAGGAATTCCTGAAGAGGAAGACAGAGAGAAAGGGCCTAAAGGGATACTAGACCAAATTATAACTGAGAATTTCCCAAATCTGGGAAAAGAAATAGACATTCAAATTCAAGAGGCACAAAGAACCCCCTTAAGACGTAACATGAATCGGCCATTGGCACGACATATCATAGTGAAACTGGCAAAATATAAAGATAAAGAGAGAATTCTGAAAGCAGCTAGGGAGAAAAGGGCCCTCACTTACAAAGGAAAACCTATCAGAGTGGTTAGAGACATATCTAATGAAACTTGGCAGGCCAGGAAGGAATGGCAGGAAATCTTCAATGTGATGAACAGAAAAAACATGCAGCCAAGAATCCTTTATCCAGCAAGTCTGTCATTCAAAATAGAAGGAGAGATAAAAGTGTTCCCAAATAAACAAAAATTGAGAGAAATCATCACCACCAAACCAGCCCGACAAGAAATCCTAAGAGGGATTCTATAAGGGAAATGTTGCAAAGAATACAAGGTGCCAGAGACACCACCATAAACATGAATTCTAGGGAGAACACAGTGACTCTAAACCCACATTTCTCAATAATAACAAGGAATGTAAATGGACTAAATGCTCCAACCAAACGACACAGGGTAGCAGAATGGATAAAAAAACAAAACCCATCTATTTGCTGTCTACAAGAGACTCATTTTTGACCAGAAGACACCTTCAGGTTGAAAGTAAAGGGATGGAGAAATATCTAGCATGTGACTGGAAGCCAAAAGAAAGCTGGAGTAGCCATACTTATATCAGACAAACTGGACTTTAAAGTAAAGGCAGTAACAAGAGATGAAGAAGGACATTATATAATAATTACAGGATCTCTCCATCAGGAAGAGCTAACAATTATAAATATCTATGCGCCAAATTTGGGAGCGCCCAAATACATAAAACAATCACAGAAAGAAGCAATCTTATTGACAAAAATGTGCTAATTGCAGGGGACTTCAATACTCCACTGACAGCAATGGATAGATCAACCAGACAGAAAATCACTAAAGAAACAATGGACCTGAACAACACATTGGAACAGATGGAATTGATAGATATATTTAGAACTCTGCATCCTGAAGATAGGAAATTCACCTTCTTTTTGAGTGCACATGGCACATTCTCCAAGATAGATCACATACTGGGGCATAAAGCAGCCCTCCATAAGTATAAACGAATAGAGATCATACCATGCACACTTTCAGATCACAATGCAATGAAACTTGAAATTAACCACAGGAAAAATCTGGAAAACCTCCAAAAATGTGGAGGTTAAAAACCACCCTACTAAAGAATGATTGCGTTAATCAGGCAATTAGAGAAGAAATTAAAAAATATATGGAAACCAATGAAAATGAAAATACACAATCCAAAATCTCTGGGATGCAGCAAAGGCAGTCATAAGAGGAAAGTATACTGCAATCCAGGCCAATCTCAACAAACTAGAAAGAGTGCATATTCAAAATTTAACAGAGCACCTACTGGAACTAGAAGGGAAGCAGCAAGAGCATCCCAAACCTAGCAGAAGAAAAGAAATAATAAAGATCAGGGCAGAAATAAACAATATAGAATCCAAAAGAATGCTCGAGCAGATCAAAGAAACCAGGAGTTGGTTCTTTGAAAAAAAAAAAAAGCAAAATCGATAAACCTCTAGCCAGGCTCCTCAGAAAGAAAAGAGAGAGCACCCATATAGACAAAATCATGAATGAAAAAGGATCTATTACAACCAATCCCTTAGAAATACAAGCAATCATCAGAGATTACTATGAAAAATTATATGCCAACAAACTGGACAACCTAGAAGAAATGGACAAATTCCTAAATGCACATGCACTGCCAAAATTCAAACGGGAAGAGATAGAAAGCATGAATAGATCGATAACCAGTGAAGAAATCGAATCTGTTATCAAAAATCTCCCAACAAATAAGAGCCCAGGGCCAGATGGCTTCCCAGGGGTTTTCTACCAGACATTTAAAGCAGAGCTCATACCCATTCTTCTCCAACTATTCCAAAAAATAGAAATAGAAGGAAAGCTTCCAAACTCATTCTACGAAGCCAGCATCACCTTGATACCCAAACCAGACAGGGACCCAGCCAAAAAAGAGAACTACAGACCAATATCCTTAACGAATACATATGCAAAAATACTCAACAAGATACTAGCAAATCAAATTCAACAGCATATAAAAAGAATTATCCATCATGATCAAGTGGGATTCATTCCTGGGTTACAGGGCTGGTTCAATATTCGCAAATCCATCAATGTGATCCATCACATTAACAAAAGAAGGGAAAAAAAACCATATGATCCTGTCAATAGATGCAGAAAAAGCATTTGACAAAATACAGCACCCTTTCTTAATAAAAACCCTTGAGAAAGTCGGAATAGAAGGAACTTACCCAAACATTATAAAAGCAGTTTATGAAAAGCCCACAGCCAATATCATCCTCAATGGGGAAAAACTGAGAGCCTTCCCCCTGAGATCAGGAACACGACAGGGGTGTCCACTCTCACCACTGCTGTTTAACATAGTGCTGGAAGTCCTAGCATCAGCAATCAGACTACAAAAGGAAATAAAAGGTATCAGAATTGGCAAATAAGAAGTCAAAATTTCACTTTTTGCAGATGACATGATACTCTACATGGAAAACCCAATCGACTCCACCAGAAGCCTTCTAGAACTAATCAATGAATTCAGTAAAGTTGCAGGGTACAAAATCAATGTACAGAAATCAGTTGCATTCCTATACACCACAAATGAAGCAGCCGAAAGAGAAATCAAGAAACTGATCCCATTCACGATTGCACGATAAACTATCAAATACCTAGGAGTAAACCTAACCAAGGATGTAAAAGACCTATATGATGAAAACTATAGAAAACTTATAAAAGAGATTGAAGAAGACACCAAGAAATGGAAAAACAGTCCCTGTTCATGGATCGGAAGAAGAAACATTGTGAAAATGTCATTACTACCCAAAGCAATCTACACATTCAATGCAATCCTCATCAAAATTGCACCAACATTCTTCTCAAAGCTAGAACAAACTATCCTAAAATTCATATGGAACCACAAAAGACCCCGAATAGCCAAAGTAATATTGAAGAAGAAAACCAAAATGGGAGGCATCACAATCCCAGACTTTAGCCTCTACTACAAAGCTGTCATCATCAAGACAGTATGGTATTGGCACAAAAACAGACACATAGACCAATGGAACAGAATAGAGAACCCATAACTGGGCCAATTAAATTTTGACAAAGCAGGAAAGAGTATGCGATGGAAAAAAGACTGCCTCTTTAGCAGGTGGTCCTGGGAGAATTAGACAGCAACATGCAGAAGAATAAAACTAGACCACTTTCTTACACCATACACAAAAATAAACTCAAAATGGCTGAAGGACTTGAATGTGAGACAGGAAACCATCAAAACCCTCGAGGAGAAAGTATGAAAAAACCTCCTAGACCTCCACGGCAGCAATTTCCTACTCGACACATCCCCTAAGGCAAGGGAAATGAAAGCAAAACTGAACTCTTGGGACTTCATCAAGATAAAAAGCTTCTGCACTGCAAAGGAAACAATCAAGAAAACTAATAGGCAACCGACAGAATGGGAAAAGATAGTTGCAAATGACAGATCAGACAATGGGTTATTATCTAAAATATACAAGGAACTCACCGAACTTCATACCCACAAAACAAACAACCCAGTGAAGAAATGGGCAGAAGACATGAACAGACACTTCTCCAAAGAGGACATCCAGATGGCCTACAGGCACATGAAACGATGCTCAACATCACTCATCATCAGGGAAACACAAATCAAAACCACACTGAGATACCACCTCACACCAGTCAGAGTGGCTAATATGAACAAATCAAGAGACTACAGATGCTGGTGAGGCTGTGGAGAGACAGGCACCCTCCTACACTGTTGGTGGGAATGTAAACTGGTGCAGCCGCTCTGGAAAACAGTGTGGAGGTTCCTCAAAAAACTATCCATAGAACTCCCTTATGACCCAGCAATAGCACTGCTAGGGATTTACCCAAGAGATACAGAAATGCTGATGCATAGGAGCACATGTACCCCAATGTTCATAGCAGCAATGTCAACAGTAGCCAAAACATGCAAAGACCCTAAATGTCCATCACCTGATGAGTGGATCAAGAAGATGTGGTATATATACATAATGGAGTACTACATGGCAATGAGAAAGAATGACATATGGCCATTTGTAGGAAAGTTGATGGACCTTGAGGGTGTCATGCTAAGCGAAATAAATCAGGCAGAGAAGGACAGAAACCATATGTTTGCACTCATAGGTCTAACAGGAGAACAGGAGAAACCTAATGGAGGACCAGGGGGAGGGGAAGAGGGAAAGAGAGTTGGGGAGAGAGAGGGACACAAAACTTGAGAGACTATTGAATACTGAAAATGAACTGAGAGTTGAAGGGGAAGGGGGAGGGGGGAAAGAGGTGGTGGTGATGGAGGAGGGCTCTTGTGGGGAAGAGCACTGGGTGTTGTATGGAAACCAATTTGACAATAAACTATTAAAAAAAAAGAAGTTATAAAAATATTTACTTCATAAAAAAAGTATTTCCCTATTGAATGTTGGATTTTCCCTGTTTATTACTAATAATGCTGTAAATATCCTTGTACTCTGTTCATACGATTTCCTTTGCATAGATCTCTAAAGTGAGAGGAATGGGCCAGAAGGCATAAACTTTTTAAGGCCTCTGATACATAACAACGAATTATTTCTCAAGAAGGTTATAGTGTTTTCTTTTCTATAAACAATATATAAGTAGCACCCTCACCAGATGTGGGAATCATCATTAAAAAACAAAATAAAACAAAACTGTGCTAATTCCACTCCAAATTATTTTATTGTTTATTTTGCATTTCTTTGATGGAGTGGAGGTGAATGCTTTTCATCATGTCTTATTAACAAATATTAACATTTACCCACAGCAGAGGAATACTTTGCTGAGAAGGTGTAAGTGTAAGGACAGCTCTCTCAAAGTGACAGCTTGTCATCTCAGAGTGAAGTCACTGCTGTCAAGTAAAAAAACAACGGAATGTAGCTGAGTTTCTGTATCCAGGCTAAAACCAAATTACTCAAACTAATTTTAAAAAGCACAGCAAGAGTTATCGCCTTTCTTCCTCCTCAGCAGCAAACAAAAGCACAGGTTAGAAAAATGAAATGTGAAAATACGAAACGACAATGCTTGTTCCAACAGAATAAACAGTCCACAGTAGGCAGCCTAAAAGCAGGCAGGACTCCGACTGCCAAGGTACCACAGGCGCTGCCCAGCCACGAGGACTGGTCAGTGGCTCCTCCAGCTTGCTAGGCTAATGGGTGTCAGAAAACCGCATCACCTACTCCCTCAGAAACCTTCTCTCTCCCCAGTGGTAGATAGAAGACATGTTCACTTTCACTTACAAAGTCAATTTCAAGGTAATCTCAAAGAATGTACTCAGGAAGATTAGGAGAGGACACACATAACTCTAAGAATTGTCTTTCTCAAATAAGAGCTCCCTCTGGAAGGTTCCTAGGGAGGGACACATAAGGGAACCCCCCCCCCTCCCGCCAGGGACTGCGGATTAAAGAACCCTAGGGGACAATCAACTATGAGAGAAAAACAGGAGGCTCCCAGCCTTTTACTTTGAAAGTTGAGAAGCCTGGATGCTCTGATTTCCTTCTGGTCAGTAGAGATAGGGGAGTTTGGTAGAAGGAACTCCTTTGTAGCTGAGCAAAGAATGGCTATAAAACTTTGGAATCTGAGAATGGCTTTCCATTTGGGTGAGTTTGCATTCTAGGGATGGCTAAATAAAAGCTTTCCCTTTAAAGTTTAGCAAGAAGTCAAAACTCTCTATGTAGTAACCCAATCTCATTTTGAAAGTCAGATATGGCAAGAGTCACTGCAACTTCACACTTATTCATCCTGCCTTGGGCAATTCCGTAAGTTTAAGGCTTTAGGTTATATAATGTAGCTTATTTCATCAGTTTGAAAAGTTCAAACTATGAATACCAGATGTACCTAAAAGAGGGACATTTCCTTTCACCATCTGTCCTACCCTGGGATCACCTCCATGAATCACTTCCATGAGCCACCTTGACCTCCACAGGCTGAATTCACTGCTCCTCCATCTGTGCTCCTGTGACACTAATAGTTCCCTCCCACTGTTTTATAGGATATAATAAGCTAGTGCCTCAAGTTCCTTTTTCTTTTTTTAAATGTATTAACATTTATTTCTTTTTGAGAGAGAGAAATAGAGTGCGAGTGGGGGAGGGGCAGAGAGAGAGCGGGAGACACAGGATCTGAAACAGGCCCCAGGCTCCAAGTTGTCAGCGCGGAGCCTATTGTGGGGCTCAGACCTGTGAGTGGTGAGATCATGACCTGAGCTGAAGTTGAACACTGAGCCACCCAGGTGCCCCCAGTGCCTTCTTTATTGAGTGCTGGGACAGCATCTTATTATCTGTGTCTCCTAGATGGATCATGGTATCTCTTTCCGGTGCTAGATTAAAAGCCTGCATGTTACCGCTGCTTCCGTGTACAAACTTATCAGTAGGGTGTTGAAAACATCTCTAGAAACTTAACTAGATTAAACGAGAATAGTATCCACCTAAAC
This sequence comes from Helogale parvula, assembly GCA_004023845.1. Lineage (NCBI taxonomy): Eukaryota > Metazoa > Chordata > Mammalia > Carnivora > Herpestidae > Helogale > Helogale parvula. The sequence continues at coordinate 147,748 of PJEM01001430.1, forward strand.
TTTTCTCAGGGAATGTACAGAATGTGGGTGGAAGGGAAAACGAAGAGATCTGCTATTCTACTTCTGGTCATTTGAGATCCTAGGAACTGGCAGAAGGGGAACTTGAGGGGTTCTTTGGCCACCCCTTTCCCTCCCACATATGGCTTTGCTTTTCCTCTTAAAAATGTTGTGAACGAATACATAAGAAAGAACAGTCCGAAGTGGCAGCAAATCATTAGCCTGCCCAGGCCAATTATTAGCTTATCTCTTGTTACCCCATTTTTCAATCTTGCCCCTATCCCCACCACAAACACTTAGTATATAATTACTGAGTGAACAAATAATACTAGGTCAGGTTTTACCACCCAGTTAGGAACCTAGTACACAGGAAGAGGCCTGGCTGGCTCCGTGAATGGTCTGTGAACCCAACCCCATACACAATGGGTCCCAAAGGGTGAGAAAGCAAAGCAGAGGGAGGGGACAGAATGTCTGGCATTTCCATTACCCCATGATACATCCAGAGATTCAGAAGCAGAGGCTAAGCCTTCACTCTTCAGGAAGAAGTGAGAAAAATTCATACTTGCCAATTTCGCCACCAAACATGACATTTCACAAACCTGAACAGAGAACCTCTGTCAAATTGATCACGACTGGCTGCATTCTAATGGTGGTGAGTCATTCTGAATCAGTGATGGATCACTGGATAAATGCCACAGCATTCCTAAATGGCTTTAATATCTTATCAAACTATGATTTCATAATTCTTTTGTACAAATGAAACTACAACAGGAATAATGCCAAGACCCGTGGAAGTATCACGTTTTCACCCCAACAAGGATGGTGTATATCATGTTGTTCTGTGCCACTTGCTCTTTCCACCACCCCCAAGACCATGGGCTCTGGGAAGGCAAGACTATTTCTTGTCTCCTCAGGGTCTGCCAGATCTTAGATGCTCCCAAAGTACTATAATTCCACAATTCCTGTGAGCTATGATCAAGATCAAAATACTGTATGTCTTTTGGATGGTTCCAGTCTCATAAAATCGATTCTTTCTGATAGGGATCGCTGTAAAGAATGTTATATCCAGTACAGCACATTCTTAAGCCAATGACAAATATCAAATCGCCATGCACTGCAAATCACCCTGGTATTTAGATCAAATTAACTTCTGACCTTAAAATTAACCATAAAAGGGTTAATGTTCACCAAGTATTAAATGACCATTAGATACAAAAGATGTTTAAAATGAATGCTGCTATCCACTCTCCCCGCAAAATAAGTACTGTTCATTTCCCAAGCTTCTTCAGCATTTAGGGAGTGCTGATGGTTCTGTGACATGTCACTGAACCGCATCACAAAGAGCTCCTTAGATGCCTCTCCGCCTCTCCCTGTGAGCTCTTTGAAGAGTAAAGTGTCCTGGACAGGACCTAACACACAAGACTCTTAGTAAAAACTAGCTGTTGAATTAAGAGGTAGGAGATGGGAAAGGGAAGGCTATCATTACTGGTATTCAGTGAGGGAGGTATTATGATCACAGCTCCTAAAGGTGAGAAAGTTGAGGACTGGAGAAATTAAGAAACTTGCTCAAGCTCACTCAGCCGAACCCCAAATTTACACCAGCCAGCGCTGTGAGCCATCTGCTACACCGCCTCTCCAATGAACTATATAAAAAGGAGTTTTATATAGAACGAGGCCTCTCTCTTTAAAAAAAATTTACAATCTATCTTTTAGAGGAACCAAAAGACACACTCTAAAAATCCCATCTCTGCAGGTTTCCCAGCTCATTACTCAGTACTCCATCTCCCCAAACAGAATTAAAAAAAATGCTCCCTCCATCCTGCCTGCCTCTATTATGTAATTAATTAAGACTGACAGGCCAGATAGCCAGCGCAAGGGCGCATCCTGCAGGCACTGCTCCTTACAAAGAAACATTCCCCCATCAATTTTATGACAAGAGGAGTAACTAACTGAAGTCGAATCTGTATTTAAATGATATTACAAGGCGTTTCTTCCTGGCTTTCCTATTTAAATGTGGTTTAAAGAAATTAATACCATATCCCCTACCAATGACATTCTTTCTGAATGACTTAATAAAGAAGTATCACATGCCTTCAGTATGTTTGTAACTTTTAGTATGTTAGTGCCCTTGTTAGGCCTAGTTCTTATTATAAAACTCTCATGGATGTCTGAGAGACCTGGAAGGGAGCCGCAGCAGAATGGTTAAGGTCAGATCGAACTCTGACTTTGTCATTTACCGCCTGCTTAATCTTAGATAAGCTAAGTATCAATTTTCTCATCTGTAAAGTAGGAATAATGGAGTTATTTTAGAATTAAATGAGGTAACCATACAACAAATTCTTATTAGCACAGCAGCAGGTACAAAGAAAGCACTTAAAAATGGTAATTTATTAACAATGCAGCAGCTTTATCTAAAATTAATCCTTTAAAGATTGGCTTTAATGTCTTATCCTGTAAAGAAACCAGATTGGATGTTAGGGGGTTTGGTTCTTCACCTAAATGAGTGATTTGCAGGTCACATTTTGCAGGATATCACATGACCCCAGTTACTAGAAAGTGTTGTGAAATGTAAATGTAACTTACCTCAATTATTTAATATGCAGCCCAGAGGGAAGACAAACTTGTGGGGCCAAAACAATACGTGCTGATACAAAGTAAGTTAGCTTGGGCAAGGAACCCATACTTTCTGATGCAGTGCCTGTCTTCCCAGTCAAGATTCATACTGCAGGCAAGTGAGATAGAGCCAATGTCACCCAAGCAAAGGCCATAGTTTAAAATCCACAGTTTTACAACAGTGTGCATGAACTTATCGTCACAGAACTATACACTTAAAACTGGTTGAGACTGTACACGTTATGTATATTTTTACCACAAAAAAACCTATAACCATGTAGAACATAAAAACTGTTCTGACTCTTTAAAATGAACATAAATGGATTACACAAATTAACTACAGTTTGGGCCCCAATGTCCTAGAAGGCACATCAATACATACAAAATGTTTACTGTGTCAAATCTGCTTTTGCCATAATCCATAGATTATAATAAATACTATTTAATTATCAATTTTGTTTGTTACCTTGAATTACAATTTGGCTGTGTGAGAAAATGATTCTACAAATTTGTCCAGAAAAGGCATAGATTTTCTTTTATCCTAGATAAATAGCCATATCTGAAGCTAACATATTCGAAAATCTTCCAGTGACTATCTAGATAAGCATGCATATGAGATTTTTTCTCCCCCTAAAAAGCCATCGAAGTACCCACATGTTTACAAAAATCACCAATAACTTTAGATGGGTTTGAAAAGTACTTGAGTCTCTAATTAATTTTCTTTTATTAAGAGGTCAATCTATCAGAAGGTGTCAACAAGGATAGCGTAATGTGAAGGAGTGCTGGGGAGAGAGGCAATGGGGGGTTGGAGGGTCACGGCGGGAGTTGGGGCAGAGGGAGAGGTTGGTGGTAATGTGGAGAGGCTGCACGTGTGTGGGGAAACAGTTAAAGAAGAGCAATCATAACCATTTGCTTTAGTGATAGCATCCTAGTGCACATCCTGGGCACTTACACTCATCAATCAGTTCCTGAGACCCTCATAATTATGAACTCATTTTTGTAGGATTGCTTTGTTACTTCCTTGGGCTCTGGATATGTGGGGTGGAAATGACCGTCTAAGGCACAAAAGGATAGAGGTAATGATCCATTTCAAATGAGAGTTAATTTAATAAGAGAAATCACTGCTCTGCCTCTCTGTAAGGGTATACTGGAGAAGGATGAGGGAATGCAGGAATGAGATTGGATATTTAAATAAAGGAAGGTAACCATCATGGTGGCATAGGGAAGAGTCAAGACCTCGAGGCAGCACGGCTTAACAGAAAACCCCTGACTAGGTGTCAGGAGACCCAATTTCTACTTCCTGCTATCCACTGATCTGACAGTATAACGCTGAGTAAGTTACCTCACCTCATTTGACCTGACTTTCCTTACTTGTCATGTTGGAGGGAAAACCAAATGATAAATAGACTTTCCACTTCCAGTATTCCACTGTCCTCTGAGTTGATTAATTGCAGCTAGAGTGGGGGGACACCTAATCTGAAATACCCCTCTGGAGTGGTGAAAATTGAGCAGGTCTTTAAAAGAAAGCAGTGACAGCACCAGAGAAAAATGTGAACTCAAAGACCCAACAGTGTAGGTTTTCTTAGAAAGAGAGCAATGAATGGTCTACGATTGGCAACTTTTAAATCAGGCTTGCTAAAAAGAGAGTAAAAGTGGTTCAGAGCAAGAAAAGAAAGTCATTGGGTCAAGCATATTAACAAAAGCACTGATTTTAATTGAAGGTAAAGAGGAAGCTGGGAACCATACAAGGGTCCTAATACAAACCCTTCCCTTAAGCACTGGGGTTCACCATGATTTGGTCCTTGGCCAGTAGCTTCTCTGATCGTGCAATATGTGTTCCTCAGGTGACATCCTCTGCTCGAAAGGGGCATCAACCACCTCTGATCGTGCAATATGTGTTCCTCAGGTGACATCCTCTGCTCGAAAGGGGCATCAACCACCAAAACCATATGGCGAGCCCTGCTTCCTAACTCTGAGCCTAAAAATCCTCTCCCTAACACCTTCCTCGCTATCCACTGAGGTGTGTGGAAACAACCCACACTCAGCACATCCCAAACTAAATCCACCATTTCTGCTCACACTCACACCAAACCTGCTCTTTTTGGATCCCTGAATATTGGTAGCAACATCCAGGCAGACAAGTGAATGATGCTAAAGGTTGGTAGTAATAGCAAGAGCTCATGAATCTACCCAAAAACCTTCTTTCCCTCCATTCCCTCAAATCTTCCAATTCTTTTCTTAAACTAGTCCCTTCTGCATTCCTGCTACCACTGTCTTGGGTAGAGCCCGTTGCATCTTTGGGGAGGACAACTGAATGTCTTCCCCTCTTGATCTCCTTGGTCCCATTTCCAAATGGCAGCAGCCAGAGAACTCTTTCTAAAACATATCACCTCTTGATTTCTTTTTTGTTATTATAAAGACAAAATAATATCACAAGGAGGGGTTGGGAGGCCTGACAATGAAATGTGATGGCAACAGTGTTATCTAGTTTCTCTTCCTGTTTTATTGGCTCTTGCTCTTTCCTTCCCAGGAATGCTAGGGCTTGACTCCAAAAGGCTGGGCAGACTGGGTCACATAGTCTATGATCATCAGTCACTTGAAAATAGCTGGATTAGGAAGAAAGGATGCTTCACCCTGTGGCTCGCTGTGGGCACTTACTCAACCTGACAAGTTAGCTATGGCTCCCCTACCTCCAGCTCACACTGCCTGTGTCAAGGATTCTGATACACTTTGGACTAGCGCTGCGAGGAGAAGGGATCTGTAAAGGCTCTAGCTCCGTTTCTATCTCAGTGTCTGTGCTCCCAGATACTGAGCCTTGGACGGACATTTGTTTCTCCTGGGTAAGCAGCAGTCATGGCCATGGCAGTCAATTCTGGGAATATAGAGCGACTGCTCCCCCAGTAGGTATTCTGGAGCGGACAGTGCAAACTGTCCAACTTTTGTTTTTATTTCTCTACTTCTTGTTCCCCCAACCCTGGGGCCTTGTTGCTGATCAAGTGAAGCCTCACTTCTCTATTCCCACTACAAGCGAGAATCAGAGGCAGGGCTGTTTTGCATGGCTGCAGTGTGGGAAGTGTGCACTGGCCTACCTCCACCACCATCTGCATGGGCTTAAGTAAATCAACTCACCAAGTATAGGCCTCTCAACCTTGTTTCTACAGTATGGACAACCATACAGGCCCTGGGCGTCAATACTGGTAGCAAAGTAAGTATTGTGGAAGTACTCTGGAGTCATTAAAGTGGTACAAAAATGTAAAGGTGAACCCTTACCAAAAAAGCCAATGTTTTTTTGTCAGTAAAGTAATTATAAAAGAGGATGCCTTTGGCCTTGGAATATTATCTAAAATCGAAACAAAACAACCCAAGAAGTGAGCTTTATTTATACCACTTTGGTTCCAAGGAAACAAAACAATGAGGGTCACAAGGTCACTGATACCTCCTAACACTGAAGTCCCACTACCAAAGTCAAAAGAATATTTCTGAAAGGCCCAGGGTCCAGGTAGAAATTTGTGACCCAAACACAGAATTGCACAGTGAGAAGACAATGATGTAAGTAGAAAATTCATTTCCAAAGCAACCTTGCAAAAATGGGTGATAATGGGCCATTTCTATTGTGTCAGTCGGAGAAAGAAGAAAAGGCAACATAACACCCACAACCTCTGGCTCACAATGCCAACGAGATGCAGCCATGCCTACCTGCCTAGAACCCAGAGAAGGCCTATTACAACCTTCCAGCCATCTCTTCCCTGGAAGAAGGTGTGGGAAGACTGAAGCATCCAGCAAGGGCATTAACGGAGAAAGAGGTCAGTTTCGAAAGAACAAGCCCTCCTGGTATCCATTTCAGGTAAAAAGTCCACTTTCACCCTGGTGTTAAATCAATGCGTACTGTGTGCAACTTGGACAATGGCTGCTGGGAGTCAAAATCGCTGGTTTTCACTTGCTCCTCTGCCAGAGCAGAAAAATGTCTGGTTCACATTTAGAGTAAACACGGTGAGACGGCTTCTCCCACACTGTATGTGTGCCCTACCGTGCAAGCCTATTCTGACCCTATCTCGAGTTAGTGTGAGACTCCATGGGCTTAAGGGCTCAGTCCCACAAGACTGCTCCCACGTCAGACCCAGCCACAAGTCCCAGGACCCAGACAACCCACACTTCTGTCTGATTTGGTTATAAATCCATGGGTTCCCATAACCCTTTCCTTACGTTTCATCATTCATTTGAATGACTCACAGAAATCAGGAAAACATCTACAAACAAATGGATTTATTATAGAGGATATAACTCAGGAACAAACAGAAGAGATGCATACGGCATGGTATTTGGTGGTAGTCTCAGTGGGGGAGGGGCTGTGTAGCTTTTGTGCCCCATCTGAAAGTGCGACTCTCCCAAGCACCAATCGGGAAGCTCCCCAAACCCTGTCATTTAGAGGTGTTTATGGAAGTTGCATTACATAGGCATGGTTGACCTATGTAAATCACTGGCCACTGGCAATTAAACATCTTTAACCCCTCTCCTCTCCCCTGAGGTCAGATTGAAAGTTCCAACCCTTGGAGCAGCTGGGTGGCTCAGTGTCTGACTTTGGCTCAAGTCATGACCTTGTGGCTCCTGGAGTTCGAGCTCCGTGTCAGGTTCTGTGCGGACAGCTCAGAGCCTGGAGCCTGCTTCAGAGTCTGTGTCTCCCTCTCTCTCTGTCCCTCCCCTGTCCACACTCCATCTCCTTTTCTCTCTCAAAATAAATAAACATTAAAAAAGAAAAAGTTCCAACCTTCTAATCACACGGCTGGCTCCTCTGGTGACCAGCCCCGAACCTGAAATTCTCCAGGGGCCCACTCAGAGTCACCTCAGTAGCATAAACTAAGGTATGCCTAAGAAGGGCTCATTATAAGTAACACAAGTTGCTCCTTTCAGGAAATTTCAAGGGTTTTAGCTCTGTGCACGGAACCAGGAGTAAAGACCAAATACATAGTGTACCACTGGCAGCATGGCACGGCCTAAGAACGTGTCACAGGAGGGCTAATTCCTATTCAAGATCGGCGCACTTTGGAAGAGTGCAAAGCAGTACACATAGAAGCTCAAACTCACCATCAAGGCCCAGATAGGACAGTCATCAAGCCACTGACTTCCTAAGTCATGACTTATAGACATTCTTCCTAAGGGAAGCCCTCCCTGCCCACTCTGACCAGGCCCGGCACAATGAGCTATTTTAGTTTTCTCTCTCTTGCTTTCGTAGCGCTCATCACACAGCTTCATGCAATTGTTCAGTTAAAAGTTTATCTCTCTCCCACTAAACTACAAGCTTGATGAGGTGTGGTCTACATGTATCATGCTCATCGCTGCATGCCCCTGTATTCTTACAGGCAGAAGCTGCTATTAAACATTAAGCGAATGGGTAGAAGAGTTAAAATTAGACCTCCTTGCTTGGAGCAAAGACCACAACAACTTCCTATAACCACCACGTCATCTGCAGTTCTCCAAATTCCACTTGACACGCAGAAGCCCCTGAGACATTTAGCAGGTTTAAGGGCTAACAGCAGTGAAGAAGGGTTTAGCTCAGCCATGGCATTAAGTATAATTTCAGGCAGCTCAGGGCATGCTGAAGTGATAAAGCAAGGTCAGGCTTCTAAAGGAACCCACAAATAGCTGATGGGAATCAGGTAGAATAGCCACATTGCAAAGGTGACGGGTTGTGTTTCTGCACACAGGCTTGGCTTTGGGCTTCAGAGGTCAGCCAGATTCTACAGCTTCACTTGCTGGTAGCAAAGGAGAAAAACCTGGGAATTTCAGAGTTGTGATGGCTTCTCAGGAGACAAAGTCACATTCCCCATCTGGAAGTGTAACACATGACTTCTAAATCAGGGTGGGGCTTTGTTTGGCTCAGTGACAAATTCAGCTGCACGAGGAGCATAATCTCTGGGTTAGTGACCTAAGTTTCTCCTTTGTACGCAGCAAATGAATCTACAGTTATTTCTTAGCAACCAAACTTGAAAGGCAGAAAGATTGTGCCAAGAAAGCTAATGGTGTGTGTGTTTTTTTCTGTGTCCTTTTTCCCCCCCTTACCACACACAAGAAATAATATTTTTCCGTTTATATTTGACAACACCATCTGTTTTTATTGTGGAAAGTCTTACCCATTCAAGGAAGCTAACAAGTTAGCTGCTTTTAGCCGAACAGATGTAGAAATAAAGAGGACCCTACATATCACCAACCCATGTCATGGCCAGAGATGGGACCCCACCAGAGCATGTGGCAGGATGTCCTATCCTGCATCCACTCCGACACTAGGTGTACTCGACAATCATGACCTATCTTCCACAAAGTGCAAAGCATCAGCCCAAATGTTGAAGAGAATAGAAGGGTGTTGAACTCGGACCTGACCTTCAAGAGGAACTTATGCTTTAGTGAAATAAAGCATGAATGCAAGAAAGCTCAAATGGATTACAGTTGCATCTTAGGGCAATATACACCAAAGGAATAATACTTATGGCATAGTAGTTATGAGTGGACCACGAAAGATGCATAGGATTTATATAGGTGGAAATTGAAGGGATAAGAGGTCGAAGGGATGAGAATAGGACACACGATATTTTCTGTGGAGGAATAGAGGAACAAATAAAGGTAGGAGGATGCCAAGGTGAACTTTAGGAGTTAGTGAAGAGATATATACAGATGGAGTAGAATTGTTGAGAGGGAAATAGTGGAGATAAGCTAATGATTAGGGTCAAATAGTAAAAAAAAAAAGTCTCCAATGCCAGGCTAAGAACTTTTCAAGACATAGCTCAGGCCTTATTAGTGTATAACAGCCACCTGAGAAATGACTGTTTTAGGGTCACTTTATATAAGTTTAATTTTACTTTTAGAATTAATAGCCAAATATTTTTATGAAAGCAGAAAGTAATTTAGATTTGATCATATAACCAGTAGGGAATCATTGATGGTGTCTGAGAAAAGGAATGGTGGAAAAAATACATTTAAGGGCATATTAGTATGTATTAGGGAAATTTGAAAGCACCAGAAGAATTCATTGCGGGGGTGGGACAATATATATCTATATTAAGATATATAGCAGATCACCTTATAAAATAAAACAATCATGGGCTAAAACTAAAATCTCAAGTAGAAAAATAGTTATGCCTTAAAAATTAAACTTTCAGACTAGCCAAATGATGCACCTGGCCAGAACAATAAGATTTTGAGCAGACTTTTCTTCTTCATTGGTGTTTTCAAAAGAGAAATGGATTTGATTCATTTTTTGTTTTGTTTTGTTTTGTTTTACACTCGATGGTACCTGAATACTTTGGTGAAATTAGAAGTTCTGAGGTAAAAATATTACTTTTAGAATTAACAGCCTAATGCCTCATGTAATGCTGTAACACACATGAACAGTTTTTTTTAAAAAAACAACACAGAATGGCACCAGATGTGCCAATGGCCATGTTTAACCCACGATAAGCAGGCCATCAGCTTAAGAATATACCAGGCTCTTTTGGAAAAATCTTTAGGCATTATGTCACTCAGCACGCAATCAAGCCTCTGCTTAAAATCAAGTTACAATTACTCTAATTATGGGCCAACATTTCATTTGCTTCTCAACTGGTGCCTAATCAAACAGTTCTGTAGACGACTTCACCACAAGGTAACTTAATTAACTTCAGCACCAAAGGTTTTTTATTTTTAAGTTTTCTTTGGGCAACCGATTTACCAGTTCAGGCGTCAGAAATCTTATTTCTATAAAAATTACTACACGAACTAAATTAAAATCAAACCCAAATGCTTTCATTCATTACAAAACAATAGGCTTCTGTCATAAACACTTTATTTAAATATTTCCCAGCAACAACAGGCTAGTGTGGACAAACCAGGAAGTGAAACCAAGTATGATCACGTTGTGAAAGCCGAGTAAAATGAAAGAATACACTGGTATTAGCTGAGGCACTATTAAAATTGCATTTAAAAGTCCATCCCTCTGGAAAGTTCAATTTAATTAAAGCAGTAATAAGAGGAATTTCAGAAGCATAAGTCTTCATTTTGTTGTTTGGCAATTTCCCAATCGGCTATGCAAATCTCTTGTCCTGAAGCCAGGCTGGATCATCCGAAATGTGAGCACTCACCCAGCCAGCCTGGTGAGTGGAGAACACGGTTAAGCTCGCATTTTCCATGCCACTAAATCTACTCTGAAACAAAACAATTACAAATCCTTAATGACTTGCTATGGAGAAATGCACCACTTGCTTCTAAGGTAACAAGCAAATCCCACTTTTCCTCATTGTTTTGCAGGGGTTACTATCATTCCCTTTATCCTACTGTAAATTAGGGATTTCCTGAAAATAGGGACTATATTTTACTGCTTGATTCATTTTCTTTTTAATTTAAAACAATTTTAATTTAGAGAGAGAGTGTGAGAGAGAGCGCGTGAGCACATGAGCAAGGGAGAGGGGTAGGGAGAAAGAATTTTAAGTATGCTCAGCGTGGAGCCTGACATGAAGCTCAAGCCCATGACCCTGGGATCATGACCTAAGCCAAAATCAAGTGTCAGGTGTTCAACAGACTGAGCTACCCACCCTTGATCAGTTTGTTTTCTAACAGAGTACTAAGACTCAGTGATTCAGACATAGTAAGAGTTGTAAGTATCTAATGGTTCTTATTGTCCAAGGATAGTGTTTTCCAACAAGAGTTGTCACAGTTTATATTTTTTCTTCAAAGGTGGACACTAAGCAGAATCATAAACTCCTGCACACCACTACCATATCTCTTGTTCCTATGAAGTTGCCTGAGGGAGGGGGCTAGAAGATAGCCATATAAAAATGAATTCTGATTTGCTGATTATATTTATTCTTATTAAGTATGATTTTAGTAAACTATAACATTATAATGCAATGTTATTATGGGCATTTTTTTAGCAATTTGAATAAATAAGTTGGTTCTAGGAAACACCTACGACTTTATCAAGCAATCAGGCACCCCCATCACTGCACAAACACAATGCAAATGTGAGTATCAGTGTTACTCTGCAGACAAAGCAAGACACACTATTGCTACATGTCAGAATGAATAAAAGGAAAGAAAAATGTGGATAATTACAAGCAGGGACAGACAAATCCACTGACAGGTTTATGTGTGCATGTAAACATACTGTATGCGTATACATGCGTAACAGTAGGAAAATTATGTGGGTGGTGAATTCAATACACATTTGACAGCCTACTCTGTGCAAGAACTGTTACTCTTAAGAAAGTGAGGCATTCTAATGTTGTGGTATGAAAAGGTTGGAGAGACTGCCTAGGAGATGAATCCTGAGTTTGTCTGTGGACCCGTGAAAGAAGTCAGTATTGAGGCAGGCCAGTTCCCTAGACAGGCTCTTTCTTTCTGGTCACCTTGCTTTCTTCCTGTTACTCTCTCATTCCCTATGTCAAAGACTACTATTTCCTATAGCACCTGAAACTTTACACTTCTATTCATTGGATTCTCTTGACAAGGGGACATTTATTAAATGTTTGCTATGGTGTGACATGAACAAAACAAAAAGGAATTAACAATCCTTAAATGAGAATTCATTTTATTTTGTATGTTATCTTATATCTACCCTTAAGCATGCATAAACGCCAGCAAGATGGGAAATATACACTAAGTGATCAGGCAACAGGAAAATATATTATCAAGAATTAAATTAAACGGTATAGTTGAAACAGTATGATTGAAATGAGATACATCTGCACAATGCTTTAAAGTTTATGGAGCATTTTTTCCCCATAAGTCATTCAAATCATTTGCTTGGCTTTATGATAAGGATAACAGCCCAGGGAGCAAAAAACCATCAGCCTAACCCACATTTTGCCAACAAGTAATGAATGAATATTCATAGTCGGAGGGTGATGACTTCACAAATAAGTGACGTAGTGAGGTTATTCAGTATTAAGATTCCAGAAGGAAGAGTATGGCTTCACTTGACTCACAAAAGAGAACCATGAGAGATTCTAAAACATAATGCCAGCCATGTTTCAGGAAGACTAACCTGGTGGGACATGGGAGATAAATGGGGCAGGAGAAGAGAGACAGAATGAAGGCAAAGGAACCAGGTAGGATCCTACAGTAGTAATTAAAAACTAAGTAGCAAAGACCGAATAGGGGAGTGTCAGTGAAAATGACCAGGGCTGAAGGGATTTAAGTAGCTTTATGAGGGAAAACCTGAAAAGTACTGGCTGTTGGGAGAGACCGGGAAAAGAGAGAAGAATAAAGCTCGACTGGTAGAAGGCTTTATCATGAAGTGCTAGTTAATATTCCAATATTCACTGGAAGACCAATGAGCAATCCCGTCAATTTTGCTCTTTCACTTTAAATTAAGGATAACTTGTGAACCTAAGGTTTCATACCTTTACAAAGGGTTTGGCATAGCTAAGTTTTGACTCAGTATTGCTCTCAAGAGTGAACCCAGTTGGAAAGCTAAGGAAGGTGAGATGAAGGACATTTAGGTTCAGGTCATAGAGAGGGATGGGAACCATCGAAACCTCGTGGTTGTAGGTGCTCCATTGTCTTCTTGATCATGAACAGCTAACTCTTTCACAAAATATGTAAAGGTATCTATTTCATTTTACTTTAGTTAGAAAAAAAAGCTGCTACCTCTCCCATGGTACTTCCATTCTCATTTGTGCTTTAAACTTACTGGCTGTAAAAATGGTGAATATATTTGGTTTATCAACAGAGTTAACAGCAACATGAAGGCATTTCAGATGTGCTGTGTTTTGTATTTTTATAACTATCAATCCTTTCTTTGCTAGCTTTGATAGAGTTGGAAAATGTATCCTTGGGGACTCTAATTCGGGAGAATGTTTCCTGTTTGTTTTTCTCTAATTTATCTGTTTGATGTACTATATAATTATTTAGTCTGTTGTCTGGCTCTACCCACTAGGCAGTAAGCTCTGAGAACCCAGGGCTTTTACCTGTAGGGTGTACTGATGTATGCCCAGCACTTAGCCCAGATAGTAGGGGCTCAATAATCATAGTCCTGTGATGATGATACTTCAAGAATTTAACATGTGTTTTTCTTTAGCAGTCATGTCTTATCTGCATGTTTCAACTTAATCTTGAACCATGGTTTCCATTTATAGACTCTGAAGAAATTCTTTCAAGACCTACACTGTAATGGGACCCCGCAGGGAACTGAAGGTTATGGTTGCAAAGGAATTAACATAAGGAAAACTGCAGTCAGGTCTCAGTACCTCCCAGGTTCTCCTGGGATTCCTCTGTCCCACTCCGTCTTAGGAGGGTGAATCCTGATTCTTGTCCTAGCCGTGTGACTCTCACTTCTGGTTTCCTGCTCTCGATTCCTGTTTCAGTCTAGGCTTCCTTCTGGTATTCTGACACAGGCTACCTGAGTTTGACATCTGTTGTTTTCATTGCTTGACACTTTGATTTTTTTTTTTTTTGTGGTTTGACCTACAGAACAATCTAAGTTTGTGTTTCTACACAGACCAGAAACTCACATAGGTTAAAATTACAAAACAGATATTATCCTTTCTCAAGTTCTTACTTTACTTTTCTATCCCCTTTATAAAACCTAATAATATCCTCACCATGAAGTTTGATGATGGGACAATCACAGTTGACCAACTGCATTCCCTTACTCAACATAATTTTTTTCTGGGCAACTGGATTTAGTTAGGATGAAGACAAGAAACTATGACCATAATCTAAGTTCCTATTAATGAAATGAAGGGAATCTGGGGGCTCAGTCAGTTAAACATCTGACTTCAGCTCAGGTCATGATCCCACAATTCATGGGTTTGAGCCCTGCACCAGGCTCTGAGCTGACAGCTCAGACCCTGGAGCCTGCTTTGGATTCTGTGTCTTTCTCTCTCTCTGCCCCTCTTCCACTTGCACTATGTCTCTCTTTCTCTCTCAAAAATAAACATAAAAAAAAGGATGAAATAAAAAGGACTTCAAACTTGAGAAAAAAGAGATCTATTCAATGTAATTTGTGCTACACATTTTCCATTTGGTGTCTAGATACACGCTAGGAAAAAATATTGTGCTTGTGCACTCTTTGTGAAATGCAGTCGGTACATAACCTACACTATGCTTCTTCTTAAGCCACTGGATTGGATCTAATTTAATTTGTAGGCCAACAATTCTAAACACATTACTTGTATCAGCAAGGCAATGTTTAGAAAGGCTCTCGTCATCTGCACAGAAGACAATTCACTTGACAGCACTCCTTTCTTGAGCAGTGACTCAAATCAGCTAGACTGAAAATAAATCTAAAGGGTACACAGCTGTCATGTAATCTGAAGTGGCCCTATGAGCAATAACTTGATTCGTTTTTCCCTATTTGTACAACTGGTTCTGCAAACAGGATTGCCATCCAACAAATGCATTTTTCTCCCACTCTGAAGAGAGAGCTTTTCAGTGTCATGGTGGAGGGGTGGGGGGGGAGGATTCTTCTGGATTCTTCCATTCTTATGGGTATGGCAAACTGCACATAGTGACTTCTTGATTTTCTTTAACAAGAAACAGACATTTAAAGTCAATGGTCTAAGGGTGTCTGGGTGACTCAGTGGGTTAAGCTTCCAACTTTGGCTCAGGTCATAATCTCCTGGTTAGTGAGACTGAGCCCTGCATTGGGCTCTGTGCTGACAGTTTGGAGCCTGGAACTTCAGATTCTGTGTCTTTCTCTCTCTCTGCCCCTCCCTTACTTGCACTCTGTCTCTCTCTGTCTCTCAAAAATAAATAAATGTTAAAAAATTTTTTTAAATAATAATAAAATCAGTGGTCTACGTGAACCACTTACAAATAGGGCTCTATAATTAGAGAATAATACTTTATCAAAGAGATGTTGGCATCCAAGTTTGAGGGACCAACAGGTACCAGACTATCTACTGTGTATAGGCAACTTATTTATTTTCATGGTAGCATTCCTTAATTAACTTCTTGTTATAGGAAATTTTAAATATAAAAGTAAACAGAGGGGTATAATGAAGCCCACATGACCATCACTCTGATACAACAATCAAAATCCCCGGCCCCAGTGGGTTACTGGAAATAAATTCTAGATATCATATTTTATCTGACCTATTTTAGAGCGTATCTCTAAAAGGTCTAAATTCTTTAAAGTCTTTAAAACATATAACCAGAATACTATAATCATATCCAGTGGTGTGCAGGTAGATATTGAACAACCAGTTCTCCGAGGAGGAAAAAAGGTCCTGATTTGCAGTCTTTGCTAACTTGCACGGCAAAACCATTCCCACCATGGCCAATTTCAAGGTACTAACATGACGGCCCTGAATATGGGGATGAGAAGTGTGCAGCCACCGCTACCTAGGACTTCCACTCTGCGGACACATGACGCATAGGTAACCTTAGGAACATGGATAACAGCAAATCATAGTAAAATAACTAGGAAGTGATAAGTTTCGAGTATCACTTTTATTTTAGTACTTCAAGTTTGTATAATTTAATTATATAATGGCTGTGTTTAACAGTTGGCTTGGAAAGTTCCTGAAAATACAACTATTGGCTCTTTTCCACTCTAGCATGCCACTGAATCACATCCAAATAATAATTTCTTAATATCACCAACTATCCAAATTTCTGTGACATGTCTTTCCTCTTTTTCCTCAGCAGTAGGGTAACATTTTAAACTGGAAGGAAGTAGCTTCAGAAAGCTACACCCAAGTGTCTGGATTTCCAAATGATTCAGAGCCGCCAAGTGTAACCCAGTCGACTGTTAAAGTCTTTTTTCAGGAAATTAAATTAGATTCTGCCACACATATGTCCCTTGATATTACTAGGGAATCACAACAACGATTTTATTTCCCTTCAACTTCCCATTCTTAGGCCCACAAGAGACAGAGTTTGGGAAGGAGGAGAGGCACTTGGCAGAAGGGAAAGTAAGTCCCTACCAGGTAGGCAACCTTAAGTTAATGAAGTGTTCTGCCAGGAAGATTCCCAAGGTGTGAGATGCTCTTACGTGTCTGAGACGTCCCACCATGGAAACTTGGGTTTGTAAAGAGTCCTCTTTAAATGTACTTCCTAGAATGGAATATGCCACATCAGATGTGGTGGGCCTACCCGGATGTAAGTGTAGATATGGCCATCCTTCTGTCCTTGAGGAGGACGCCACGCTGTGCTCCACCTCTGCCCTAACCTCACGGTCAGACTCCGGTCCAGTCAATGATCCGGTGTCTACCAGTACTCACCCAGACTCTAGAGGGTGCAGTCTCGAACACCCTCTCTTACCAAATCTCATCCCCACTGCCTTGCCAACATTTTCCACTATGCCTTTGAACAAACCCTTTACTCCAGATAGGCCAGTCTGCCCACTTCTGTACCATGTTTATATTTTAAACACTTTATTAGGAGCTTAAGTCCTAACACATACAAAAGTATAAATAATAGCATAAGGAAGCCCCATGGATCCTTCACCCAGCTTCAACAATTATGAACTCCTGTCACACCCATGCCCAGCGTTATTTTGAGGCATCCTGGATACACCATTTCATCCACAATTACTTCAGAAGTAAACGCATTCTTTCCTGCACACCTCTGCTCAGACATTTCCTCCCCACCCATATTTCCAAATTCTATGTCATCCTGCAAGACTCAGCTCAGGTCTGACCTCCTACACTGTTTCCACTGAAGTTGTCACTTAGTCACGTCACCTTGGGACACCACTCTCACTGCTATCCTATTGTTCCTGTCCTTAGCCTGGGAAGCAGGAAACTTCTCTCACTACACATGCAGAGCAATAATAAATGCTTAGTAGGGAAAGAACTAAAGAATAATATTTTGGTTTTATAAAGGGTATTAAAATTTGACCCAACAATTATACATAGTATACTGACCAAATTCCTTACGTGAGAAATGTGTCATGGCACAGACCAGGGTATGTGGCACAGTATGATAGGGCAGAAATAACACTGGACATGGTGTTTAAAGGCCTGGGTCCTTGCCCTCACCCTTATTTTGGGTTTGAGTGACTTTTCAGAGCCCATCCATATATAGGAATTAACGGCCGCCATTTTCCCCTTTTCCCTCACCAGACTGTCAGAATCAGATGCTATTGCACGTGTAAAAATAGCTTTGTAATTGATAGTGTTGTTGATACACATCATTACCTGTAAATACAGAAATGTTTGGCCATATGACCCAACAGCAAGGAAAACTATTGCTTCACGTCCTTAACGCAGAAGGAAACTTTACACTTTCAACAAGGAAAGTGGGAATGTGATAGCATAGAGATCAGGTGGGATTCAGAACCAACAAAATTAACCCTGAGAGGAATATAAGAGCAGATCTTTTCTTTCTGAGACTTCAGACACCATTGCCTGGCAATTAAAACAGAAAACCTGAAGGTACCCTAGAAAGAGATTGCAAAGGAAGCTAGATATATTGTCAACTATTTTAAAAAATCCCATTACATGAAATAATTAAATGGAGTAAATTATTCATTATCTGATTCCCTCCAAAAAAAACTGCAGAATTATCCAACAAAGTTGTTGTCATTTGAAGTTTATTCTGAGGACATTTCCAAAGCCCCTGGCTTCTTAATGTTGTAGTCTGCTTTGCCAAAGACTAATCATTAATATCAAACCGCAAGCAGTTGTCATACCACACCAAACACTACTTAAATTACAGTGGCACCGAGGTCTTGTCTTCTCCCAGTAGGAAAGAGGATAGATGCTTTATCAAGAAAACACTCCTACACACATGACAAGCTGCATGTCCTGAGAGAGATGTGGAGCCTCGCTGGGCCACTCAGTGGAATTTTAATATTATAAGTTTTCTTATAATTACAAAGGATTGGGGAAAAGGGCTTAAATTTTATAAAACTAAATAATTTGGGCCAAGGTAGAAAAGAGAGTTTTTCAACTTTGAACATTAATGCAATTTAGCAACAGTCAGTGAAAACAACAGCTGCTACACGTGGTAAATCCAAATGAAATTATTAGATTGAAATCACAGAACTACACAGAGGGTATTTCAAAATTCCCAGCACATGGACGACAAGGCACCAAAGCAGAATCTCATTAGGAAAGGAAACACTTTGTTTTAAAGAGACGTTTTTATAAGACTTCACCATGCGTAGTATGTATGAGGACTTCACTAGAGAGGAAAAACACAAGAATCAAAAGGGTAAACCAGAGCACAAGAATTTTCTTCTCCTCCTCCCTCTCTTCCAGCACACACCAGGTAACCCCTTTGTATCCTTACACCTTGCTCTCCATAAACACACACACTCCCAGAGATATTTCAAATGATGGGTTGTTCTCCAAAAAAGAGATTATTGGAATAAACTTTCTCTCATATAGATCCATTTAAAATAAGAAAAGTACCAGTCACTGATTCTATGACCTTCATGTACAATAGGAATAGGAAAAAAAATGCACAAAGGAATTCTAGGACTTCTAACAAAGATTTTTATAATATTTAGACTCATGTTACTTCAAGGATTGTACCCACGATGATCAATTTGCATGAAAGTTCAAGGTTAAAAAGTCTACCTGTCTCCAAATACCCATTAAAAAATGTGAGACCACAGTTTTTTTTAATATTGTTTCAGCTTGTCCACTTGTTGAATAAGTTAAGATTGATTTTTGGAGAATGTGAAGATTGAAGAAGTCGCAGGCTATAACAAAAACTCGGAGGCTGTTCTGATCTGGTCCTGGAACAGTTCTGCTTTCTCCTAATTTGTTGACAGTGTGCCTCCTTGACCCATAATTATATAAGCCTAATTTGTCAGCACTAAGCAATATGACTGCACTTTAAAAATGACCAGGAAAAAGTCCATTTAAGCCTAGCTAACTGAAATGACAAATTATAAATTATCCAAAGAATCAGGTAGAACTCGCCCTGCTAGTTCCTCGAGGTAAGACAAAGCAAGCCCAGTGTGGGAATTCATTGGACCTGAGGAGCCAACGTGAGGCAAAGCAACTGAATATGTGCAGTTTATTAAAAGAATCATGGAAGCTGGTGCTCATCAGAACACAACCATACGCTAAATTTTCTTCTAAACCTTTTATGTCAATTAACTTATTTAATGTTTCCAAAAGCTCTATGAGATTATCTTTTTAAATGTGTTTTATTTATTTTTTGAGAGACAGAGAGAGACAGCTCGAGCAGGGGTGGGTCAAAGAGAGAGACACACACAGAATCCGAAGCAGGCTCCAGGTTCTGAGCTAGGGCTCGAACCCACAAACTGTGAGATCATGACCTGAGCCCAAGCCGGACACCCAACCGACTGAGCCACCGGGTGCCCCGATGAGATTATCTTTACTGCACAAATGAGGCAACTGAGGCAGAGTTGTGATTTACCTAAGTCTACACAACTTGTAAACTCATAGGAGGAAAACTAGCACAAATGGGAGTAATCTTCCGAGAGATCTTTGAGAGGAATGACAAAAAGCAGTTTACCCTAGTGGCACAAACAAAAGATGAAACGTGCATTCGTTCACGCCCTCTTTCATTCAGTACTAAGTGTAGTAGTAAGAGTCCGACTTACTGAGCAGAGTGAACTCGAATCCTGCCCACCATCTGCCTGAACTGTAGCCAAGCTACACAATCTGTCAGGATGCCAGCTCCTTAATTGCGAAAATGGAAATCACTCCACCTGGCCTACTTTCTACCTTCACATTGACGATACCATCAAAAGCAATGGAAACCCCTGCCGCCTCAGAGGTATCAGAGAACAGTCGCCCACAAAGGAGTAAACTCCTTACAAATACAAGCTCCGTTCTCCCCAGGCCACAGAACATACCCAATGTGCCCACGTTTCCGAGGCCTTCTGGAAGACGAGGGGCTGTGCCACACGGAGTGATCACCTGGCATCAGCACACCTCTCCTGTGCCGAGACTCAGGATTCTTCTCACAGAACAAACACTTCTTCGCCCAGGTCTCATTTCCAGTCAGAGGACATCCATGTTTAGAAGCTTCCTTAGTCCATTCGGGCTGCTGTGACAAACAACCATAGATGGGAGTGGGGGGTACTTCGTCAATAAACATTCAAATTTCTCACACTTCTAGAGGCTGAGAAGTCCAGTATCAAGACGCCATAAGATTCGGTGTCTGGTAAGAACTCACTTCTTGGTTCACAGACAGATCTGTTCTCTACCATGTCCTCGCAGTAGGAGCGGCAGGCAGCTCTCTGGATTCTCTTTCATGAGGGCTTGACCCTCCTGGCCTCATCGCTTCCTGAAGGCCCCACTGCCTAACCAATCACTTTGGGGGGCAGATTTCAACATATGAATTTGGGTGTGGGGGTAACAAGTGACTCTATAGCAGAGGCTATGATTTTTAAAGCTCTGCTAATATAATGTATATTCACCAGTAATCTGAAATTTGAGCAGTGAGTAATCAGGAGAGAACTTAATCTGTTCCTCCTATGAAAAATGATTGAAATGTCAGGAGTAACAAGTCAAACTAGTAAAATGGCAGTCACCACAGTTTATCTTAAGCAATTGCCAAAGGATCCTTGAGATGAAAGAAAATGGGACTATTCTATCTTATGATTTCTTTCTCAAATGTCTTTCATATTAGCCTCCTCTCTCCCACTCCCCTGTGCTCTACTTGGTCTCTTATCTCTAACACATCCTCCGTACAGCTGCTGGCATTACTTCCCAAACAATCTGATGTCACCTTTGGTTTCAAAACCTCCTTGTAGCTCCTCCTGATTAAGCAGTGTGCTCTTTACAGGGTTAAAAATGCATCTTCAAGCCTCCCCCAGGCAGAGCTGGGCCAGAGTCCAAACAGAGTGTCCCAACTCCCACTCCAGGGCTTCAATGCCACACAGGGGGAAAGCTGGATTTGGTGGGGAGGGGTACACTGTGTAGGTATTTAAGAAACGCACAGAATCTGGGGTTGCCTCTCAGCATATTTTCACATCCGTGCAAAAGCCCTTATAGCAGTTAACAAAACAGACAAAATACAGGTTCATCAGGAAAAAAGAAAGGAATCACACAGACAAAGAAATAAGAAGCTACAGCTGGAAGGACCTCCAGGCTGTCATGCCACAGTGCAGTGGGTACAGGGAACATTCAACTTCCATAGCTCCGAAAATGTGTTCACGTCCAGGGACTTTATATCTAAAACACTGTGCTAAATCATCTTACCCTGTACATGTCCCTTAAATATAAATATGCTAGCAGAGAAAAACTTAAAAAATAAAAATAAACTTAAAAATAATTGTCCAAGGGGTGCCTGGGTGGCTCATTCAGTTAAGCATCTGACTCTTGATTTCAGCTCAGGTCATGATTTCATGGTTTGTGGGATCAAGCCCTGCATCAGGCTCCATGCTGACCGTGCAGAGCCTGCTTGGGATTCTCTACCTTTCTCGACCCCTCTCCGTGCATGCTCTCTCTCTTAAAATAAACATTAAAATAATAAAAAGATAAAAATAATTGTCCAGCATATGGAATTAACTGGAATATTTTGTTTAATCTTTGGGTAATCTATTAGGGGCAAGTAAGAAAATGATACATAAAGATGTATTATGTAAAAGAATAAACATGCATGTAAGTTAAAAATACCTATGGGAGAGGAGGGCGCCTGGCTGGCTCATTCAGTACATCATGTGACTCT
Organism: Helogale parvula; assembly: GCA_004023845.1. Taxonomy (NCBI): domain Eukaryota; kingdom Metazoa; phylum Chordata; class Mammalia; order Carnivora; family Herpestidae; genus Helogale; species Helogale parvula. The sequence continues at coordinate 169,927 of PJEM01001430.1, forward strand.
TGAGCCTCATGGTCATGAGTCTGAGCCCCACACAGGGCACACAGATTACTTTAAAAAAATACCTATGGGCATCTTCTCCAAGATCTTAAGGAAATCATTAATTTCTACAATATCTAGAACATATCTAATTGTAATTCTAAAGCAAGCACACAATAAGCACACATTAGTAGTTTAACCCATTTATTTCAAACAAAGTCAATGGATAAGAGCAAACACTGCAAGCTGTTAGTAGTTATCTAGATAGTAATTTAAATTTAAAAAAAATCTAAGTATCTTGAAGGGAGGAAAATCTAAACTGGCAGATCTTCTCTATTGATTCGGTTGAACAATGCAAAATCAAGCAAGAGGATTAATGACTGGTGAACCTTAAAACAAACTCAAGATTCCTTCTCATGTAATATGCTTTGGCAGAAATATTTGCCTTTTGCAATGGGTTGACTCTGTGGCACTAATTTCTGTACTACATCTTCTCTGCAGGCCTCCATTTCTCTTCCTTCACTTTGAAGACTCATGGAAGGTCTGGTAAAGTACAGAACAATAGGCATATGGAAGCCTAAATCAGCTGTTACCCCAGGAACCCCCTCTCCAAATTGGGGTGGTCCAGTTCTGCCACCAATAAAGAACAAGCCATGTCTGAAAAACCTAGATCCTTTTTTAGCATTGTAAACCATGTAGGAGATGCTTATTACATCTGCTTTGTTCTCTATTTCTATGGTGCCTATCACCATAGTAACAAGGCACACAGATGGAAAAGTAGGCTAGGCATACCCAAAAATGGGGGTGGGGACAGAGAAAAGGGGGAAAGGACCTTTCACTGATTAAGAGAGAAAAGGCTCACATTTCTTCTGTCAGAGCTGTCAGGACATTAATGGGCAAGCTAATAGAAAAAAGTAGGTTTAGTCTTTAAGAGAGCCACAGTAGAAAACCGCCTAACAATTCAATAAGTATCAATATTTACAGGAGATAGACTTGCTAGGCTTCTGAGGTTTTAAAATCAGATATATTTTCTTAGACAATCTTGCATGTAAATCAAAGTTTTCATAATAGTCTCCAATTTTGGAAATCATGTACTCCTTTCACAGCATGGATGAGTACTATTAAAATCTTTCGGTTATTTTGTAATACTAAAAGTTGAGACATCTGTTAAGGAAGTGTGGCTGAGAAGATAAGTTGATACAATGAATACTTTCCTGAAAGTGACAAGTGTATCTTCCAAGTTTTTGTATAAAATGTCCCAAAAGGAAGTCACTGGGTGGGGAGTAGGGGTGACTGTTGTTTTATCTTAGGGACTCACTGCCCCTGTTGAAACTGGGACAAGACCTTTCCCAGCTGCAGCCCCCCTGCTCTCTACAGGTTTAGAGATCTTCAAAGGGAGTATCTGTGCCCACATGCTCTTTAAAGCCATGACAGGCCAGAGTTTCATCTGTAAGAAATCTTCCTATTCCAAGATCTTTTTTTTTTTTTCTTTTTCCTTTCCTGCTGTCAGTCTGAGTCCTCCTTCCTAAGACATATTTCAGATACTTGAGATGTTATTTGTGTTGCTACTGTTCAGGAAATAGGAAAAGAAGCCACACTAGCTTCATAAATATAAATTACTTGTTTTACTACACAGGTTTTTTTTTTTTTTTAGTACATAGGTTTTACTCTATGTAAACAAAAATGGTGTGTATACAAAAAAAAAGGCAGAAGATGCTTTATAGACTACAAATGTTTTAGAGAATTTAACACTCCAGCAACACAGATTATAGTGGAAAAAGCAATATGTCACTTTGTGGGGATCTTAGGTCCTTGGCTCAGCCACTAAGTGTGACACTGAGGACAATTATTTTGCTTTTCTCAATCTTAATGTCTTATTCATAAAAGGAAAGGACTAAAGTAGACCAGGGGTATGAACTTGAGGGGACCTAAGGATGTTCTCAAGGCATGTTAAAATGTTATACATGAGCATGTGTGTATTACTCTGGGAAAGAGCCTCAAGGACGATCTATAACATAAAATTAAAAAATCAATAGTTACTCTGTAAGGTCTTTTCTACATGAATACCATGACTTGAGTCAAACTGCCCAAATAAAGTCAAAGCTTTGAACTCAGACTGAGGTGAGCATAATATTCAGGTCTTCTCAAGTTCCCACCCAAGGATCAGCATATTTAAATCCCACACTAACCACCCCCTTGCCCTTTCCAACTGCTTTATTTTTCTCATAGCATTTAGTACATGACATTTTATCTTGCATCTGCTTTTTATCTGTACTCCCTCCTCTAGGATGTATGCTTCACGAAAAAATGGGTTTTTCTCTCTCTTCACTGTTGGATTTATTCCCAGGGCCTGGCACAATGCCCACTGAATATTAAGTGCTCAGAAAAAAACCCAAATGAATTATTTTTTTTTAATCCATAAAATAAAGCACGTCCGAAAAAAGATTCAAATATATTTCTTTTTCTCTTGTTTAAGTCTGGGGCTGATAAGAGACATGCACTCTAGTAAGCATGTTGCAAGCATATCTATTTTTCATCTTTAAGGCAACTCTTTCAATCCTTAGAGCCTTTTATAAAATAACACACCTAGGAAAAGGAGCCAGGCACTATATTTGTAGAAAAAGCTGCCTCATCGGGTACCAGATATGCCACCAACTTGTGGGATTTGCTTAGATAAGCCACTCTCCCCTTACAAACTCCATTTCACATTTATAATATGCAGCTAATATATGCCACACCTACTGCAAGTCATCGGGAGAATAAATGCTTTAGTATGTTAAAAGTGATGTGCAAAACATGTATATAATAAGTAATGTGGTGGGGGTCCTGTGAGGTGCTTCAGGAGAGATGTGCTATAAGCTTTTGGGTGAGAGAGTAGGGGACACCCTGTAGAGTTCTTTCATGCTGGGCCAGCACACCCATGTACGGGAAGGACTCCAGGAAAGTTTCCCTATTCAACCGGACAGCCAGGCTCAACTCCTCTCCCTTCAGGTTGCATTACTCTGTAAAGAAAAAAAAAAAGTCCCAAATCTAGCCTGGGACCAATCTTCTTTGCATGCTATGATTCACAACCTCCTTCTGGGAAGAAATTAATGTGCCTGATAAAACTATGAAAAACACTTTTTCTCCACAATGAGATTGAGATTTATTCTTAGGATTGAGGCACCCCCTGACCCAGCTCACTATCAGCCAAGTGTCTGGTGATCTTTTTGTAATGTTCTATTTTCTAGTCTAACAATGAGTATAAAAATTATGCACAATTTCTAACTGTGCCTGGGAGAGTTTGTGTGTTCCTAAAATGGATGATGGTAATTAAGTCACTCTGGTATCAAATTAGCTTCCACTGGATATACACAAAAGAGTAACGTGGTCCAACCACTCTGCTTCCCTATTGAAGCAAGAGGAAATCATTAGATTGGCCTACTGGGGACCCTTTAATTTGAATGAAAACTTTCTGTAGCACCCAGTTGATCTTCAAACAGGGCATGGGGTTTGGGAGTCCTTATTTTCAGAGAGAGAGAGGTACTCTGGTAGATTCTATTCGTAGATCAGCAATTAATCCTTGTCTAAAAGTATCTGCTTCAAAACACCACATGTTCTCTTGATTCTTTCCAGCCGTATCCTTTTTTTCCTTTTCACATTTATCTTACATTCTAAAAGAAAGGCAAATCTTTCACTTTTCAGGAGTCTGCTTAGAGTCCCTTGCCTTGGGATGTGCATGTCTGCAGAACGCCAGCAGGTTTTGAAATCCCTGTACGGTTACAGAGGTTATGAAAGTGAAGGACTTTCATGACTGATAAAACAAGCCCTTTTGGAGTCAGGGGAAGGTCTCCATTTCTTTGCTTCAATTGCTAGACCAGGGGCACCTGGGTGGCTCAGTCAGTTGAGCGTCTGACTTCAACTCAGGTCATGATCTCACGTTTGTGGGTTCGAGCCCCGTGTCGGGCTCTGTGCTGACAGCTCAGAGCCTGGAGCCTGCTTCTGATTCTGTGTGTCCCTCTCTCTCTACCCCTCCCCTGCTCATGATCTCTCTCTGTCTCTCAAAGATAGATAAATGTTAAAAACAAAACAAAACAAATGCTAGACCAATACCTAATCAATAGACATTAGAAAATGAAGTAGACTAAAAAACCTGAAAATCATTTTTGTGATCAGTCACTGGATAACTTTTGGCATGTAACTCAGGAGTTTAAAAAATAGAGTAGAATTATACTGCCTTTATTCCCATATACTTATTTATGTAGCAAGATTTCTTAAATGCCACATTAAAAAAAGAAACACTTGATTTGGTTATAAAGGCTATCTTATCCTACTCTGGCAATAAGCATTATTTATGTATAAACTATTTTTAAAACCCATGCATCTCACTGAGAGATAATTTTCCCCCAAATTTTACCTATACCTAAAACTGATGCATCAAAATTCTACTTGTTGTTCTGATCAATTGTGTACTACTAAAAATGGAACAACTCAATCCAAAACAAATTATATTAAACAGAGCCTATTGCCACAAGGACTTAAAAAAAAAAAAAAAGATATATAGATGCGCCTGGGTGGCTAAGTCAGTTGGATGTCTGAATCTTTTTTTTTTTTTTTTGACGTATATTTATTTTAAGAGAGAGAGAGAGCACAAGCAGGAGAGAGGGCAGAGGGAGAGAGAGAAGCCCAGGCAGGCTCCATGCTCAGCATGGAGCCTGATGCAGGGCTCCCATCCCATCCCCCTGGGATCATGACCTGAGCTGAAATTAAGAGTCAGATGCTCAGCTGACTGAGCCACAGAGGTACCCCAAGTGCTCTTGATTTTGGCTCAGATCATGATCTCACGGTTTGTGAGACTGAGCCTTGCATCAGGCTCTGCACTGACAGTGCAGAGCCTGCTTGGGATTCTCTCTCTCCAACCCTACCTGAACCTTCTCTCAAAAATAAACAAGCATTTAAAAAAGAACAACAACAAAAAGATATATAGTATGTGTATGTGTGTGTCACAGAGTTTGAAAAGGTAATCAGTGAAAGATTAGAATGTTAATTGGGATTAAGTTATATAGGAAAAGAGAAATGAAAGGAGTTCCATGAGGGAAACAACTATGTAAAATTCCTGACGTCCGAAAAAACTTATTCATACATTTTCTATATGGATGTTATAGTAGATGTGAAATCATGGTATTTAAATTAGCTTCCATTAGGTACATTACAAAGAGAATTATTTTTTTAAAAAATCCATACTTAGAAATGTCATCTTTCACAACTATTTAAAATTATGCTAAAATTTTAAATATTAATTTAAAGTTTTAAAGCATATGAGGAGAGCACATACTTTTTCAAAATCCTCTTAGGGTTACTGGCAGAAATACATTCAGAAACACTACTCTAAACTGCCTGTAGGCCAAGACCTTGTGTTGACTACAATTTTGACTTCTAATAGAAAGACAAAACTAGGATTATTTCAGAAAAGTGCAAAATCTGTCTCAAGCATACACTGCAAATTACCAAATCCATAACTCTGAATATAAAAAATATTCAATAAACACTAGCTCACTGACAAAATATTTTAGCCCTTCAACTGATACCTATTAACAGCATGTATACAATATCCCTTCCTACTTCTAACCTTCAAGGAGATCTTTCAAATTTTGGTCAAATGCTAGTCCAAAGTATGTTACCCAAACAAATTCCAGGACTAAGTAATAAATACGTGGAGTTTTATTCCTAATTCTTTTCTGAACAGCCATTTACATGCCAAGTGTGATGTCTGGCCCAGGAAATAAACAAAATAGTCCTCCTAAAGAAGTACCTAGGAGGTGACAGAAGTGTTCTCTGGCAAAAGTATTATAGTAGGTGTACAAAACTCAGAGGCAGTACAGAGGAGGGGAATGTGGAGCTCTCATGGGTGGTAGGCAGGAGCAGAGTATCTGGAATAGTCTTCCAGAATAGGTATGCTAGAACTGACCCTTGAAAGATGAGCAGGATACCAGCACCCCAGGTAAAGGGAAGGAACAAAGACACGGAGCATAGCCATCTGGCTACCTCATGCCTTCCTCCCTACACTGCAAATGGTTTAGGATGACTGGTATGGGAGTGCGACTGTCCACATTGTCCACGGTGCATGCATTGGTGACTTAGAAATGACAGGGTAGCCAGAGGTGAAGCTGGAAAGTCGTGGAAGCAGACAAAGGAGGACTTTATTATATGGTTCACCATGGCACTTGGACTTGATCCTGTGGCAAACCAAGTCATTAAAGGGCTATTAAACTGGGCAGTCGTGGTATGAGATTTGCCTTTCAGGATAATTACTTTCCTGCAGAGTGGACAACAAATTTGGAGGGGGTGGAGGATACAGAAGACTAGAAACTGAACTACCAGTTGGAAGACAATTAGCAGTTGTCCTGGAAAAGAGTCAAGGCAGCAAAGAGGCCGTGGAAGAAGGGTGCAGATGGGAAAAACTTAAAAGACGTGTCCGTTGGACAAACTGATTACAAATTGTACAAAGAGCAGTTGAGGGGAATGAGGCAAGGAGAAGCCCAGAATGACCTCTAGGTTTCTGTGGGTTATGTAATTGGGTAAATAGTGTTGCTATTTACAAAAATATGACTCTAAAGACAGATAACAAGTTTTGGGGGAAAGAAAGTCTCTTCAGTACACGGACTCCTGTCCCTCATTTGTTCTAGGAGGCAAGCACCACAGGCATTATCCCCAATCTATGCTCAAAGGGGTAAAATTTTTTGCCCCATATCACATGCAGCAGTTTGGGAAGCTTATTGTATACCAGGCTCAAGAGCAGGTAAACAGGGGAGACAAGACTCATTCTTTCAACCGAACTTCTATTCTTTTAGGGGTGACGGGAGTAGATGACAAATAAGCAACCAATAAAGCAAGATCTGAAAGACTAGGATGGGGTAGGTGTGGGCGTCATGGGTACTTGACCTTGAGGGGGTCAGGGAAAGTATCTCTGAAGTCCCATTGGAGCTGACCTTTCACTAAGAAGGAAGGATTCATGCAGATTCATAAGGGAAGAGCATTTTCAGACACAGAACAGATACTGAGAAGTCCCTGAGATAGGAACACGGTTGGTCTGCCACTGAGGGAGGAATTCCAAATACAAGGGTCAGTGGGGAGTGAGAGGAAGTCCCAGTTCCAAGAGTATTCCTGGGAGGGTGAAGGTGAAAGGCACCGGGCTCCTTAGGGCAGCACTGGCATAGCATAAACTCTCTTGGGGAAGCCTGCAAACCTGACCGTTGTGCACAACACTGGTGTCTGAGAAGCTGCATCATGACTCATAAATGCTTTTGGAAGACAAGTCATTGCTCAGTGAGGACTGCCTATTTCGGCCCTGAAATGGGGCCAGGAACAAACTCATTTAGTTTTGCCTAGAGAGATGAGCTTTAAAAATCTTTAGATGAACAGAATTCATCTTATATTTATCCACTCAGAGCAAGAAACAATCCGCAGTACACTGTCAGGAGACTCTGCCCCCAGGGCTCGGTCATGCCCTCACATCCCACATCAAAGCAGAGCTTCCCTGCTCACCCTCCAAGGTTCTCAGTGGGATTCAAAAGGCAACATTTCCCCTACGGATCCCCAGTTAGCTCAGCTGGAGGGCAAGGAAAAACGGGACCCCACTGCCAGTGAGCTGAGCTGGGTTGTTGTCTACATAATCCGAAAAGCCTTGGAGGTACTGGATGTTGGGGTGGCCTGCTGGTCCAGAGACAGGCCACCGTAGGCACAACACGCCAGCCAGCTCTCTGGAACACACTGCCCATGCCCCCCATCCTGTTGTCATTCTCCCCTGCTGCTTCATGGACTACCTAGTCTTCTGCCAAGTCCTTCATATGGCCCCCCTTCAGCCAAATGGCTTTACATTCCACTTGCTAAGGGTGAGGCAGATCAACGGTCTGACCCTCTCTGGAAAGATCCTGGTTTATAGCCAACTTTCTCGGATGCATCTGCTTGGTGTATCCAAAAATGCATCTGTATTTAAAGTTTGCCAATACAGTGTGAATAAATTATAGAAGAATTAAATTATTTCTGATTTATATGGCCCCTTTCTGAGTATCACACTGAGAAATAATATATTATAAGCACTTATTTGAAAGATAGCTCCAAGCATTATGAAATGTCTTCTCTGGGATGGTGTTGAAAACCTGTGACACATTCTGATCCATGCCTAGGGGGCAGTGATGGATCATCATCTCATTTCCAACCGCACTCCTGCCACCATCTCTTTAATTCAGCTCCCTGGACAATTTTTTCTTCCTAAGTCACCATTCAACCTCCGGCCACAGGACATTCACATGCGCCTCCATACAGCACCTGTACTTCTCCTTAACGACTTTTGTAGTAGCAATTTTTTTCATTTAATTGCAGCCACCAATTCACCTGTCTCCCCCAGAAACTCCCCTTGGGGGCACGGGCCATGTCCATTTTTCTTACCTTCTGTCCCCAGGACCTGGCACAGTGGCACACAGAAGCTGTTTGCTAAATAGGTGCTGGAAAAAAAAATTCTATGATATGAACTCATTAGTGGATACGTTTCAGCTTCTGAGAGCAGATGAGCCAAAAATCATTCAAATCAGGGTTGAAGAAGGTTAAGGCTGAGCTCTTCTGTTTTGATCAAAAAGTAAAGGAAAGACTTTGGGGCCATTTGGGTTTAAACTGATTTTGGAGACAGTTCTCAAAAAGTCTGAGTAACAGTTTAACAACATTTATTTGGATATGTAGGAAGATCAACAATTTTAAACTGGTATTTTTTTAAAAAATGAATAAGAATTCATTCTCAGAAAGGTTCACCCAGATTAGGTGAAATTTTTTCAGAAGTTACACTTACTTTATCAGGCAGTTTATTAGGCACTCTAACCCTCCTATCTGATACTTACCCCCGGTTTACAGATGAGGAAACTGAGGGTGCATGAGGCAAGGTTGTATACCAAGTAAGCGGCAGAGCCAGGATTCACATCCAGCTCTATTTCACTACAAGAGCTATGTTTTCAATCCAAGCCATGGGCTTAGCTAAGAAGTAAATGCTAACACTACGTTATAATGCATTGTACTTTCTCATGACAAGGCATGAGGCTGTGGTCTGATACTACCAACTGGGGCAAATACTTAGGTATTTTAAAAAAAATTGGATTTGGATGCCCATGATGTGGTCGCAGGGAAACTCGACAATTCATGACAAAGGAGAATTATGAACTATCAGTTACTGAATGGCTGTTTTATGCCAGGTATTAGGTACTTTAATGTTAATATTTCCTTTAATCCTAAGAATCCTATAACATGAGTAATAACAGCCAAGAAAAAAGAGGTGTAAAATAAGTGTGGTGTCTGGCTACCGTAATGTCCCTTCTCTCCTCTTCTAAGAATATGAACATCCCACATTTTTTTAATTAAAAGATTTTTTTAACGGTTATTTATTTTTGAGAGACAGAGAGAGCACAAGCCGGGGAGGGGCAGAGAGAGAGGGAGACACAGAATCCGAAGCAAGCTCCAGGCTCTGAGAGCCTCATGTAGGGCTCGAACCCATAAACCGTGAGATAATGACCTAAGCTGAATTGAATGCTTCACCGACTGACCCACTCAAGCACCGCAAAACTCCCACATTTTAGTTTAGCACAAGGTTGTCAGGAATAAGGACAATATTCTCAAGTTGGTGAGGTCACGTTACTAAGTTCTGGCCAGTAAGATGTAACAAGAAGTGAATGACAGTCTCCAGGAAATTTCTGTAAGAGACTCTCTCGTCTCTTGCTTTTCCCCTATCTTCCTGCCTTCCTTCTTTCCTCCTTTCTACTACTTGGAACCTGCATGTGATAGCTGAGGCTCTATCTAGGACCATGACGTTGAGGGCCTCTTCTGACATATGCTAGATCCACAAGGTGGAACCAGCCGAGGCCTCAGAAGACTCTAAAACCATTATACCAGCTCTGGATGGTCTCTCCATAAAGTTTCTGTTTGTTTGTTTTTTTAATTTGAAAGACAAACAAACATTTGTTCAAACAACTGTTCTTTTCAGTCTCTGTAACCGATAGTTAATCTAACTAATCCAGCAACTGGTTCCTCAGGCCCCTCAGTCTGCAAAGTCTTAGGCAGAAGCTGAAGAATTCTTGTTTATAATTTGCAATAGGTTTGGGGGTGAAGGCAGTGTAAAAATGCTGAAAAGGAATTTAACAGAAGAAAAGAAGGTTCAAATACACTCTCAAATCTGCACAACCGAGAAATGATCAAAAGGAAAATGCCAGTCAACAATATAGAATTTAGTCTCCTTTAGAGATGGGTGGAGGGAGAGCTCAGTCACCTGCATAGAGCCAGAAATAGACGAGAAATAGAGGCTGTGCTGTAGGTGGCTAAGAGAAAGATGCTATTGGCTAAGGAGTAAGCAGCAGTGTAGAATGAAGCCCTGAAAATGGCCACAGGATGAGACAGACAAGAAGGAAGAATTGGAACTCTGAAATTGAAGAAGCAGGAGATGAAGCTCAAAGATCCACAGTCTGGAAAGGGATGAGCAGAATCATATGACCCACATCAAAGACAGCATAAAGGTCAAAACGGCAAAAGGAAAGGTCAAGGATGAAGCTCCAACAAGTCATTTTTATTCATTTCCTTTACACAGGTTCACAACAGCATTGAAGAAGTGAATCATGTTGCAATTGAGTAGAATCCTACATGTGAGAAAGTCATAGAATAGGGAGTTTATTATGACCCTTTGCTCAGTTTTTAAGTGAGCGGCAGTGGTAAGAACTCGGCAGAGAGATTCAGTGATTGGAGTTAGGCTTCATTTTATTTAAGATCAATCTTCATGAATCAGAAAAGTAAGTGGTTCTGTTTGCCAAACTCATGATTTCAAACATCAGAAAAAGAACTAACTCGTTATAAAGGTATGTAGGGAGTTTAGAAAATATAGATGGGATGGGGCACCCGGGTGGCTCAGTAGGTTAAGTGTCCGACTTGGGCTACGGTCATGATCTTACCATGAGTTCGGGGCCCATGTCGAGTCTATGCTGCAGCTTGGAGCCTGGAGCCTACTTCGGATTCTGTATCTCCCTCATTCTCTGTCCCTCCCCTGTTTGTGCTCTGTCTGCCCTTCTCAAAAATAAACAAACATTTAAAAATATATATAGATGGGAAATAAAAAGAAAATAGGTGATAGCAATAAAAAAAAAAAAGACAAGAATAGGAAAATACACACGACAGAAATTAGAATGCATTTTATAACTGGTCAAAAAAATTCTATGCTATAACTAGATCTCCCAAATTCCTTTTGAGTGGTCGCAGTTCTGAATTGCTGGTGCAACATCCCGGACTCTCTAAGTGGGAAAACGAGGAGTGACATGCTTCGCAGAAGGCAATGCAAACCATTCCGCCAAGTCTGGAGGAACATGACAGGTTCAGTGTGCATTCGTTTCTGATAATATCAGTGTACGCCAGAGGGGTGGATAGAAAGGAAAAACAAAAGTAAAATTTGGAAATTCAACTTGAGAGACACCAAATGAAAATCAAGGATTAGATTAAGCAGGCTATTTTTTTGCATGGGCAGTAAAAAAATTAGAAAGGTACATAAAAATAGCTCAGTTACCATTAGCAAGGAATTGAAAAAAATTTTAAAGTTGTTTACAGACCAAGATTTTGGCTAAAGAAAGAATCTTTTATTTTTTATTTTTATGTTTGTGTCTTGTTTTGTTTTTTAAGTAGGCTTTATACCCAATATGGGACTTGAACTCAGCCCTGTGATCAAGAGTCTCATGCTCTACCAACTGAGCCGGGTAGATGCCCCAAGAATCTTTTAAATATTAAAATATTTGCCCTTTTCAACTCCAAGAGAACAAAACACACTGTCACAAGTTTCAGGCCACTGCAGAAAAATACCCACACAGTCTAAGAAAACTTAGGGGTGGGGGTGTCTGGGTGGGAGGCTCAGTGGGTTAGGCGTCGGACTTTGGCTCAGGTCTTGGTCTCGAGGTTTGTGAGTTTGAGCCTGCATCAGGCTCTACTGACAGCTGATTGCCCAGAGCCTGCTTTAGATCCACTCTTGCCCTGTCTCTGCCCCTCCTCCGCTCACGCTCTCTCTCTCTCAGAATAAATAAACATTTTAAAAATAAGTAAAAAACCTGGAGGAATAGTGGACTACTATTTAGTGCTAAAAAGAAAAGAGCTGTCAAGCCACCAAAAAATCTGGAGGATAGTTAAATGCATAATACTAAGTGCAAGAAGCCAATCTGAAATGGCTACAGACTGTATGATTCCAACTATGACATTCTGGAAAAGGAAACAAACAAACAAACAAACAAACTCCAGCGACAGTAAAAATATCAGTGGTTGTTAGTAGAGAATAGGTGAAGCACAGAGGATTTTTAGGGCAATGTTATCGTGAGACAGTATCATTGCCTGATATTATAGTGGGGGACACATGTTACTGTCTATTTGTATAACATCAAGAGTGAACCCTAATGTAAACTATGGATTTCGAGTGATAATGATGTGTCAGTGTAGGCACACTGATTGTGACAAATGTACCTCTGGTAGGCGATGTCCATAAGGTAGCAGGCTATGCATGAGAGGGGGAAGGGAGTTTATGAGAAACCTATGCACTTTACTTTCAATTTTGCTATGAACCTAATATTGCTCTAAAAAATAAAGTCTATTAAAAAAAAACACCTTGGAGGATCTGGTATCTTTTCCAAGTTATACTGATTAGGGCCCTTTCCATTTTAATTAATGTTGGTGCTCTCATTCTAAGAATCCTCAGAAGCAGTGGGGAGCATGCCTAAGTGAGTCTTAGGAAAACAAATCTTAACAAGTAGTCAAATGAAATCACTCCAAATGTGAAAATATACAGGTGAGGCTGGACATGTTGGAACACCTTTCCAGTTGAAGAAAAACAGAACAAGTTTTGAAGAATAGTAAATTTAATTCTAACATGTAGATTCTTATTTATTTTTTGCTATAATAAAAACATTTTAGGGGGAGAGTAGGTATAAGGAAAGTGCCATGACTCAACTGTACAATCAATGACAACTATGCCCCCTTTATTACCTGAACTGAAAATAATATCAGGCGTGTCAGGGCTTATATTCTTAAATCACACAGGCCCAATTACTTGGGGGATTAGCTGTCATTTTATATTCTCTTCAAGAGTGGAGCTGCTGACTAGGAAAGCCAGGGGAAAAAGAAAGTCACCTTGGCACCCAAAACTCTAAGGAGCATTTTGGGTCCTCAGGAGGTGAGATTTGAACACATGGAAGATACTGGAATTGTTAAATAATTCTGCTGTAGCGTGAGTGTGACTTCTTTTGTGTGCTTCAACCCGACACTTAGGTTTACGAGACAGAACAGTCTGACAAAGAGACATGCCATTTAATCTTCTCCTAGAAAGCAGGGCACAAATCGACTATTTCAAGTTGGCTGCATGTTTGCCACTTAAAATTTTCATACTGTTATCTTTCTACGGAATTTTACAGTTTTCAGGCAAGGCAAATGCATTCAGGAAGGTTCAGGCATAGGTTTTTTTGTCTTTAAATTTAGGTTTGTCTTTTTCTTGGGGAGGGAAAGGGGGTGGCAGAGAGAGACTTTCTGACCACAAAGAAAAGTCTTCCACAAATGTCATCTGACTCAAGGCAACCTATGGACTTTGGGAAGTCCGCTGGGAACACAGTGTAATGAGCCAACACCGGGCCTCCTGCCTTCTGACCTCTCAGCACCTGCTCAACTGTAGCCTAGAAAAAGGAAACTCTTGGCTTCCCTACCTGGGTAGGAGTTGCTCCCACACCCCTGCCCCCTTCAAGCAAACGTACACCAACACCACCATCCAACTGTAGGCGACCAATGAGTATCCAACCAGTTTGTCCAAAAAGAGCGCCAGAGTAGGGGGGCAAAGGAAAGCGACCAGACACGGGGTGCTCGCTTAGGACGCCCTCGGGAGAGGTCCGTTCACCTTAGCCCGGGAAAGCAGAACCCTGTTCCCGCACCGCCCGGAGGACTCACACTCAGGTGCGGCGCCCACACCGCAGCGGTGGAGAGGGGACCGCCTCGTCGTGGCCGCCCACTCCTCTTGCCCCGCATGACCCCGGCACCCGGGAGAGGTTCTCTCGGGGGGTTCGCTCCCTTTCTCCCGGAGACAGGGAGCAGCAGAGCGGCCACTCATCTGTGGCCGCGCCATCTGCCCGCAGGCCCGGCTCGCAGGTGAGGCGCGGGCAGGTAACCGCACCTGCACGACGACCCCACCTGCTGCGTCCCCTCGCCCCCGTCCTCCGCCTCCTCCAGCGGGGTCGGCTCGGCTCCTCCTCCGGGAGCGGGGCGCGCCCCGCTCCAACCTACCTGCGCGACCCCGGCCCCCGGCGCCCGCGCTCCCCGCCGCTTGCGCCCCGCGCCGCTCCGGGCGCGCCGGCGGCCGTCCGGCGCCGGCACTTTCTCGCCTGACGGCTGCTGCGGGCTCAGCGGGAAGCCCCAGCGCTGCCGGGCTCGCCGCCTCCGACCGGCTCCATTGTGACGCGGCGCGTTCCGCCGGCCAATCGGCGAGCGGCGGCGCGAACCGCTGACTAAGTTCGCGTGGGGAGGAGGAGGGGACTGGGCGGAGGCGGGAGGCGGCGGCGGCCGCGGCGGAGGAGGAAGAGGTGGGAGTGGAGGGAGAAGCCGCCGCTGCTCCCGGAGCTGCCCCTGCCGCGGAACGTGCTGCAGCCTGGGCCCGAGCCTGGGCCGGCTTCGGGCCCGCGGGGACCGGTGACACACCGCCCGCCGGTGGAAACAAAGCGCGGCTGCCGTCGCCCGGAACGCGCCATGTGGCCGCCCCGGCCCGCTCGCCACAGCCTCGGGCCGGCCGGCAGCAGCCCCCCGAATCCCCCAACTACACGACTTGCTGGGGGCTGGAAAGATCGGGGACCATTTTCAAGAGGCGCGAGGGACAGGGGCTTCGGGCCGTCCGCCTGGGGCGCTGTGCAAAAGATTTCGGAAGTACAGTATTTATGCAGCACCCCACCCCCCTGCCGCCCCGCCTTTTCACGTGGGCACCCCTGGGTAACTTGTTATTTACATAATGTGTGTCGGGCCCTGAGGGAAGGCTCAGGTGGACCACGTGGGAACCTATCTCTGACACACAGAAGTCCCTTTACTTTTCTTTACTCCGCTGGCTCAGGCCACAGGCCCGAGCCCCTGTGCGGGAGTTTACAGTTGTGCCAAACCACGCTATTCAAATTAGGATTCTGGGCCTCACCTACCACCCCTCTCCCTCTCAGATGTCCTTATCCTCAGGACGAAGAGGAAACTGGGTGGAGGAGCCGCACTTTACTCCTCACCAGCGCCTACTGCTAATCAACTGCAGGGCCACCCCATCTACTGCCCCACTCAGGTCCCTCTACAGTTGGGGCCCTGCGGTTGGAAAGTGACAGTGTGCCTTACAGAAAAATAAAAAATCCAAACCCAGGGTTCCCAGGGACTTGATCTTGTCAGCCTCACTCAGCCCCCACTCTCATCCCCGCCCGCCCCCATTCATTTCCGTCTGTTTGCACAGACTACCCTCTTCAACACAATGATTCAATTACATTAGGCGACATTTATAATCTCTGAGTTGCTATGGCAATCACACTCCCATTTTAAAAAATGTTTGTAGAGGGACCTCCCAAAGGAATAAAATGAAGACGTAAAAGACTCTGCATCTGGGGGCATATCTGATGGGTTTGTGTAAATGAGAAAAAGGAAAATGGTACAATTGAGTTATATGAGAGCAAGTTGTGTCCCACCAAAACTGTTCAGATTAGGACTACAATTTGAATTACCCTGAAAGGGATTAAGAAGGCTGTCTTTCTGGCACTGCTCTATTCTTTCTGTCCATTCCATTCTGGGTTGGCAGCAGTCTTCCTCCTGAGTCTTGGAGGAAAGGCTGAAAGAGCATTCCTGCATTTGGTCATTTTATTGAGTTTATGGGTGAGACCCTGTGTATGTACAGATCTATTAAGCCGATTCAGTTTAGGTTTGGTGCTCAAACAGCTTCCTATCTGCAGATAAAGATTAAAATATACATATACAGAATTAAATATGAAACAAGGAAAAGAGTGCAGTAAGCAATACTGATGATAAAACCATGAGTTTAAAAATTGAAAATATCTGGGGTACAGGGAGGCTCAGTTGGTTAAGCATCCATCTCTTGATTTCGGCTCAGGCCATGATCTCACAGTTAGTGGGACTGAGCCCCAAGTTGGGCTCTGCACTAACACCACTGAGCCTGCTTGGGTTTCTCTCTTTCTCACTCTGCCCCTCCCCACACTCTCTCAAAATAAACTTTAAAAACATATTGAAAATGTCTAATTTTCCATGTGTATCTTTGAATGTTTACAAAGGAATATTCTCTTCCCTTCCAAATCCATGGAAAGATAATCCATCTTTTATAACAGTAATATCACTACCTGTGTGTTGGGGCCCAGTAAGCAATAATAACCCTCAAACAATATTTTACTTCTTGGGCCGCACATATGGCTTCTGTTCATCCTATGATTTACTTTATTTTCTGGCTCTTTGTCTACTGTAGGGAATGAACATAATCCTCTCCCAAAAGATTTGCTTAAGGATAAGCATCCCACCCTTGAATAATTAATGAAGGGCATTAAGGAATGTATATCTCCTCATAGAATTCTTCAGACTTATCATATGTTTAAAACCAGACTATTATTAGGGGATTCTTTTTGCAATGACTTAAACCCGTTACTTACTGATAAGAATGATGTAATCACCCAGGGTATATAAGACCCTGGCTATCTCAATAAACGTGTCCTTTCTACCAACCGCCATCGACGCTCTCTGTCTCGTCTGTCTTGTCTTGGCCGTCTTCTTTCTTAGAGATATTTTCGCCGACATGACACCAACCCCCTACTCGGGACCTTTCGACTGTGGTGCGTGGGCTGGTCCCCCGCACCTGTGTGACTGGGAGTAGTTACTTACCCTCCTTGGGAGTCGGTCTCTTCATCTGTAAAATTATAAACTAGATAATCTGTTAAGTTTCCACTTCCAATGATAGGACAAATAAAAAAGTGACTTCCATGCATGGTAACCCAAGGTACCATGAGCAAGAAGTTAAGATGATCAAGTTTATTAAGCCTGCATTAGCCCTGGATTAATCTCTGATATGTAGCTTATAAATATGTTTATTCTAATTCTCATGAACAAAGCCACCCTCCATGATGACACTTTTTACTGAGTAATGGGCTTCTGAATTTGTGATATTGCTTCTGGAAGTCCTTTTCTGAAACTGTAGCAACCAATGAATGTTTCTTTTGTTTCTTCTTTCTCCTGTGATGCTTCATATAAGCTCCTCGTTTGTATCACAGCGAGAAGATTAATAACCTCTAATGTTGTTTTCAGAGAACTTTAATGCTGTGTACATTGTATGAGACCATAAAGAAGAGAAAGTATTTAGTAACCAGAAACTATTAGCATCCAGGGTAGGCTGTATAATGAGAAACAGACATACTGTATGGCTTTTTATGCCTATACCCATTTTACCATTACATTATAATCTCTTTGAAAACAGGACCCGTGGAGTCTTAGAATAGTTCAGTCCTTACAGGATTATAGGAGTATCTGAAATTCTCTAAGGGACTCTCTAAGTTATTTTGGTTAAAAAAAAAATTTTAAAGACAGTCACTATTTCCACAGCCAGATTAATCAAGGTCTAAAATATTGGCAGGTCACTTCAGAGCGGATTCTCTGAGAAAAAGAAGAAAAACCTCGGAGTGACATCAGCATAAGCTATGTATGCTCCATGTGGCGGCTTTGATAAGAGTTTCATTTCTCTGAGTCTTGAGAAAATTTTTTATGATTAATGGAAGAAAGTATATTATCCGATATTAATAATTCTTTTTCAATTCTGCATTCTAAAAATTATTTATGATAATGAAAAATCCTCTAAATTAATTAAACGCTGAATGTCTAGAGTGTAAAAAAGAAAGCACTGGAGATCTGACAGGTGGGGGCAGATACCAAGATAAACATAATAAATCATTTTTTAAAGATATGTACTAAAGTGTGGAAGGTATATCCAGATAGCATACAGCATCTTAAAGAGGAGGGTTGGTGGGCCAGGTAGGGTTGAAGGAGAATCATGCTGAACAAGGGTCTAAGGAAGTTTGGCTAGCTTTAAAATTCTGAACTGGATTATTACATTTAAATATTGTCTCAGCGTCATAGTTCAAGGTTTCTAGTTCCACCGAGATGTCAGTTCAGAAGAAAAGAACAGAAATTAGAAGTCATTCACTGTTTCGCATTCTCAGAAAATGCGTGTGAATCTCCCTGGCTCGGCTACATATGGTTGAGCAGGTTGTCATTGATCGAGAATTTTTATTTTTGGCCAACACTTCACCATGTTTTCCTGACCTTTTCCATCTACTGGTTTCAGAGCTTTAACATGACTTTTCCTCGGGCCTGGGGAAAATTCTGAGAATAACCCCTGAGGATGAGCTCAGTGGTGGGAATTCTGAGGACGGGATGAGGAGGACATTGTGCACATGTTTGGAATAAAGTGGCTTGACCTAGAAATCCAACCTGCAATTGTGCAAGGCTGCTGTGCACTTCAGTGGGAGCTGATCCCTTATCGTGGTCCCAGGCTAGAACATTCGTGACCAGTTACTCTGTGTTCTCTACCCACTATGCTGATTGTCCCTCTGCCTTAACTGTATGCTGCCCCTTCCTTATGAGAAAGGTGCTGTGAAGGTGACTCCCAGCTTCTCCTCTGAAGGAAAAACACCAATTCCTGCAGCAGGATGCCCGGCATCCCCAGCTGATCTGTCGTCTGGGAAGGTGTCCAAATATTTCTTTGAAAGTTTCTCATGCATCCCGTTTAAAGAATATGTATGTTGTCATCTGGGTCACATATTGGAATCCACCATAGAGCAGCCAGCCAGTTACTGACTTTTGTTCCTTTCCTATCCATAAAAAGGAGGTGACTTCTAAGAAAATATTTGCAAGTGAAGCCAGGCTGAAAGCCTAGAATTAAAGCAGACCTGGTACTCCTCAGCTCCTGCAAAGTGGTCTTAAAAAGTCCTGATGAGTTCTGCTTCCTGGGATCCCTACAGTGATTCAATATGTGATCCATGAACCATGTTGGAATCTGAGCATGAGGTATCCTGGTGTCATTAAAGTGGCTGGTTTCTGAGGTTCCCCATAATAAACTCTTCCATTTATTTGGTTGGGAGTAACCCAAGTCTAACACCAGCCACACCCTGTTTCTCCCCTTACTGACCCCTCAGCAGTTGTGTGTATGTGTGTGTATGCATGCAGGCCAGGCATTTCTTGGCCTAACATTGGGTTATCTGTTAATTATAATATACATTGAGCACTGGACTTTAAGGGTAGGAACTGATATAGTTCTGTGGTTTATTAAGAATTTAAAAAAATATTTGTAAAGAAACAGGATTCAGAACATTTTAGAGCTAGAGAAGAAAGAGATATGTGCCAGGAAGAGCACAGAACTTAGAGTCTTGGATTCTATTGGTGGCTTTTATGGCCATGTGACCTAGGTCAGACCGCAACAGTCTAGGGAGGAGTTTCTGTTTTACAAGGTGTTTAATATGTCTATCCTGGACTGTATAAGAAAAGAAGTCTCAGACTTCATTTCACTCACTCATTTATTATCCAACAAACATTTATTCTATGCAAAATACTATACTGGCTTCTGGGGATACATGGTCCATATGATAGATGTGGCTTTGTCTTCCTGAGATCTACAGTCTCTCAGCCTTCCTCCAGAGAATGTTAGACTGGATGAGATAAATCAACGAGGACTAACTAACCAAACTCCAGTCTGTCCCCACAATGCCCTCCTCTTTGGCTTTGTCTCCTGAATCCTACATACCCAAATGCAAATAAACTTTCCAATTACCTATTTATTCTTCTATGGACTTATCTCCACAAACTTCTTTGCATCCAATTCACTCTTTCCACCAAACTATAATAGTTTTTGGAGCATGTAAAAGCAAAAGGACACTTGAGAAATGTAAAGTTTTTAAAACAAAAAAATAGAGGCAAGTATGTAGCCAGATATGTGAGCAAACATGGGGCCTGGTAGAATCTCTTAACACAGGATATTGACATGGCTCAGAGCCTATGACTCAAATACGCTGTATGATAGCTGAACGTAACTTGGCTACTTTATGAAAAAGGAGAGCAAAATAACGAACCAGACATTCTTTTTTCATTACAAAACTGAGGGGCCAAGGTGGTCGGGCTTACACTGGTAGAGGGGAGGGTGGATTAAAGTAGGAAAACTTCTCAGAGAAATTGAGACTGATGAGTGACTTAAAGAACTCAGGGCTTCAAAGGAAGCCTGTTGTTTTAGTGAGGAGAACAGTTTCTGGCGACTACAAAGGCCTGTGTAGGTGGAGGGGTTACACACAGCTTGAATACAAGTAGAAATGAGAGGGAAACATCCTGAAGGATGAAAACAGGTATATAGGGGGGTGGAAATTTTACAATCTTATCTTTTTTTTTAGTGTTTATTTTATTTTTATTTTTATTTTTTATTTTTGAGAGACAGAGACAGTGAGAGCAGGGGAGGGTCAGAAGGAGAGGGAGACACAGAATCTGAAGCAGGCTCCAGACTCTGACCTAGCTGTCAGCACAGAGCCTGACGTGGGGCTTGAACCCACGAACTTGAACCCATGACCTGAGCCAAAGCCAGATGCTCAACCGACTGAGCCACCCAGGCACCCTTACAATCTTATATTTATCTCTGGGTGAACTTGACTGTCAAACAAAATTCCTGGACTTATTTATTTATCAATTCAATAAACAGATATAATATTTTGCTCTTCAGGGTCTTCCAGGACAAAAAGATGTGTGCATGCTGAGTAAATAACAATCATAATGCAAATAGTTCCTACTCATAAGCTACTTTAGGGTTCATGCAAATCACCCAGTGTATTATAGTCATTTCTAAACAATATGCTTTCGCCTCTACACTCTGTCTACCTAACAGTGCTATCATCTGTTAGGAGTCCCTAGCCTTGCTGAGTTACTCTGCTAGACCTCCTGCAGCCCAGCCATCATTCAGAGGCCCAGTTGTTTGAAAATGACAATAGCTTAACTGCAGATCCCTAACATCCTCTAGAGGAAGACCGAGAGACTGTGGACCTCAGGAGATGAGGCCCTAGGGCATCCCCAGAAACCGGTACAGTGTTTTGCACACAGTAGGCACAGAATAAATATTTGTGAAATGATAAATGAATAAATGCAATAAAGTACAGTCCAGGATTTCTGAAATGCACATATTCTCTATTCTGTATATTTCAGGGTCATCTCAGGATTTAACCCCTAGCTCTGTTCCCTTCATGTCCCATAGTTTAACATGTTCTTACCTGACTGAAAAATCAACAAGTTTAAACTTTGCAGTTTAATGTAGAAGTGCAAAGGAATACATGGGGATGACTTGAGCAGACAAGTAAATACTATACAAGTGGCAATATTTGTCAAAGTTAGCTGAAAATTGCTTATTACAAGATCACTTATAGTCTCAAGGCTGTGGATGTCTTCAGTCCCTCTTTCTTGGTAACATATACAACCACATTGGCACTGGGCCATT
This sequence comes from Helogale parvula, assembly GCA_004023845.1. Taxonomy (NCBI): domain Eukaryota; kingdom Metazoa; phylum Chordata; class Mammalia; order Carnivora; family Herpestidae; genus Helogale; species Helogale parvula. The sequence goes on from PJEM01001430.1 coordinate 191,450, forward strand.
TTTTCTAACTTGAGTGTCTTGTGGTTTTGAAATGTCATAATATCTTGAGATTTCTTTGATAACTTCTGACCAGAGGATTGGCTTTGGAGATGCCAGAAACCTTGATGATTAGCATAAAAGACAGCATACAGATATATGATTCATGGAAAAATATGAGTCAGCAAACTAAAACTACCTTTACAAATAGCTACCTAAATTTAGCATAGTGACTAAAAGTGTGTATTCCGTAGCAAGGCAACTTGGATTCAAATGTTGGTTGGCTTGCCCTTATGGGCTGTTTGAGTTTTTTTATTACCTAATTTCTCTGTGTCTTAGTTTTCTACTTGAAAAATGAGTTGTGGTCAGGATTAAATGAATAATATGGTAGAATAGTTCCAGAAACATATTAGTTTACCTCTTATGATCTTTAGCAAGTCACTTACCCATTCTGAGCTAAGAGTTTTCATGCACAAAATAAGAGGTCTTGAGTAGGTTATCCCTAAGGCCCTGAATCTTTTGTTTTTAAATAAGACGCTAGTCCTTGTGTTTTCCTACATATATCTGTGTGGTTCGAGTTGGGGAAGTGAGTGATTAGTTAGTAAAATGCTTTCCTTGATTGATGGAAGAAGAAGTTATTGGCAGATTAGGCCAAGCTTCTTCACTATTCTCTAAATTCCTTCAGAGTAAGAAGTATATTGTTTCTTCTTTGGTATCCCAAGGCCTAACACGGTACCTGGGGATAGTGGGTGTTCAATAAACTGCTAATGTATGTGGAATAAATGTCCTTGTGTCTTACGTTCCCAGATGTGTGGGAATCGGAAAGGGTGGTCACTGTTTCTTAAGCCTTTTCTCATTTTTTAATGCTACTTACCCAAAATATTAAAAAACCATGAGTGCTCTCTACTGGAGATATTCATAGTGCAAGGATTCAATTGATTAGTTTTTGATAGCAAATACTGATTTGAGTTTAGACGTCCTGGATTTTAGAAACAGGATATGGCAGATAGATGTATTTTGCTGTTTCAAGTACATACTTGGTGTTAAGGCACTAAGGATGATATGATATGTTTAGCACTCTAATTTCTTTGCCTTCTGTTTCTGACTTTTCTTCAGAGCATTTGTAACTATACATTTGTACAAATTTTGTATTCTTTCTCATTCATTGTAAATAAAAAGAGAAGGAGAGCATTAATTAAAATATCAAGGTTGAGAAAGCAAAAAGACAACCCAGAGAATGGTAGAAGATATTTGTGAATCATATATATGATTAGGGACTTGTAAAAAATACAAAAAACACAATTTTAAAATGGGCAAAATATCTGAATTGACATTTCTCAAAAAAAAAAAAGATATACAAATGGACAATAAGCAAATGAAGATACTCAACATTATTAGTCATTAGAAAAATGCAAATCATTGCATTTTTCAATTCCAGAATTTCCATTTGGTTTTCTATCTCTTCATTAGTGTTTTCTATATGATATTACATTGTCATCATACTTTCCTTCTAAAAGCATGGTTCCCTTTAGTTCTTTAAACATATTTATAATGGCTTTTTGAAGTTTTTCTGATAAATCCGACATCTGGTCTCTCTCTTCATTATTTAAAATTCAAGTTAGTTAACATATAGTGTAGTATTGGTTTCAGGAGTAGAATTTAACAATTCATCACTTACATATGACAGGCAGTGCTCATCCCCACATGTCCTCTTTAATGCCCCCCCGCCCCCATTTAGCCCAATCCTCCACCTCTCCACCTACATCCCCTCCAGTCACCCTTGGTTTGTTCTCTATGTAGAGTGTCTTATGGTTTGTCTCCTTCTCTGTTTTGATTTTATTTTTTTCTTTTCTTCCTCTATATTCATCTGTTTTGTTTCTTAAATTGCACATATGAGTGAAATCATATGATATTTGTCTTTCTCTGACTTATTTCACTTAGCATGATCCACTCTAGTTCCATCCACGGTGTTGCAAATGGCAAGACTTGATTTTCTGTAACTGTTGAGTAAGATTCCGTTATATATATACCACATCTTCTCTATTCATTAATCACTCAATGGACATTTGGCCTCTTTTCATAATTTGTCTATTGCTGATAGTGCTGCTATAGATATTGGGGTGCATGTACCCACTTTGATTCATCATTTTTGTATCCTTTGGATCCAAAATAGTAGTGCGATTGCCAGGTCATAGGGTAGGTCTATTTTTAACTTTTTGAGGGAATTCCATACTGTTTTCCAGAGTGGCTGCATCAGTTTGCATTCCCACCAGCAGTGCAAAAGTATTCTCCTTTTGGGGCACCTCAGTCCTCAGTTGGTTGAGGACTTTGGTTCAAGTCATGATCTCATGGTTTGTGAGTTTGAGCCCCACATTGGGCTCTCTGTTGTCAGCACAAAGCCTGCTTAGAATCCTCTGTCTCTTTCTCTTTCTCTGTCCCTCCCCTACTTGTTCTCTCTCTCTCTCTCTCAAAAGTAAATAAACATTAAAAAAAAAGCATTCTCCTTTCTTTGCATCCTCGCCAACACCTGTTGTTTCTTATTTTGTTAATATTCGTTATTCTGACAGCTGTGAGGTAGTATCTCCTTGTGGTTTTGATATGTATTTCTCTGATGATTGCTGATGCTGAGCATCTTTTCCTGAATCTGTCTTCCTGTTTATTTTGTATGTTTTATATGTTTTGGAAACATAATATTTTAGATCACTTATTATAGCGACTTTGCATACTGGTTTTATCTCTCCTCTCCTCTGGGCCTTGTTGTTATTAGCTAGGTTACTTGATTAGAGACTGGTTAGATTACTTTAGTGAGGTCTCTTCCCCACCACTCCCCTCCACCTTGCTAGACACACACACACACACACACACACACACACACAAACACAGTGAAGCCTCTGATGTTGTTCCTCAAGGGACCATCCTTGGATATGCTCACAGTAACTCTGGGAAGGCTCTCTGCCCAGTTATCTGCCCGTGCAGCTCCCCTAATCGCTGGTTGACTGCTGTGTTGTTTGTAATAATCCTCAGGGGAATAAATGGCCTCACACACTAATGTAATCAAATATGGGATAGTTCCTGACATCAGTGTTTGAGGTATATTCAGACTTGAGGAAAGCTCTTCCAACTGCTTCTTTGCTTCATTTTTCTCCAGCAACTCTTTGGTTCACTGTGTAGCCTCTACCTTGTATGGATCTCAATCTCCTCTCAATTGCCTTTCACCAAAACCTCGACTATTTTTGAAAGCACCCTTAGGCTTGAACTTCATATCATGTTGCAGATGAAGTTGGTTTCTTTGGGGAGAGATCTTGAGCCTTCTGTACTATGGTCTGCTTTCCCTCCCTGGCAAAGTTTTTGAGCCACAGTTCTAGTGCTGAGGGAGGAAACAATAGTTCACTCTCCCCAAGGGAAACCCCAGCTTAAAGAACTGAGAACTCAGTGGATGTAGGGGCAATAGTCCCAGGTGTCCCTGGCTTGTCTCTTGTGGCCTGGTACCCCTGGCCTATGAGCTGAGGCAAGGGCAGTTGGGACTTCAGTGTTCTACTGTACCCAACGTACAGACTTTATCCCATGAGTGGGAGCTGGTGGAAGAATGGAGTCCCCCGCTCTTGGCTGCACTTGCCCAGAAATTTGCCTCAGCAATTCCTAGTTAGGAGTAGCAACCAGTAATTAGTAGTTAATGCTGGTGACTTATCCCTCCCAGGAAATTAACCCTCCAGTTAGAACCTGGGGAATTCAGAGCCTTGTGTCCTTGACCGTACTAGTCTGGAGTAGAGTTCTCATCTCATGGAGCTGGGAGGGAGGAAGGAGGGTATGGATTTTGGTTCAAATACCACAGGCTCTTGTAGTTTTATGGAGTTTTTGTAAATATTCTTGAGTAAGTGTTTCCTTATTTGCTGTATGCTTATTGGGCCATTTCCATTTTTAAGTGCCCATAGGGTTAAGCAGATTTTAAATGGTTATTTTAAAAACAATGTCATCAGTTACGCTGAGGAGTGACTCTGAGTAGCAGGCTCTCATGCCAGAAGTGGAACCAAGAAAGGGAAACTTTGATATAGTAGAGATTAGCAATGTCTTTTGGTGAGTGTTTGAAATATCTTTGGTTGCTAGTGGATGGCCTAAGATCTATTTGTAATCATAATGATAATGATAATAATAATTGCTTAGGCTAGTATTTCAGAAGCAAGTCCTAAGGTGGAAATTCCTGTAGGTGGTTTATTGAGGGAGTCCTCTTAGAAGTAAGCATTTACAGAAGTGGTGACATGGGGGTACGAAAGTCCTTGAGGGAGATGCTGGGACTCTATACCAGCCAATACCCACTGCATCTAGGGATGGATACTCTGTCCCAGTAAAAAGATTCAGAGAGCAGTTCAACAGAAATAAAGAAGAGTTCAAGAAATGAACAAAAGAAAAATGAAAGGAGAATAAAATAAAGAAAATAGGGAAAAGAATATAAAGGCAAAACAGTAGGGGCATGCATAGGAGTGTCAGGGTTGGACCAACAATGTCCCCAGTGGTCATTCAGGAGTACAGAGCCTTCTGAGGTCAGTCTTGTCAGAACCCAACAATGTTGATATCTCTTAGTTAATATCATTGAAGAATTGAGAATTTGGGGAACATTGCCCATGGACCCATTTTCCACTGTTGGGGCCCAGTAAGCAATAATAACCCTCAAACAATATTTTACCTCTTGGGCTGCACATATGGCTTCTGTTCATCCTATGATTTACTTTATTTTCTGGCTCTTTGTCTACTGTAGGGAGTGAACATAAACCTCTCCCAAAAGATTTGCTTAAGGATAAGCGTCCCACCCTTGAATAATTAATGAAGGGCGTTAAGGAATGTATATCTCCTCATAGAATTCTTCAGACTTATCATATGTTTAAAACCAGACTATTATTAGGGGATTCTTCTTTTTGCAATGACTTAAACCTGTTACTTTTTGATAAGAATGATGTAATCACCCAGGGTATATAAGACCCTGGCTATCTCCATAAACATGTCCTTTCTACCAACCGCCATCCATGCTCTCTGTCTCGTCTGTCTTGTCTTGTTCGTCTTGTCCGTCTTCTTTCTTAGAGATATTTTCGCCGACATGACACCAACCCCCTACTCGGGACCTTTCGACTGTGGTGCGTGGGCCGGTCCCCCGCATTCCACCCAATATGCTCACCTTCTTTGGCAAGGAGTAGAGCTATTTCTCTAAAGCAAGAGGCCCTGCATGGCAAATACTTTCCTGCAGGTTGGTTAATAGGCAGTGGAGAGACTTCCGAGAGGTATTACATGCTCCCCTCACCCCACCCTCAGCCCCATTGTGGTTCAAGTGCTAAATACTTAGGTGCTGTATGAACATCAATTTAAATAGCAGCCTGCAGCAATCTCTGCAGAAGGAGCTATAGTTTTGTAAATAGAGTATGCATGTACCTGGTCTTTCTTTAGTAAGTGACCATATGATATTTCTTAATAAGAACAAAGTGAAGGAGGATTGACAGACTGAACATACGCATTGTTGGGTGTGATAAATGCTTTCTTCCTTCACCGAAGATGTTAATGAAGTAGATTATAGAAATTATTTCAAAACCTTTGTTTTTAAGATTAGGTGAAAGAGAAATTACCATCCAGTAAGAATAAAATCCCGACTCTGGTAATGAGAAAAAATGAAGTCTGGCCATTTGTAGCAAAATGGATGGACCTAGAGGGAGTCATGCTAAGCGGAATACATCAGGCAGAGAAGGACAGATACCATATGTTGTCACTCATAGGTCTAACAGGAGAAGCCTAATAGGAGACCATGGGACTGGGAAAGGGGGAAAAAGAGTTGGGGAGAGGGAGTGGGGCCAATCATGAGAGACTTTAGAATGCTGAGCACAAACTGAGGGCTGAAGAGGGAGGGGGGAGAGGGGTGATGGTCATGGAGGAGGGCACTTGCACTGGGTGTTATATGGAAACCAACTTGGTAATAACTATATAAAAAAATAAAAATAAATAAATAAAAGAAAAAAAAGAATAAAATTCCACTGAAATGTAAGTTAGGTATCTAACTAAACCCATGTATGCCAGGGAACAGGTAGTGGGGAGCTAGAAATCACTTTCCTTGTCTTGTTATTTTAAAATACATGAGCAGGGACACCTGGGATGCTCAGTTGGTCAAGCCTCCTACTCTTGATTTCAGCTCAGGTCATTATCTCATGGTTTGTGAGACTGAGCCCCATGTCTGTCTCTGCACTGACAGCTTCGAGCTCTGCTTGGGATTCTGTTTCCCTCTTTCTTCTCCTCTTCTCATTTCAACGATAAATAAATAAGCATTAAAAGAGTAAGATACATTAGCAGATAAGTAACCCTCTCCATAGCACTCATGACTCCAAATGGCCATTTGAGTACCACAGACATTTAAAAGTGGTGATTTTAATCACAAAACCGCAACTCTCCTCTTCTCCTAAAACAGAAGTTATGATTTCAGACCCAGAAAAACCAGTGCAATCTGACACGTTAATAACTTTGATAACAAATCACAAAGACCTCACTGATATATGAATATTGGGGGAATTATACCAAAGACACTTGGGAGAAATTTATATACATTCAAATGGAATATTTTCTAAACTTTCCTTTAACATATTACCAAGATTGTACTATGATTGAATCATATTTTGAAGCTCTTGGGTTTCGCATTGTTTAAGTTTGTCATGGCAGAATATTTGTTTAGCAGATTTAGCATTTCAATGTTTTTTAAGGTTTCTTACAGCAGTTTTTAGGAGAACTTAAAACTCAGTTGTCCTTAGGCAATGATTCCTTAGCTCTACCCATTGGAATCAAATCAGAACTCACAGCTGGATTCAACAGAACCTGTGAGGCAATGAACAAATGATTGATATCTGTTGCTCGATGACCACTACTGATGTTTAGTTCCTTACAAAATCAGTCTGATCCATCATTTACTATTATTTTCATCATTTTGATTTTGTGATGCAACCAGCACAATGTGCAGCAGGTTAAGACCATAATAATATATTAAGACAATAAACTATACTTTGCATACATCACTTTTCAGTATTTCTGTTTTCTCTCAGATGTGTTCCATTGCATCGAATTTTTATTTTCAAGGGCCCTTCAATGCCCACAACTTCAAAGTCATCTGTAACCGGAGCTGATAAAAACCTCTCCTTGCCTTCAATTTTATTTCTCCTCTTGCTAACCCTTGGGATTGTGCCCCATTAAATCAAGTCAAGACGTGTCAGTGGTTGATAATAGCTTAATATTTGCTAAAATCAACAATCAACCACAAAAAGTCATTAAACATCTACTATATCCTAGGTGGAGTCTGTGCTTATATTTCATATTATCTCTCTCTCTTTCTCTCTCTCTCTCTCTCTCTCTCTCTCACACACACACACACACACACACTTATACACATATCCCCAGGCAATTCTCCATGGAAGACTGAAATGTAACAATAAACCCCATGATTCTGAATAAACCAAACAGTACTATCTTCCTGATGACACTATGTTTTTATCTAGGAAATATAATAAATACAATACTCTTTTTCAAAGTCTACTGACATTGATGAATAAATATGTAATGATTGACTTACAGAGAACTAAGAAGAGCTGTATCCCATTTTAGGCCAAGTATTCATAGAGGAGACAGAAACCCAGAATTATAAAACAGATTGATTAGGGGTGGTTATTTATTCTAAGAAAGGATACTTTACAGCATTCTTTTAAAGTCTAAACTCTGGTGTAAACATTATTTTTAATAATTAGATTTTTAAAATTCAATTTGTGCACTAACTTTAGAGATATACCTGTTATCATTACAGCTATAAAGATTTACCTATATGAGCTACTTCCTGAAAAATACATCCATGTGGACACAGTGCTAAATGTAGGTCAAATTACTTTTTAAAACATTTTTTATTTTAGAGAGAGAAAGCATGAGAGTGAGAGGGGGCAGAGGGGGAGGGAGGGAGAAAGAGAGAGAGAAAGAGAGAGAGAATCTTAAGCAAGCTCCATGCTCAAGCAGAGCTGCCACGGGGCTTGATCCCATGACCCCGTGGGATCATGACCTGAGATGCAACCAAGAGTCAGATGCCCAACCAAGTGAGCCACCCAGGTGCCGAGGTCAAATTAGTTTTAAAAATTTAAAACATTGCATTTGATTCTCTTGGAACATTTGGCATAGAGAAGAAGAAAGCAGAGGTAACTAATATTTATTTAATATTCCATTTTTCCAGATTTTTGTATTAAAAATTTCTTAAGTTTATTTTTGATAGAGAGAGAGACCATGAGCAGGGGAGGGGCAGAAAGAGGGGGAAAGAGAGAATCCTAAGTAGGCTCTGTGAAAGTGCAGAGCCTGATGTGGGGCTGGAAAACACTAACTACAGGATCATGACCTGAGTCAAAGCCAAGCTTAACCAACTGAGCCACCCGGGTGCTTTAATTTTTCCGGACTTTTTGCTAAGTGCTCTCTCTCTCTGTCCCATTTAGCATCAGAACTGTTGAGGTGAGTGTTCCTATCCTTATTTTGTAGATCAGGAAGAGACCCACAGATAACCATGGTCATAGTGCTAGTAAGGACTGGAAAGAAATTTACAATCCAGTTCCATTGGGCTACAAGGTGCATGCCTCTTAAAAAAAAACTTGTAAACCATAAAAAATGCAACAAGAAACCCCCTTGATTTTGAAAGAAAATAATAAGTATTTTTTTGAGTATGAAGGACGAGATTGTTAGACTCCAACTACATGTAAAATAACTTTTCTAGTTAGCTAGCGTTAAGCCCTTGCAAATTGTGGGTTTAGCCTCTTGAAAAAACACTGAAAGTTTACCATGCATGAAGAAAACAATTCACTGGACCAATTATAGCCTACTGGCATATTAAATGCTCAGTTTTTATGAGTAAGCCATTCCAAATATAGGATCATTTTAGCTGTTGAAATCTGTCTTTATGTAAATAGATATCTGCTCTCATTGGTGCCATCCCCAGCAATACAGATGGGCTATTTGTCACACGGTGCCAGCCTGTAGAAAGATCTCTGAGAACCACAGATTGGTCTGCTATTTGAGTTGGAATTGAACCAACCAGCATATGATGACTCCCGTTATCCATCTATTATGATAGTTCTCTTCATTAGCATTCATTTTTGCTCTGGGGATTCAGCCCTCACACAAAGGGTGGGACCCTGAGAGCATCTGATCTCACTTTTCCATAGCAGTGGCCTTTGGTATTTCATTAATGGGCGTCATTTACTAGTTTCAGATATTCTTAAATGCCATCAGTTTACATAATTCCTCGTTTCTTCTTTATAAAAAGATCGCAGGATTAGAAATCTACAGCTCATTGCAATGTTGTAGTTTATTTTGTTCTTCATATGGAGTGAGCATAGCCAGTCTCTCACAATGGGATGGAAATTGTTTGCTGTGTGACTAAACATTTTTCTTGTGTGACTTTATTCTGTAGTGACTTTCCTTTAATCCACCCTGCCTACTTTCATTTTTTTTTGAAGTAATAGATGTCACATCTATGCCACTTCAGAACTTGCATGTGTCCGTATTCAAGTTTTACCTTTTGCCACCCTTTTACCATACATGAATATGGACCACAAGGTTACTCGGGCAACTGAGGATCCTAGGCTATGTCATTACCAGTTTATTCTTTTCCTCAACCAACCCATCTCCAGGGAAAAGCTTGGAAAAAATACTCATTAGACATTTGAAAGTTCTGAAATGGAACAGATGTGACATGTATTACTCTGAATGGATCCTAGATGCTAAAGAAAAGCAGAACATTCTATATGACATCCCAGTGTGGCAGCAGTACTTGACCCTCCCACCTCTGAGCCTGCAAAATTGAGAAGCCATAGGAGACACAGAGGATGACAGAACTTTGGGAGGTACTTCAGACACCAGAACATATGCTGCCCTCTCTTATGCAAGCAATTATATTCTGGGCCTTGACACGGAGTCAGTAGGATTTATTTATTCCTTGTTTTACACCTTCATTCACTCAACAAATATTTATTGCTCACCTGCTGTATGCCAGGAGCTAGGCAGATGGCTTAGAATCCTCTTCTTGGTCTCATGGTGGCCTTCACCCTTCTCTCTCCACACATCATCAAGGTGTCATTCAGTATTTGCCAAGCACTTGTGTTGTGCTAGGCAGTGTGGTGGTTATTTACATAAGTATCTCTCATCAATATCTTAATCTTGCATGATTGATCCATTTTATAGCTGAGGAAACAGGAACTCAGAAAATCCTAGTCAATGTTCTCAAAGTCTGAGGTGGAGCCTGGCTGCTGCGTCCTTCGCTCTCTTGGCTCCAAACTCAGCCATGCCGCACGTTCCTTCTCATTGGTGCTAGAAACCCCTCCGGACAGTGAGTTATAAAGTGCTCGGCATGCTGGGCCGACAGCTTCCTGGAGCGCTTTGGACAATTCTAGCTCACGTCCAAGCAGGGCTAAGGTCAGGCTCCCTTCCCTCTCCAGGGTGTTGGGAACTCAGGGGTCTTCTTTTTTCTCTTGTGTCTCTTGACAAATGTCCAGTAGCGGACTCAACTTTTTTTTTCCTTCTCTTTATAGGTTTTCTTAGCTGTGTGAGAAACTTTGTTCTCCTTGTCTTTCCTTTTCTTAGAATGCAATTAGCCTTCTTCTATACAAGGTTTAAATTTCTCTGTGTCATTGCCTGGATCTGTTGGATGCCTCCTTTCCCTGTTGAATATGTATGTATTAAATTATCAGTTTTCCTAGAAACTTCTACATGGTTGAATCCAGCCTGGCCTTTTCTACTTCAGGGCAATTAATATTGGGCAAGTTACCTAACCAGCCTTTGTCTCCATTTCCTCATTTGTTGCAGGCAATAGTACCTGCTTAACAGGGTTCTTTTAGGAATCAAATAAAAAATACAATACTTCACACAGTGACTAGAACTTAATAAGATATTAATAGATGCTAATTCATTCTTATCAAGATTCAATAGAGCATGCCAATTACTTCCATTGGAACAGGCTCATTTGAGCTGATAGAATCTGACAATAATGCACCCACGGGGATGCTGGACCCTGATGCGAATGCTTAGCCACAGGTTTGGGTTGTTGGGTAAGTACACTCTCCAAAAACTACAATCAGGCTCAATTTGGCAAATAGTTGGCAACAGAACTGACACTGAAGTAGCAGAGAGTCCTGGGGTTTGAGCAAGAGACAACAATGTAGACTTGAGGAAGATTTGTCAAGGAATATGAAGGCTCTACAGTCTGGGCTGATTTCTAACACAGACTTCCAATCCTTTTGACACGAGGTTTAGAAGAATATCTGGAAAGGAAAAGGAATGTAGGCAGGGAATGAAGATGGGCAGAACTCAACTGTAAGCCCAGGAGGTAGATGCCCGAACCTGGGAAATCAGTGAGGGCTCATCTATCAGAGGTGGCGCCTAGCACCAGAGTCAGCTTCTGAACACAAGAAGTGACATGTAGCTCTCAGATGTGGGGTGCAAGTAGTCCTGGGCCAAGCTTAGGGACCCAAGTAGCCAGGGGGGACCTGTATCCAGATCCAGTGATTCTGGGTAGGGAGAAATATAGAGGTGAAGTACCAGGCTGAGCGAGGTCCTTTATAAGTCTATTTTATTAGTCTATACTAGATGAGAGTTTAGAGACTTATGTATATGTAGGTGTCTGGATGTGGTGCTTAATTAAAGTCTTATTCTGTTACCTCTGTGAAGGCTTGTGGAGATAATGAAAAATAGACATGAAGGTGATTTTTAAGTCCTGTTTTTAAAAAAAGGTTTTTAAATGTAAGGCAGTGCGGCCATTACTTATAATCACACTTTTTCATGATAGCAATGCAATTTTCCATTAACATTTTTTTTCATAATTCAGCCTGAATAATATTTCCATTAGAGTAACTATAACAGGTATATGGAATAAGCATGGTTTGAGGAATGTAATAAGAAAAGCAATTTTATCATTGCCTCCTACTGTCACTTTGAAATAAATTCAGTGAGATAAATGTTTTACCTGCTGGGGGATGAAAGCTCAAGGGGACTTAATGACAGAAGGTCCCATGGTGGTTTTAACTTTCAAAACAGAGCTTGATTCAGAAATTAGCATGTCTGGTCCAAATTTTAGTTTTCATTTAAAGATAAGACTTCCTCGCCCTCTCCTCCCCGCTCCTTTCCCCAGCTGCTTCCTGGCCATCTTGGCAGGGAGGGACTGCAGGTTGTTTTTCCTGCCTAAGCAGCCTCTTGTCTCCCCCAAACATTACACTATAAAGCACAGAGCTCAGGGAGGGACAAGGGGAAAAGGACCAGAAAGTTCCTACTTGACAGGTACTTTCATTCTGTCTTTTTCCTCTCTGGGTGGCCAATGTTTAAAGCTGACTTTTCCTCTCTGAGACTGGCCTGGACTCTTTGAGAGCTCACCTGCTGGGCCCATCTGACCTCACCTTCCGCAGGGTGCCACGCTCGCTCCCCATTCTGCTGGCGACAGGTACTCTTCCTTAGCTTCTAGATCTCCAGCAGCCCAGCCCAAGCCCAGAGTCTGTGGGGACCTCTTGCCCTCTGGCCAAAGCCACAGTTAAACATGTAACATCCTCTTAAAAACACTTCCAGGATGGGCTCCCGTCATCCGTTGATGAGCCAACAGCAGCAAATCTAGTAGCGTCCTCTGTCCTGACCGGGGCAGGCCAGTGGCCACTGCACCCCACCGAAGTGTCAGGCTTGGGTCACACGTCAGCCCGGCGAACATGGGTTAGGTCTCTAAGGCCCCATATAAAGATTTCCTCACCTCATTTGCAGAAGGACAAAACTCTTTTTCTTTTTTTTTTTTTTTAAGTTTATTTATTTTGAGAGAGAGAGAGAGAGAGAGAGAGAGAGCAAGCACGATCAGGGGAGAGGAAGGGAGAGAAAGGGAGAAAGACAATCACAAGCAGGCTGTGCACTGTCAGTGCAGAGCCTGATGAGGGACTTGAACTCAGGGACCTTGGGATCATGACCTGAACTGAAATCAAGAGTCTGATGCTTAACCAACTAAACCACCCAGGAGCTCCCAAAACTCTTTTCAGTACGTGAAATTTCTGTATGATTCCACCCTCCCAGTCTACTCTCAACCTTCTATATCATCCAAGTAGGTGAGGAGTTTTAAATGTGATGAAACTGGTTCTCCTTATTTTATTTGAAAATGTATATATGGTCTGACATCCTATTTTGGAATCACATATCTATTGTATCAGATGTTTACATAATACTTCAACTTCCTGCCAGCCCTCACCAGCCCCTGCCTTATCAGACTGTGAGGCATCCATTAATAGCTACTTCAAGGCACTTTGGGCTCAGTGTTCTCAATGCCCACTGCCCAGGTCCTAAGCCACCCTCACATTTTAGATTTTCATTGTGGCATCACCCCCACTTCCAGATACCAAGACCTATAGTAATTATTCACTGTGCAATAAATTACTCCCAAAATAACAACTTTAAACAACAGATTTTGGGGTGCCTGGAGGTTCAGTTGGTTGAGTGCTGGATTTTTGGTTTTGGCTTAGGTCATGATCTCATGGCTTGTGAGGTCAAGCCCTGAATCGGGCTCTGTGCTGACGGCGCTGAGCCTGCTTGGGATTTCCTGTCTCCCTCACTCTCTGCCCCTCCCCCCTTTTGCTCTCTCTTTCTCAAAATAAATAAATGAACTTAAAGAATTTTAAAACAACAAATATTGATTCTCTTACAGTTTCTGAGGGTCAGGAAACTTGGAGCTGCTGGTTCTGTTTCCGGATCTCTCACATAGTTGTACAGAATTGGCAGCTGGGCTGCAGGCTAGGGAGGCTTGGCTGGGGTTGGAGTTCCATTTCTAAGCTCACTCTCCTGGATGTTGGCAAAGGGCTTGAGTCCCTTCTCCTCACGTGGGCCCTCCACAGGGCTGTACATGACATCGTTTCACCCTGGGTCAGTGATCTAGGACAGGAGAAGCACATTCCCGATGAGGAAGCTGTAGATATTTTACACTCTAATCTCAGAAATTAATACCTTCACATCTGTTCTGCCCAAATCATTAGAAATTAGTCATTAAAATGAACATACGCTAAAGGGGAAAGGAATTAAGTTTTACTTCTTGAAGGGAGGAGATTCAAAGAACTTGACGGCATACATTCAAAACCACCGCAGGCAACGTGCTGACCGAGGAAGAGTTTCAGATAGTTTTAGCGTCTTTGTTTCCCGTTGTCTCATAGGAAGAAATCCGTTATAAGATGGCCGACAGGACTGATAAGGAAATACCTGTCCTTGATCAAAGGCTCCCCCTTCCGGGTTCTTCTTCCCACCCTCCTTGCCACACGCATTAATGAGGAATGGGGAAGGAACAGGCTATAAATTATTCCTTCTGCTGACGCTCTGGGCTCCGGCCTCTGGTGAATGATCTTCTCTAAGCCCAGTGGTGTAAAATAAATCTCCTCCCGTCCACGATCTCCGAGTGCCGCTTGGGTCTTCCGCCAGGTGAGCCAGACCAGATTCCGCAAGTCTGATTTTAAGATGTATTCAAAGCTAAACATCCGTCCCTGAAGGGCCTGCTCATCCCCGATAATACCCTATTTGTACCCTGTAAAACAAAGAAGTAATACTAGTTATATGAAGGCATTAAAGGAATTGATCATTAAATGTCACAATCTAGCTTAGGCAAAGAGAAAAGGAAAAAGAAATCTTGTGTGTGTGGTTAATTTAGAAAGTATTGACATCAATGAATTGAGTACATTGTTGCATCAGGAGTGAAAGTGGACACCTCCTACTGCTAGCTTTATCTAGTAGCTTCTTTCTTTCAGATTTGTGGTTAAATAATATGTGGTCAAAGTGTTTTCATCATCTACCTTGTCATTACGAGTACTTCCCCTTTGCTGACTTCTAGTTAACTTTGAGCAATCAGTGCATTACAATCTGAATAAGTTTTCTATAGAGAAAAATCTATGAATTTGAAAAAGATGTAAAATTATATAAAACTATAATTAAATATCATTACAGAGATGGTGTAGAAATGGTATATTTGTTCATTCCTTAGAGAGGTACAGAATTGTTATAGAACCTTGTCAATTGTAATTTTCATTTGCATTTTTAATTCTCCTACATAGATGCAGAGCAGGGTAGTGTTAATCCAATAAACAGGTAACATTTAATGGTCAAAAAGGTTGGAATGGTTCTAGAACAGTTCTGCTGTCAAACATTGTTCTGGTAAGAACTGGAGTTCACTAGGAGAATTGAGAATAGGAGAAAGGAACTTCTTATTCCAGGTTTCCCTAATATATTTACGTGGGCTGTTTAAAAAGAGTACTTATCATCAGGCCCTAGAAAAGGAAGAGGCCAATTTATCAAGCAGAGTCAACAAACAGGAAGAGTAGGGTCATTGCCTATTCTTTCTTTCTTTTTTTTTTAAATGTTTATTTATTTATTTTGAGAGAGAGAAAGAAAGAGAGCAAGAGAGCGAGCGAGCGAGGGAGTGAGCGCAGGGGGGAGGGCAGGGAGAGAGGGAGAGAGAGAATCCCAAGCTGTCAGTACAGAACCCAATTCAGGGCTTAATCTCAGAAACCATAACATCATGAATTGAGCTGAAATCGAGAGTTGGACGCTTAACCGACTGGGCCACGCTGGGGCTCCATTGTCGATTTTCTTTTATTTACCCTCCTTGCTCCCGCGCAGTAAATTGTACAGGATTTGGAATGGTTGCTGCTAGCGATGAAGATGATGTTAGTCTTTTACAGTTTACGGACATAGATTTCAACGCCTTGGAATGAGCTATTCTGCACCTCACAACGCCCTCTTGTGGCCAAAGTTCAATTATCTTAACAAAATTTCTCTGCTCACAGATCCCTCTTCCAGTTACACCAGAAATAAAAGATTGTTTTTCACTGATCACTTACTCCTACAACCAACTCATTATAAGTGGGAACCTAATTATTATAGGTTCACAAGATTTATGTGTTCAACAGTTGTAGAAATCAAGACATAGCTGTCATCATTGACTGGTTGTATTGTTACTATTCTCTTATACTTGGGGTTTATAAAAGAAATCAAGCTTTGTTCTCTTTTCTCTCTTTTTTTTTTTGCTTAATGCATGATAACTATAAGCAGAAATTTAAGAAATCCTTATATATGTATGTTGACAAAGTCATAATCTTATAGGAAATAATAACATTAATAAAAATCTCAATAATTGTCATGAATCATTTCATTATCATGGTGTTTTGAGATACATGGAACAATTTACAGCTATCAGAAGTAAATAATGTCATTACAAAAGTAAAGATGTCTGATGGTGATTTGTAATAGTAATGAAAGAGGAACTTCCTAAGCATCAAAATTAAGTCTGTAATGTGCTCATTTGCTAACAGGTTTCTATGATTATCATAGCAGATGCTATATATTGTCATTAATATTCTGTCAAATAAAATTTCTTACCAAATCTTGCTTTCCACTGAAGAATTATAATAAATAAAAATAAAGGAATACTTTGTCCCATATTTCCAGCTTTGAATTAAAGGAGGTAGAATTAAGTATTGGCTTACTTCAGAAAAGTGAACAAACTGTAAGTGTTCAGTTCAATAAATGATCACAAAATAAACTCAGCGGTGTAATTACCATCCAGGCCAAAAGATAGAGTATCATCTTCATTTGTCTCTCAGTCAGTGCTTCCGTCCTTCTTTCCCAGGAGTATACGTTATGAATTCTAGCATCATTTTACAACTTTATGTGAAAGGAGTCCCATAGCATGTCCTCTTTAGTGTTTGGCTTCTTTCGTTCAATATTCTATGTATGTGAGTCATCTATACTGGGATGAGTTACAGTTCAATTTTAATTGCTGTATATATAGTATCTCATTTTATGAATATATATAGTATACAGTTATTCATTTAATGCTGGTAGACATTAGAATCATTTCCAGTTTAGGGCTCGTAGAAACAAGGATGTTACGGATGCTCTCAAGCATGTATTTTGGTGCATATGCGCATGCATTTCCATTGCCTATAAATCTGGCAGCAGATTGCTGGACACCGCTGGCTTCACGGGTGTGCAACTCCCAGAGGGCGCTGTGCTTGCTCACAAGGTTCTGCACTTGGTTTAAGGCTCTTGCTGTTACTGTCTTGAAATTCTTAAAAAAATTTACCTTGAAACTTGAGTTTTGCCGCTTACGCTTGCTGGGATAATGTGCATGGGCATGAACAGAGGAGAAGGGCACAATATGCATGCTCCCAGCTCCGGGTGGCGGTGGCTTCACTGGTGTCTGGCCAAGGTCCCACAAGCCTGGAATTCTGGGGAGTGACTGTTCATGGGCTCCAACAAGACTCGAAACGAGTGTAAGATAAGTATGTTACATCTACAGACCGAGAGCGGGGCACTGACAGCCTTGAGAGGCCATGTTTTCTTTTGAATGGGAACTTGCATCAAATGCAGAAAGGAGGCAACGTCTTCTAAGAAACACAACTTCCCTTTATTAGCCAACCACTTCACTCTAAAAATGCTGACAGAGAAGGAAAGGGAAAGATGGGAGAAACTCTAGTTTCTTTTCCTCTTAGTCTTTCCATAGCCATCAGTAAGCCAATGTAGAGAATGTGAGCATATGGAGAAAGTGAATAGAAACAGCAGGGTTAGTTTAATTCAGTATCCACGGTTTGGGTAGAATAAAATGCGTGTGCTTGTAATGCGCTATAAAATACAAGTTGTGAAATTTTGGTGATTACACATAGAGTTAAATGTCCTTATATTTGTGCTTAAAACTGGCATTCTACAATACAGAGATCAAATGCATGCTAATAATTTAAAATTTTATTTTTTCTTCACTTAAAATGGAATTAGAAAAAAAATAACATCATGACAAGTTGCCAGACAGAATGTGGAAGAAAGGAAACATTTTTATATTCTTAGTAACTTTAACAGCACTTTTTCCCCTGCTATTTGAACAATGGCTTGTATTTTTATTCTGCATTAGACCCACAAATTATGTAGCCACCCCTGCCTCATAGGGTCATAGTGTATGCATGACTATTTTAGTAAATGGTTTTTCAAAGTGTTTTACTCATTTACACTGCACTTGAAAGAGATCAAAGTGGGGCACCTGGGTGGTTCAGTTGGTTAATCGTCCAACATCAGCTCAGGTCATGATCTCACAGTTTGTGGGTTCAAGCCCTATGTTGGGCTCTGTGCTGACAGCTCAGAGCCTGGAGCCTGCTTCGGATTCTCTGTCTCCCTCTGTCTCTGCCCCTTCCCCACTCATGCTCTGTCTATGTTCTCAAAAATAAATAAAACATTAAAAAAAAGAGAGAGATAAAAGCTTCTGTTGTGTCATCAGCTTGTCAGCACTTGATATTGTTGTCAGTGTTTTAATTTTAGGTGTTCTGATGAATGTGTTGCATTTCCCAGATGATCAATGAGATTGAGAACCTTTTCATATGTTCATTGGCCATTCAGTATTTTTTCTTCTGAAGAGTCTATTTAAGAGAACCATTTTTAAAAGCTTATTTATTTATTTTGAGAGAGAGAGAGAAAGAAAGAGTGAGTGGAGAAGGGTCAGAGAGAGAGGGGGAGAGAGAGAATCCCTAGCAGGCTTCCCTCTGCCAGTGCAGAGCCCGATATGGGGCTTGAACCCACAAACCGTGAGATCATGACCTGAGCTGAAATCAATAATCAGATGCTGCAGGCACATGAAACGATGCTCAATATCACTCATCGTCAGGGAAACACAAATCAAAACCACACTGAGATACCACCTCACACCGGTCAGAATGGCTAAAAGGAACAAATCAAGAGACTATAGATGCTGGCGAGGGTGTGGAGAGACGGGCACCCTCCTACACTGTTGGTGGCATGTAAACTGGTGCAGCCATTCTGGAAAACAGTGTGGAAGTTCCTCAAAATACTATCCATAGAACTCCCCTATGACCCAGCAATAGCACTGCTAGGGATTTACCCAAGGGATACAGAAGTGCTGATGCATAGGGGCACATGTACCCCAATGTTCATAGCAGCACTGTCAACAATAGCCAAAACATGGGAAGAGCCTAAATGTCCATCACCTGATGAGTGGATCAAGAAGATGTGGTATATATATACAATGGAGTATTACATGGCAATGAGAAAGTATGAAATCTGGCCATTTGTAGGAAAGTGGATGGACCTCAAGGGTGTCATGCTAAGCGAAATAAGTCGGGCAGAGAAGGACAGATACCATATGTTTGCACTCATAGGTCTAACAGGAAAACAGGAGAAACCTAATGGAGGACCAGGGGGAGGGAAAGAGGGAGAGAGAGTTGGGGAGAGAGAGGGACGCAAAACTTGAGAGACTATTGAATGCTGAAACTGAGGGTTGAAGGGGGGGGGGAAGAGGTGGTGGTGATGGAGGAGGGCACTTGTGGGGAAGAGCACTGGGTGTTGTATGGAAACTAATTTGACAATAAACTACTTAAAAAAAAAGAATCAGATGTTCAACCAACTGAGCCACCCAGGCACCCCAAGAGAACCATTTCTTAATTGATTTATTTGTCTTTGTCTTTTCTTTAAAAATTTTTTTTAATGTTTTTTATTTACTTTTGAGAGACAGAGACAGGGTGAGCAGGGGAGGGTCAGACAGAGAGGGAGACACAGAATCTGAAGCAGGCTCCAGGCTCTGAACTAGCTGTCAGCACAGAGCCCGATGCAGGGCTCAAACCCATGAACCATGAGATCATGACCTGAGCCAAAGTTGGATGCTCAACCGACTGAGCCACCCAGGTGCCCCTGTCTTTTCTTCTTAGTTAGATTCTTCATATATTCTGGGCATGCACTCATATTTTCTGGGTTGAAAATACCTTCTTCCACTTTTTTGTTACCTCAATAGAGTCTTTATGAACTTAAATTCGTAATTTCAATCAAGTCCAATTCATTAATCTCTTCCCTTATGAGTTTTGCTCTTGGGGGCCTCTCCAAGGTATTTTTCCCTATCTCGATATCCTCATATTGTCCCATGCTCTCTTCTGGAAGCCTTTTTGCCTTTCATATAGAAGTCTACAATCCACCTACAGTTGATTTTCGTTTATAGTGTGAGGCAGAGGAAATGGTTCAGTTCTTTCCACATCACTATTTAATTAATCCTGCACCAGCCTTTCGCATATGCTCTGCAGTGCTACCTTTAAAAAACATTTTTCACTGAAGAATAATTGACCTACAATATTGCATTAGTTCCAGGCGTACAAGATAGTGATTTGATATTTATATACATTACGAAATGGTCACCACAATAAGTCTAGTTACCATCTGTGACCATCCAAAGTTGTTACAATATTAACTACGTTTCCTATGTTGCGCCTGACATCCCGAAGCCTTAATTCATTTGTTAGGTGGACGGTTTGCTTTTTAATCCCCTTCACCTATTTTGTCCAAGTGGGCGGTGCTACCTTGTTAACAAAACAAGGCTCTATGTAGATGTGAGTCTGCTTTGTGTGCCTCTAATTTGGTCCATTGTTATTTCTATTCATGTTTTTTAGTGTTTATTTATTTTGAGAGACAGAGAGAGCAGGAGAGGGGCAGAGAGAGAGAGAGAGAGAGAGAGAGAGAGAGAGAGAGAGAGAGAGAGAGAGAGAATCCTAAGCAGGTTCTGCATTGTTTGTGCAGAGCCCGAAGTGGGGCTCAATCTCACAAACCATGAGATTGTGACCTGAGCCGAAACTGAGAGGCAGTTGCTTAACCGATGGAGTCACACAGGCCCCCCACCATCTCACTTACTTTGAAGTGTACAGTGTAATGTTATCGAGTGGGAATTTTCATCCATTATCTCTTCAAATATTACTTCCGCCTCATTCTTTTATGTCTTTTCCTTTTCTGAAATTCAGGTATATGTTAAATGTCCCTGTATCCCCTCTTTTATATAATTTACTATATTTTTTAGCCTTTGTCTCTCTGTGATTTATTCCAGCTTTTTTTCTGGTGATCTGTTGTCATTCTCACAAATCCCTCTTCATCTGTAATCTAAGGTATTCAACCTGCCCTTAGGTTATCCACTGAGCTCTTAATTCCAGTGATTTTATTTTTTCTACTTCTAGAATTTCCATTTTAATTCTATTTTTTATTAAATTAAATCAAATTCTATTTAATTCTATTTAAGAGAGAGAATATTAACGTATGTTATATATATTTTTCCACAATAAAAACCTATTTTAAGAGAGGGTTTTTATTGTGGAAAAATATATATAACATACGTTTTGACCATTTTTTATGTGTACAGTTCCGGTGGCAGGAAGTACATTCACGCTGCTGTGCTCTCACCACCACTGTCTGTCTCCAGAACGCTTTCATGTTCCCAAATGAAAACATATCCATTAAACAACGACTCCTTACTCCCCCGTCCCGGAGCCCCTGACAACCACCATTCCACTTCCGGTCTCTGGGTCCGACCACTGTGGTTACCTCATAGAAGTAGAATCACACCATATTTGTTCTGTGACTGGTGTATTTCCCTTAGCATAATGTCTTCAGGGCTCACCCACACCGCACCATGTGGCAGCATTTCCTTCCTCTTTTGAGATTCTGGGAAAAAAATTCTCTGAAAACTCTCACAGTCTTTAACCATTTTAATCATAACGTTAAAAAAGTACTTATTTGGTCATTCACTATTTGTATCTCCTGTGGGGTCTACTTCTCTTATTTGGTGTTTTTTACTTTTCCTCATCCTGTGGCTTCTTACTTTTGATTGAGTATTGGACACTGAAAACTGTGTTACAAAATTATAGAGATCGTTAAATGTTTAAGATGATGTCGGATTCTTCTAGAGAGGATTTATGTTTGCAAACCCAGATATCTAATCATGGATCGATGTATTCAAAGCTGAGCATCAGTCCCTGAAGGGCCTGCCCATCCCTGATAATACCCTATTCGTACTGTAGGGTACTTTGGGATTCAAACAAAAAGCTAATGGGCTATCAGGATCCTCAGTCCTTGGCACGTCTTTTTTTTTTTTTTTTCCTGTTTTTTATTTATTTTTGAGAGAAAGAGACAGCACAAGCACAAGCAGGGTTGGTTTCCATACAACACCCAGTGCTCTTCCCCACAAGTGCCCTCCTCCATCACCACCACCTCTTTTCCCCCTTCCCCCTTCCCCTTCAATCCTCAGTTCGTTTTCAGTATTCAATAGTCTCTCAAGTTTTGCATCCCTCTCTCTCCCCAACTCTCTTTCCCTCTTCCTGTCCCCCTGGTCCTCCATTAGGTTTCTCCTGTTTTCCTGTTAGACCTATGAGTGCAAACATATGGTATCTGTCCAAGAAAGGATTTTTAAAACTGCTTTTTTGGCTAGTTCATTATAAGGTTTTTTTTAAACTAAAATTATTCCCATTATAGCAAGCTGATACTTAATATATCTGGTTGGCAAGTTATTTTGACTGGCATACTGTCCTTACTCATAAACTCCTGTCATTAGGCACACAGAAAATCACATTATAGAAACCTTCTCCCCCCTGACACCCATGCAATTGACATCCATGATACAAAACCAGAATAAAGTGATTGGGTCTATTTTTCTTCTATTGTTATTTAAAAATATAAACTTAGCTTCTAGCCAACAAGAACTAACTTGAGACAGAATGGGATGGTATTAAGCAAATGAAGCTTCAATCCTAATTCTCAGAATGTGTTTTCACAAAGCAAACACAAATTCCCACGCTTGATTTTTCCAACTGAAGAGAAAGATACGCTGCATTTTAGATAGCAAAAAATAACCCCAGAGACTGTCACACAAATGAAGAAATGTATGCACTATTGGTCATTACAAAGACGTGTTCAAATAATTCTGATTTGTTAATTCTATTAATTCTTTTTGACCTATGGGTTATTTAAAACATGCGAACATTTTTCTAGTTCCCTTTTATTTTTTATTACTAGGTTAATTTATTGTGGTCAAAGGTATAGTCTATGATTTCAACCCTTTGAAATTTGAGAATTGATTTTGAGGCTCTGTTATTAATACAATCTTGGAAATAGTAGAACTTTTTTTTCATGAAATAAACATTTATTGTGAATAGCCCTTTTATCTCCTTTCTTTTCTTTTTTAAAAGTTTATTTATTTTGAGAAAGAGAAAGCAAGTGGGGGAGGGGTAGAGAGAGAGGGAGAGAGAATCCCAAGCAGGCTCTGCACAGTGCAGAGCCTGATGCAGGGATCAAACCCACAAACCATGAGATCATGAGCTGAGCCAAAATCAAAAGTCAGGCACTCAACTGACTGAGCCACCCAAGTGCCCCTCTTTATCTTTTTTCTTTTCTCTAGCTCCTCTTCTTCTTCCACAGGCAATACATACATTGCTTAAGACAAAGCAAGAGAAATTGTCTCTTTACTTATTAAAAAAAACTACCATAATTGCTCTGATAGAAAATGTAATGATTAACAATAACCAAGTGAATCTCATGAAAACAAAATCCAGCTTATATCTCATATGCGTCCATATGATGGGACCATTCATGTAGTAGGAACTTGCTGACATGAACAATTTTTCTGTTAATTTGGTTTCAGTTTTGACATCCACTGCAGGTTCAGTAGTATACTGGACTTCATTCTTGGCAGATGGGTTTTTCCCTGGCACTATATAATGCAGTGACATGAAATTGTGGTTTCA
This sequence comes from Helogale parvula, assembly GCA_004023845.1. Lineage (NCBI taxonomy): Eukaryota > Metazoa > Chordata > Mammalia > Carnivora > Herpestidae > Helogale > Helogale parvula. The sequence goes on from PJEM01001430.1 coordinate 215,014, forward strand.
TTGCCAGTTAATGGACTAGCTATTATCCTAGATGCTGTTATTGATGATCTGAGCATTTGCGAGGATTGTCGTTTTTGGACAACTTCTGATGAATGGCTCTTCTCTTGCTAACAATAGCAAACACATGTTTAGTGAGCCTGCAGCCAGTGCTAGGCATTACAGAGTTACATTTCATAGAGGTGTTGAGTTCCTGATGTGTCATGATGATTCTCTCTAAACTTTCAAGGAAGAAGCTAAAATAGATGGCACTAATGGACCCTGTTCAGGGGAAGCTGAAACACTCCTGTCATTTATATATTCTTAAAAGCTTATAAAACACTGTCTCAGACTTCTGTGATCCTCAGAATTGCTTTGGAGGCAGGTGTTATAATTGAGATCTTCCAGTAGTAGTAATTCAAGTTCAGAGATATTAAGTGACTTACCCAAGGTCCCTTTTAGTGGTAATGGGGCATCATAAAAGGACCAAGGTGTATGTAAGAGAAATTCATATCCAAGTTCTGTGTGTCATGTCTGCCATTTCCTAGCTCTATGGCCTTGGGCAGTTTTCTTAAAAACATCTGAGCTGTTTTCCTTATCTGCCTTGGCTCTGTCGCAGGGTTGCAAATAGGAGTGAATGAACAAGTAGGTGTGGACATGTCTACAACCTGAAAAATGCGTGTTAGTTACATTATTTGTCTTTGGGGAGGAGATGGGGGATGGCAGTGCTGTAGACCACCGCATTTCAAGTCCCACAGACCGGCTCTTAACCAACATTGCTGCACGAACTTGAGTTTGTTACTTGAACTTTCTCAGTCTCTGGCTCATCTGTTATAAAATGTGTATCATAATATGACCTTGTGGAGCTGTGAGTGTGGATCAGCATGACTGAGGTGAAGCTCGGAGCACAGGACCAGACTCTTAGGAGGTGCCCCAGCCTCTCCCTGGCCCCCAGCCCCATGCCGTGCTCTCTCATGAGAGAGCACAGAATTGTCTACCATGGAAGAGCCCTAATGGACTCTTGGGTCCCTGCATGGATGAAAAATCTGAGACCCAGAGAGGTAAACTGACTTACCCAGGTCACAGAGCTAATGGCAGAGTTGGAAGTTGAACCTAATTCAGATTTCTACTCCATAAATCCTTTTCTTCTTTTGACAATATTATGGTAATCTCAGCAATAGCATTATTTATGCCTGTCCTCACCTTGTAAAAGTGGTTTTTATTAAGAACCCATAAGTAGGGGTTCCCGGGTGGCTCAGTCAGTTAAGCACCTGCCTTTGGCTCAGGTCTTGATCTCACGATTTGTGGGTTTGAGCCCCACGTCAGGCTTTGTGCTGACAATGCTGAGCCTGCTTGGGATTCTCTCTCTCTCTCTGCCCCTCCCTGACTCAGACTTTCTCCCTCAAAATAAATAAATAAACTTAAAAAAAAAAAAGAACCTGTAAGTAAGTGTAGAGAGCATTGCTAGAGTAGTTGAATCAAACCTGACTTGTTCTACCTCACACATAGGCAAGTATAGGACTTTAAGGATAGAAACATTTCTTTTTGTGTCTTGGGCTGCTCTCCCTAACAAAACCACAGGCATTATTTTGTCTCCGTGCCTGATGTTTCAACTTGTGCTCTCTTAGAAACAAGTCACACACTTCTAATGTCTACATTTTATTTCACTCTGAATTCCATGCTGCTATGACTCCAGACATTTAGGTGTGTCGTCTGAAAGATGTAATGGAAAGAGCCTAGCACTGTGGCATCAAGAGACCCAGACTCGAGTCACACATTTGGTATTAACCAGTTTTTAAACCTTGTTGGAAACATGTTGCCACCTAAAGATCTTTTTCTTTTTTAATTTTAATGTTTTTTATTTTATTTTTGAGACAGAGCACGAGTGGGGAAGGGGGAGAGAAGAGAGGGAGACACAGAATCCGAAGCAGCTCCAGGCTCTGAGCTGTTGGCACAGAGTCTGACACAGGGCTCAAACTCATGGATGGTGAGATCATGACCTGAGCTGAAGTTGGATGCTTAACTGACTGAGCCACCCAGGCGCCCCTCTAAAGATCTTAAAGTGAGTCTGAAGTATTACTAACTGTATTAATTTTCTATTGCTGTTGTAACAAATCACCATAAACTTAGTGGCTTTAAACAACACAAATTTATTTTCTTATAGTTCTGGAAGTCAGGAGTCTGAAATGGACTTATGCAGCTAAAATCAAGATGTTGGCTTCCTCTGGAGAGGCACAGGAGAATCCATTTCTTTGCCCTATTCCATTTCTAGAGGCTCTGCCTATATCCCTTGGCTCATGGCTCCTTCCTGGCATCCCTCCCATTTCCTGCTTCCATCACCATATCTCCTACTTCTCCATCTGACTCCTCCAATGTCCCTCTTAGAAGTACCCTTGTAATTTACAATGGACCAACCTGAAGTCTTCCTATCTCAAAATTCTCAAAGTCCCGTTTGTCATATCAGGAAACATTTAGAGGTTTTAGAGATTAGGATGTGGACATATCTGGAGAGACAATATTCAGCCTACCCCAGTAACCAAAGTGGTCTTTGAGGACTGGGGAATGGAGTAGGAAAGAATGAACTTGTGTTTTACAACTTCACTTATTTCTTCAAATTCTGAGCAGATGGCAGGGAATAGAGCACATAAATCAGAGACCTAGAGACCTAGATTCAAATCCCAACTACACCACTGACTAGCTGGGTGTCCTTAGGCAAATAACATAACCTCTCTGTTTCCACTTCCTCATCTGTAAAACGAGAATAATAACATGATTGTGTGTGTGTGCATGCACACACTTGTGTTTGTAAAGATTAAATGAGATTATGTATGTTGAACTATTTGCACAATAACTAGTACAGGTCAAGGTCTCAGTAAAAGAGTCTATCAACACTACTGAAGCCTAGGCCTGGCTTCTAATTTGGTGTGTGACCTTAGACAATTCTCCCATCCTTTCCTTTTTAAACATTAGACCTGAGTGCAAAGTTAAGTTTACTGTACTTGTCAGCATTAGTCTATATAAGGTATAAGTTTTAATTTTAATTTGGTTAAATTTTAATACTATTATCTCTTTCTCTTTCACTCTGATTCTCATTCCCATCCTCTCCATTGCCTTCTCAACCAACACTCTCTAATGTGTTTGGTATATGTCTTTGGATTTGAACCCATTCTTCTAAAATATACACTGGGGCTCAGTAGGTAAAGCGTCTGGCTTCAGCTAAGGTCATGGTTCCTGAGTTAGAGCTCCATGGCGGGCCTGTGCTGACAGCTTGGAGCCTGGAACCTGCTTTGGATTCTGTCTTTCCCTCTCTCTCCGCCCTTCCCCCACTCTCACTCTGTCTCTTTTTCTTTCTCTCAAAAATAAACATTAAACATTTTTTAAAATATAAAATAAAATATACACTATTGTATAACACATGTAGAAATCTTTAAATGTTATGTATTGTACCATAGAGTGTGTCTAGTCCCTTTTTTTCTCTCGCGGTTGCATTGTTCAAGATTTGTCCAACCCTGCATGTCAGTTACCCACTCCGTGGTGAGGGACATCTACGGCAGATGAACAACTGTTTGCATGCATTTTTACAGACTTGTGCAGGAGTTCTTCTGGGATGGATGCACAATAGTTGGAAGAAAGGTTTGGGATAAGTATTGACTGACTGCTGTCCAGAAACGCCACACATTTCCTCTTCCACCAGGAGAGCAAGTGTTACTGCTCACTCCGTTTTTGCTACTTTTGTTGTTTTGTGACTCTGGTTTTTGCCACCTGCTGGGTACAAAGTCCTATCATTTATTTCTTACTTTCTTTGAGCACTAGTCGTGTCAAATATAGCATTATACTCTTGCTGGCTTTCAGGTTTTTCCAGTCTATGGATACTAATTATAAAGTCTACATGGATAGAGAGTCTTTGCTAATTTCTCTTTTCGCTTAGCTAGCTTTTTGTCATTACTGTTTGTTAATGTACTGGTGTTCCTTGAATGTTCTAAATGTTATTTATTTGTTGGGGTTAGGTGTTTCAAATTCCTTGTCCACATTCTTATCCTTTGATTAACTTTACCTATGATATATATTCCAGATACCTTCTTTGCCCAATCGCCTGTATTTTAATAGGTTCTTTGGATGAAAATAAAATTAATAATTGTCCTCCTTATGGTGTAAGGCTTTAGGGTCTTATTAAAAATTTCTTCCCCATCCCAAGATAATGGAGATATTCTCGAACCTTTTCTTCTATTATCTGTACAGAGTTCTTTCTCCTTATAGTTTCTTAAACTTTCCAAACTCACCTTTGTGTATGGCATGAGGTAGAGATCCAACGTAACTCTTTCCTATCTGTTGATTAGTTTTCTTAATGTCATCTTATAAGCCACACATCCTTTCTCCGCTTCTCTGTGGGACCATATCCATCAAAAGGCAAGTTTCCATGTGCAGATGGATTTACTTCTGAACTCAGTCGATCTATAGGTCTAGCCCTGTGTGAGCGCCATGTAAATATGGAGTACATGTTAATTTCTAATAGGCAGACTCCTCTCTTCTATACATAAAAAATAATTTTTGGTACTCATGAACTTTTATTCTTCCGTATTTGACTTCTAAATTTGTTGATGTCCCCTAAAATTTATATTGTAATATTTTCGGGAATTTAATGAAAATGACAAGTATAATCTTTGATACTTGGCACTGGATGAGACATGCAAACTAAGAACTATTTCTTGCATTTACTACTAATTACTGAGGAATAAATGTTTATGCATAGGGACTGGGAATTATCTTTGGAATATAAACAGACTTTTTGCTTCACCCACAATTGCAGCAAAAGGTGCAGTATTGTGAGCATGTCTCTATCACCATAAAATTACGGTATTCGAATACCACTTTATGCAGTTTTTTTCATGTACAAACACAACCGCAAAGAGAAGCTCCCCACTTCCACGATTCTGTGGCCGCTGATCCTTTCCACATAATGTGAGCCCCGTGGACAAGCAAGTTCTTTCTGATGTGCTCAAAGCCTTAATTCTGGACCAAGAGATCAAAGATACACTTTTGTGGGTATGTATCCACAGTTATCTAAATATTTATTTCACTCTGGAGGCACAGTTATTTAAATATGACTGTCTATACAAGACAGGACTATCACACAAAGACAGATCTCTATCTCTAGGAATAAATATTTGGGAAAATGCCACTATGGAGGGGTATTAGCCAGAAGATACTTTGCTCTAAATAGGGTTGGCTTGGCATAAAATTTTGTGGCAGCCACATCTGCCTTGAGTACCAATCTTCTATACAGATACCTGTCGATTTCCCATTCATGTGTTCACCCTCCCATTTTTCATATTCCTGCCCTGCTCATTTGGGTATCAGGAGGGAACCTAAAACTCATCCAGATCAAGGTGTAAAGTATCCATAAGGTGAGTGGGTGGCTCTCCCAGCGATATTTGCATTCGAACAGAAATCCAGTCTCAAACTAAAGATATGCTTCTGCAAAGTGGGCAGTGATCCCTTCTGAAGCCCCTAAAATTATAATTCACATAATGGAATATTCGCATAATTCCATTTATGCACAACCTCAGCTTTAGAACAAAGGAGAGGATGGCAGCAAAAACAAAACACTCCGCTGGCTAGACTTGCCATTAATGTAAAGAAGCGTACTGTGACCAGCTTGCCTGTAGTGACTACAAACTCACCGTGTCACTTGCCTTTCGGCCAGCCCAGCAGGCCAGCTTTGCTCTGCGACTGTGGGGCTGTCTGTGAACGGTGTGGAGGCTGTCGCTCCTCTCCCCCTCCTCTCCTCTAGGCCTTCTGCAGGAGAGTGAGGAGGGGTCTGAGCACAGAGTTCCAGGAAGGCTGTGTGATCCACCCGAGCATGTCCTGGCCTTACTGGCTCAAAGCCCATCCAAGAGAGGGGAACTCCAAGGGTCGTACCCTTGGAACTGTCTTACGTAATTACAGCTGCCTATAAAAATACATCATCTGGAAGGTATCCGGCATTCTCAAAGGAAAATTTGGCTTTAGTCAACATTTCTGAAAAGTAACCAATCACAGAAGAGGCTCCTTCCAGTTAAGTCAGTAAATTTGGAAGATACCGCTTCACTACTACAGTAGTTCAACTGTAAGAAATATGATGGTTGTTTTGGTTGAATTTCACTCAATGTGATTCAACTTAAACTTTGAAAAAAAGCTTAGGTCAACAGTTAGTCAGCACCTTGGTTTCTGCCAAGTGTGGACTGAATTTTCCAAAGCCAAGTTGGGGCTGGAAAGAGCCAATGGGAAAAAGAAAGCAAGGGGTCATGCTGAGTTCAGCCCAGGATTTGAGGCTTGCTTTCCAAAACTCTGGCATCCCAGGCTGCCCATGGATCAAGCAGGGCCGAATGCTTAACAAAAGTGTACGTATGTGTGTGTATTGGAGACACAGTCAACCATTTCAAAAATGCCCTGACCGACAAGAATGCATTTGTCAACCATGGATCAAGGGGAAAATGATCACGCTTCATAGCAGACTTCGGACATGCACTGCTTGCTTTTGGTGAAAGTCCCAGAAAATTAACTGTGGGGCTGAACAACTACTCTGTCCCTTAAAGATAAAGATAATGGCTTGTTTTGATTCCCTAACATGTAGCACAATGCCCAACATATGGCAAATGCTTAGTTAACGTTTGTTAAATGATGGAACGACACTAACAGATTAATACAGGGGAGCAACTTCATAGTCTGGCTGTGCTAGGAGGCTCCTCAGTGAAGAAGGACGTGCAGATGTAAGCGTAATCGAAGAAAAAGCCTTCTAACTTATAGCCATCGTTTCTGTGCTTAGAAACCACAGTGCAAACCAAATAAAGCCACATATTAGTTTGTCACTCTAGATAGGTACCACCTGGCATTGGATCCAAAGGAACGTCATTATTTAGGACAGAGTGAGGAGCAGAAATCGGCAGGAGGGAAAATGCCTGGGCCCTTAGGGCAGAGAAGAGAGAGGCAGGCACTTTAAAGGAAAAAGGGATTAGAAGCCTAAGAGGTCAGAAGAGACAGTTCTGGGCCAGTGGATAATGGTTAAGCCTTCGTGGATATTCAGACTTCAGCGCCTGCAAGACTATGAGAACAGGTAGGCTTCCAAGACTTATAACTGTCTAGAGAGCAGTAAGCAAATGGTCTTGTTTTTATTGAAATGTTTAATACAATGCAACATTAAGCAAGAGGAATGGTACGGGAAAAAATGAAACTTACAGACAACACATCAAATTTACTCTCACTGCGATAATTCTTCTCCCTTTTTCTCATTAGATGTTGACAAGGAAGCTCTTGTCTTGAGTGTTCCTGCCCTGTTTTTCTACCACCTCGGCTCCTGTGATCAAGGAAATGGATGAAAAGGGGTTTTAAGTGGAAAGCCAAGGGCCTTGGAGGCTCATACGTGGATAATAAAACTCTGGGGGGAAAATCAGAATCAGACATGATTGGGGAGGGATAGGGTTTTCTATCCCTTTTCCTATCCGTTCTTCCCGTCCTTCAGTTGGTGAGGGACTGTTAAGACTGCTCTGTAGCTATGTGACGAGGGGTGGTCATGACCCGTGGGGGAATCCCGTTGTTGACGAGCCCCACCTGAGCACTGTAAGGATGTGACTTTGCCTTCACACATTTCAGCCAAGAACGGCAGTCCTGGGCCTCAAATGGACCTATGTGGGTCTTGTTGGGCTTTATCACAGGCCTTTTCCAACTCTGTGCTTGATCTCATTTGTCTAAAACGCACAGCCATTGCTTTCTGGGGTCTTGGCTCTTCTCTGGCCCCCAGGCTTCAGGGACCCACATCTTCTCTGGTTACCCTTCCCCCACCAATCCACTGCTCCCGGGAAATCTTTTCCTGGACTGGGAAAATCCTCTCCATCCTGCTTACTTCATCCAAGACACGCCGCTTGTAAATTCTCTTTTTTCTCTCCTCCATACATCTAAATTTCCTCGTGGGTTCACATTTCGTGAAATAAAACCTGGAGATGATTGCTTTGGGTTCTGCTACAGACCTCTCCAAAACCAGTGAAACAGAGCCAGCTACTTATTTGAAAGAGGGAAAGGGAAGAAAAAAGATATAGGGTGAAAACACCCTCATAAATTAAAGGTTTAAAATATATTTTTTTCAAGTACATATGTACTTGTAGGTGCTTTAATCCCAAATAATCATAAAACATAAAGGCATAAAACTTTGGGCACTTGAAGGAGATATTTATAGACAGATAGGACTTACGAGGTCCCTCAGATGCTAGTATATATGAATTTAAAACTAGCCCTAAGTACGATATCCTTGATTATTTGGTTTGCTGACTAATATTTCCTGCCATCTCCCCAGAAGTTGATCTTTCTTTATTCCTGACTTCCTTCCATCTCTTTTTTGTTTTCCTAATCACAGGTTCTGGTGGATCAGATTTCTTTACCTATTTCTTCTACCATCTTTAGCTTGTTTGTCCCGAATCTCTTAAGCTTACAATCTTTTACAAATCTTACAAAAAGTTTATAATTTATTTTAAAATTTCTCCCTCTCCCCTGTCTTCCTCTCTCCAGATCCATAAATGACTCCAACTCTTAAAACAAAAACAAACGCCCCTCCAAAACCAAAAAACCCTCTGCTGCCCTCTTCTGGCTACCTTCTGATATGCAGGCATGACCCTCAAAATTAATAAAACTAGTTGGCAACATGGTTAAGGCAATTTGGTAAGATTATTACCTGGCTCCCAACCCGTGGGAGTTGCAGTCAGGACATTAACCTGAAGTCACAGCTACACTAGTTCTTTGATTTAATTTGATAGACTCAACTAGCTTCTTGTTGCTGGTAGCATATTGGCAGTTTCTTTTTTCCTGTCTCCGTCCCAAGGTTTAGAGTCAAGGAAGAAAACAAAAGCATTTCTTCATTAAAAATGTATGAAGCCACTGCTTGCAGAGAGCAGACACCTCACTTTGGAACAGGGCAGATTGCCACTTGGTGGACTGTCAGCAGGTGGGATCTGAATGGTCATTCTCTGGTGTCCAGACTGACCTTGATTTTGGGCTTCCGGGAATTACTGAGGGCTAAGGTTGCGGCTGTTTTTTTTTTTTTTTTTTTTTTTAACCTGGGTCATAAATCTTCCTTTTACTTATTATTATTATCATACAATAACACATTTATTTGTATATACTTTAGGAAAAGCAGATAGTGAAAGAAAGACAATAAAAAGCTCCTTGTAACTGTCAACGGACTGCCGTGATGGGGATGGTTTGCAGGGCATCCTCCCATACACATGCATATTTCCATGTATATCTCCAAAAAGACATATCCTGTGGTAGACGTGATTTTACATCACTCTTTTCACACGACATTTCGCAAACGCCTTTCTATGCTATGACACAGAACTTCCACCAACATTTCCAACTTGTGAAGACTTTGTCCTACTCACATTAGTGCCTTTCACTGGGCTTTCCTTTGTGAAGACAGGAAGATCAGGAAGGCATCCCCTTGATGGGCTCCTTGTCCTCATTCAGACCTCAGCTCAAACGCTGCCGCCATAGTCTACACGCCGTAGCACGTAGTCTCCCCTAACCCCTCAGTCTAGGGAGCCCCTTTGACATTTGGCATTCCCTTCATGCCCCGTGTCCTTTCTGATCTGAGGTGATCTCGCTGGCTTTTTGGCTTGTTTTAGCTTCTCCCCTAGGAGCATGTAGATTCCCTGAGAGCTGAGACTTTATCTTCTTTACACTCTATCGCCAGGGCTTAGAGTAGTATATGATGCAGAGTTTGGTGAGACAATATTTATTGACTGACCGAATTCATTCTATGGCTGGACTCTCATGCTTAAGCAATTTCTTATTGTGGAATATTCAGAGTGTGCCCAGTGTTTTAATATTTTTAACAGCACTATAAGAACGTCTTTGTTCACTTGGATGTTTCTTTTCTACTCCCAACATTAAACCGAGACATTTTATGGGGTACTTGGGTGGCTCTGCTGGTTGAGCGTTCATGATCTCATGGTTTGTGGGTTCAAGCCCTATGTGGGGCTCGATGCTGACAGCTCAGAGCCTGGAGCTTACTTCGATTCTGTGTCTACCTCTCTCTCTGCCCCTCCCCTGCTCTCTCTCTCTCTCTCTCACAAAATAAACATTTAAAAATTTGTTTTAAAAACACATATTAAACATACAGAAAAAGTAGAAAGGATAGTGAAACGAGCCTTTCATCAAGATTACATATTTGCTAATACTTTTCCACTTTCTCTCTTTGGACTTTTTTGGGATACCATTTAAAAATAAGTTACAGACTTCAATGTACTTCACTCCTAAATATTTCAGCATGCATTTCTTAAGAATAAGTGCATTCAGGGTGCCTGGGTGATTGAGTTGGCTAAACATCTGACTTTGGGTCAGGTCATGATCTCACGGTCCCTGAGTTTGAGCCCCACATCGGGCTCTGTGCTGACAGGTGGGAGCCTGGAGCCTGCTTTGGATTCTGTGTTTCCCCCTCTGTCTCTTCCCTGTTCATATTCTGTCTCTCTCTCTCTCAAAAATAAATGAAAATTAAAGAAAAGAATAAGTACATTCTCCTAAATAAGCACAATTATTGTTAGCACATCTTACTAATAATTAGTAATTTGCTAATGTAACCTGATAGGCCATGAGCAAATTTCCTCAATTGCCTTTATAAATATTTTTATAGCTGTCTTATTCATTTATATTTTTGAACCAGGACCAAACCAATTTTTTATTTATATATCTGTTTGTACTTGATTTAGAAGAATCATTCTGAATTTTTATTATTTATTTTTAAATGCCATTGACCTTTTTGAAGAAACTAGATTAGTTTTCTTATAGAATTTTCCACAGAATCCGCTTGCTCATTTCCTCATGGTGTCATTTACCTTGTTTTTGTTTCTCCCATCTTTCCTGTCACTGAAAGTTAGATCTAGATATTTGCTTATTCAATTATAATGATTATTTATACTCATGATTTTTTTGATGTTAAAAATTTCCCAATTGCTTATTAAGCTACTTTCTCTACCCTTTTTTTTTCTTTTATTTCTTGAGAGACAGAGAGAGACAGTGCGAGAAGGGGAGAGTCAGAGAGAGACACAGAATCCAAAGCAGGCTCCAGGCTCTGAGCTAGCTGTCAGCACAGAGACTGACGTGGGGCTTGAACCCACGAACCGTGAGATCATGACCTGAGCCGAAGCCGGACGATTAACCGACTGAACCACCCAGGCGCCCTGTTCCTGATAATCTTTAAGTGTGCTTTTGCTGTCTAGCACGGAAGTGCATCCGAGCCACACCTTGTATTTTCCCATCATACCTCCTTCACCAAGGAGCATTGTTTCTTTTATAGGGCGCAAAAATTACTTGAAACCAAAAATCTAGGTGCTCTATTTGCTCATTATTATACGAGTGCTGTTGCTACAAGGAGTTTTTCATGGGCTAAACTACTATATATATAGTAATATATATTACTACTATACATAATAGTATATATGTATAATTATAGTATATATAATTATAAAATTATATAGAATTATAAAGTATAAAATTATATATAATATAAATATATAAACATTTTCAATTCCAATCTATAAGTTTTTCTTAAATTATTTTATATTTTTATTTTATTTATTTATACATTTTTTAATGTTTTATTTATTTTTGAGAGAGAGAGAGACAGCATGAGTAGAGGAGGGTCAGAGAGAGAGGGAGATACAGAATCTGAAGACAGGCTCCAGACTCTGAGCTGTCAGCACAGAGCCCGACGAAGGGCTTGAACCCACGAACCATGAGATCATGACCTGAGCTGAAGTTGGACGTTTAATTGACTGAACCACCCAGGCAACCCTCTGGTTTTATTTTAAACCCTCAGCAACCAAAATATACCAAGGGAAATCCATGGTGGGATCTCCTGAGTGGGTACCAGGGAGGGTGGAAGGATGTTGGAAGTATACACACATGTTGGAATTCATGAAGTAGGTGAGTTGCTGATACAATTGTTTTATCTTTAGAACACATGGGTTCCAATGAATTATTGTGAGATCAGTAGGACTATGGTCTTTTTCAAGGGGTGCCTGGGTGGCTAAGTTGGTTAAGGATCCGACTTCAGCTCAGGTCATGATCTCGCATTTGTGAGTTCGAGCCCCACATCAGGCTCTGTGCTGACAGCTCAAGAGCCTGGAGCCTGCTTCAGGTTCTGTCTGTCTCTCTCTCTCTCTGCCCCACCCCTGCTCATACTCTGTCTCTCTCTCTCTCAAAAATAAAGAAACATTAAAAAACAAACAAACCTGTGGGCTTTGGGGCACCTGGATAACTCAGTCAGTTGAGCGTCTGACTCTTGATTTCAGCTGGGGTCAAATTCTGCATCGGGCTCTGCTCTGAGCATGGAGTCTGCTTGGGATTCTCTCTTTCTCTTTCTCCCTCTGCCCCTTACCTCTGCTAGTGCACGCTCTCTCTCTCTCTCTCTCTCTCTCTCTCTCGATCTCTCTCTCTCTCTCTCTCTAAAACAGCAGCAACAACAACTACAACAAACTGAGTCAATGTCCAAAGAGTCTGAGCTTAGGGGCACTTAGGTGGCTCAGTCAGTTAAATGTCTGACTCTTGCTTTTGGCTCAGGTCATGATCTCATGGTTCTTGAGATCAAGCTCTGCATCAGGTTTCCTGTCAACAGCATAAACTTGCTGAAGAGGGGATTCTCTCCCTCTCTCTCTGCCCCTCCCTGGCTCATGGTCTCTTTCTCTCTCTCTCTCAAAAATAAATAAACACTAAAAAAAAAAAAAAACCCAAAGCACCTCCCAAAGGCCCCACTTCCTAATACCACCATCTTTGAGAGTTAGATTTTCAATATACGCTTTTAGGGGGACACAAACATTCATTTGCTCTCGTCTCTGTTTTGTTTATTTACGCTCTAACATTTACTATTTCTTCTTGTCTGCTAACTTCAGGCATAGAGTACTCTTCTTTTTCTAATTCCTTCGGGTGTAAATTTAGATTGATTTTGAGATCTTTCTTTTTTGTTAAGTGTTTATGGCTATAAACTTCCAACTTGGTACTGATTCTGATGCATCTGATAAGTTTTGATGTTTGATTTTCATTTTCATTTTTCTCAAGATATTTTCTGATATCACTTTTGATGTTTTTTACTTGACCTACTAGCTGCTCAGGAGTACGTTGTTTAATAGCTACAGAACTGTGAATTTTGCACTTTCTCCCTATTACTGACTTTTAGTTTTACACCATTGTGGTGGGAAAAGATACCTGGTGTGATTTTCATCTTTTTAAATTTGTTAAGACTTGTTTTATGGCCTCATATGCGATCTAAATTTCCCTCTAAACTCTGCTTTTGCTGCATCCATCCATTTTGGAGGTCATGTTGTATTTTTGTTTTTATTCATCCCAGAGTATTTTCTATTTTCCTTTGGGACTTCTTCTTTGACTAATTCATTACTTACGAGTATGTTTAATTTCCACATATTTGTAGATCTCCAAATTTCCTTCTATTATTGATTTTGAATTTAATTCCACTGTGTTTGGGAATATACTTTACATGATTTAAGTCCTTTTTATGGAGGTTTGTTTTATGGCCTAGCACATGGCCTCCTGGAGAATGTTTCCTGTGTGTTTTAGGAAAGAGTGTGTTCATTCCACTGCAGTTGGGGACAGTGAGCTGTGGAAGTCTATGAGGTCTAGTGGCATAACTTGATGTGGGTTCGAACTCACAAATTGTGAGATCATGACCTGAGCCCAAACCAAGAGTCAGATGCTTAACTGACTGAGCCACCCAGGTGCCCTTCGGTTTTAATTTCAGCTATTCCATTTACATTTAGAGAAATCCCATTCCTTTTGGAATGCTATGCCATTTTATATAGTCTACTGTTACAAATATTTTAAAGTTTGTCATTTATTTATTTAAACAAGGAAAGCCTATGGTAACCATTGTAATCTGTATACAGTATTTCCAATATTTCAACTTGTTAGTCTCCGTGTCTGTGTGCACTTGTGTGTGCTTGCCTGTTGCATTCTTTAACCTTGGTTATTTTTCTACATATTTCTATTTAATTTCTTAAAAACTTTCTTGTGAGAATTGTATGAGAAATAAAGTAAAACTATCAACTACTTTTCAACTTTTTAAATTGAGGAATAATTTATATATACATATCTATACATATAACATAACATATAAAACATATGTATATGTATGTGTATATATATATAAAACAGGTGTATAACGTAATGATTTGATATACAAATATATTGCAAAATGATCATCACAATAAGTCTAGTTAATATTTATCACCACACATAGCTAGTTATAATTGTTATTTCTTGTGATGAGAACCTTTAAGATCTATTATCTTAGCAACTTTCAAATATCCATAACAGTATTGTTAATTATAGTCATCATGTTTACATTATATCCTGATAGAATCTGCTTCAAGCAAGTGCTGGCTTTTGAACTCTGGCCCCTCCTCTCATAATGCTTTCAAAACTGATGGTACATTTCCTCCTTTGACAAGTACCACTAGCCAAAAGCAGCTTCAAAGCTCCACCTCACTCTCGGAGTTCCCACCTGCCCTGGGAATTTGGCTTAGTAACGTCATTCACTGCCAGTTTGCCAAATGTTTTATTGCTTTTAAGAAGGATTAAATGTTTTCTTAGTCCAGAATTTTAAATTGTGTTTGGCACTAGGCTTTGTCTGAAAACATTATACAGGCTAGATCACCACATTTTCCGTTTCCTGGGCTGCGGTTATTTCTAATGTTTATTGTCTGTTCATTCTGTCTCTTGCCTCAATTCTCAGACCCCAGGGAGGAGTGCAGGCGTGGTTCCTGTCACCCCACTGCTCTGTCACACCTCATGCATGCTTCTCCTTTCCTCTCAGGGTTTTCTTCAAGCTGTGGAAGGCAGCCACTTTTGCATAAACATAGCCTGTAAACTTACTGGGTGTTAAAGACCCCAGGGCAGCTCTTAGTCAAACGGGAAACATAGGCTGTTGGATAAATCCCCACGGTGCCCTTCAAAGTGACAATTCTGAGATGCGTTCTATGTGGTTCTTCAGAATATCCACACTGGAATCGATCTCTGGTTTCTCACAAAGGTAATCAGCTCAATAATTTATCTTTCTGACGTTCCCAATTCCGGTCTTACTCTGCCTTTTCTCCTTCTCCCCTCCTCTGGCTTCGTGTCACCACTTCCCAAATAAACTACCTGCATTTCATTTCCAGAAGGGAGAGCCCAAGTAGAAACACCTTCTTTCCACAGGCACTTAAGACCTTACTGCTTTGCTCAATTCAATGAACATTTAAAAGCACCTACCTTGGCCACATTAGAGCCAATGAATGTTTGTGTTAGGGAGCTTTCACAGGCCATGTTATCACTGCATACCTATGTTTGTATATGTGGATTTGTACTGTGTTAGAATCAAATTTCTATAAATTCCATATCAATATCAATAAAGCACTTTTGACGGGAAAATTCACTCCTTCATATTATTGCTGGATAAATTATTATTTTGAGTAACCACATGGTGGCAGTGCCTGCAAGCCTTTATATCAGGGAGGACCTCACACTGAGTTCATGGGAACTCTATTTCCGAATTGGTGCTTGAAAAGAACAGAGCATGCCTTGCAAATGTGGGCAGAAAACCCCCTGAAATGTCTGTATCACCTTCACCAGTGCCCACCCTCCTCGGGCTGGCTGAAATCACCTGGATATATGCCCAAATGTGAGGCTTCCTCACTCACACACAGAGGCCTATAGACCTGGGTGAGTCTCCCCAGCTCCCCAACCAAACCAGCCTCTTCCTTAACACCGCTGACTATGTTCCATCACCACTTTTTTCTCTTTGGCCTATCTAGGAGCTGCTGGCAGTGCTGTTTTTTTGGGCGGTAGGCAATTAGTTGTGTAGACATGTGAATGTGTGGCCTATGACCCAGCAGGCACTTGGTTGGGTGGTGCTCAGACAGATGGAGTTAGGACACTCCTTTTCTATATCTCTGCTCCAAAACAATGAGAATTGCTATATACCATTTGACCCAAATATTTATAGAATGAGACACTCAGGTTGAGATTCTGGAACTGGAACTTGTTTATAAGACAATGATATATGGCATGACCACTCTCCGACAATCTCTAGCATGTAATACATCACATCTGTCTAAACCAGGGGTGAGCAAACCATGGCCCACAGGCCAAACCTGCCCCATCGCCTACTTCTGTAAATAAAGTCTTAATGGAATATAGCCATACCCGTTCGTTTACCTACTGTCTATGGATGCTCTTACTCAATAGTTGTGACAAAGACCAATGGCAGGCAAATCCTAAGATATCTACTGTCTGGCCCCATATGAAAAAGATTCATAGACGAGGAGGATGATGAGGTAACTGGAGGGGAAGGACAGACTCCCCCATGCTCCTCACACAGCCCGGCTTCCACAGGAACACTCCCCCTCGCCCCCCGCACCTCTCATTTTCCTGCTATACACTTGTTCTGGTTCTTTCCTTATCTACCGATAAAGTTTCAACTTTGAATGTTTCTGGGCCCTGCTCCTTGGCTCCTAGGGAAGCCTTACTTTAACATCTACCAAGGTCCAAATGACTCAGCAAAACCTTAGCGCATGGGCTCTATTTCTGCCCCAAGTACACATTATACATATGCTTCATTAAAGAAAATAATCAGAAAGGAGCATTCTGAACACAAAAAGATGAGAAAAAGTAAAAAACTTCCCTAGTTCCCATTAGATTTAAGTCATACAGGCCCTGCGTACACCAGCTACTCAAGGTTTGCAACTTTCTGAAATGTCTAAAAGTTTGTAACATTTTATGTAAAAAAATGTATATGCCCCCCACCCCGAACTCCCCCTCCCCGCACCAGTGTTCCTCTACCAGCACACTCTGTTCTTTATGAAGATTGTGTATCCCAGGGCACCTGGGTCACTTAGTCAGCTGAGCATCTGACTTTATCTCAGGTTATGATGTCACCGGTTCCTGAGCTCAAGTCCCACGTCAGGCTTTGACCTGACAGCAGGGAGCCTGCTTCTGGTTCTCAGTCTCTCTCTGTCTCTCTCTGCCCCTCCCTCCTGACTCGTGCTCTCAAAAATAAGTAAACATTAAACAAACAAAAAAAAATATTGTGTATCCCAGGCAACTGTCTTAATTGGGCTTGAGTGAACCTTCCTCCTTCTTCATAGGGATTTCAGGGAAGACAGCCAGGTAGGAGGACCCTAAGCTCACCTGTCTCATGGATACGGTTACTTAACAGCCACAACATGGGTAA
The DNA here is from genome assembly GCA_004023845.1 of Helogale parvula. NCBI lineage: Eukaryota > Metazoa > Chordata > Mammalia > Carnivora > Herpestidae > Helogale > Helogale parvula. Next base: position 232,235 of record PJEM01001430.1, read on the forward strand.
ATAACCCTGAAAATGACCTGAAGGCTGGCAGAATAACTCCACACTAAATGTAGAGAAGAGGCCACATGGAAGAGGTAGGAAAGATGGAGACACTGTCAGGAGATTAACGACCACAGGTCTGTCCCTGGGAAGGAGGGACTAGGGGAGAGAAACAGACTACAAATTCACATAACATTTGGCTTTGAAAACCAGAGGGGCTGCACTTCCAGAGTTCTTACAACCAGTAGGACTTTTAAAAATCAGCCTACTTAGCTCTGGGAGAGCCAGGAGGGCCAGAGGAAACTGAGTCCTGGCCCTTAAAGAGACAGCACAACTAAACAAGCCCACTGAGGTACAACATAGAAACAGCAGTTTGAAACTGGAAGAGGGAGGGGTGTTTACTAATCTCAGAGCATGTCCTGGAGGGACAGAGATCACTGGCAGACTCTTCCAGGACTAGAGGAGCAGGCAGACACAAGTTCCCTGCCTGCCACTCAGCATAACCCATGCTCCTCCTGCCACCGTGCCCCCCCACCCCCGCCCCCCTGCAGGAACCAGCACAGTACTCTATCAAGTTAGTGCTGTACCTAACTTGATAACAGTGCACCCCAGGTCTCCTCCCCTCCCCCACCCTGCGTTTTGGTGCATCTGCCCCTTTCTGACAGGCCTGCCTCAGTCCTGGAAGAACGGTACAAATCTTGATAACACTGCATCTACCCACCCAAGTGCTGTTCTAGGCCTTGGTCCCAGGGGTGGTGGATCCCCTCTAGTGGAGAACAAGCATGAAAATCTTGTTAAAACTGCATGCCCAGCCCCTGCACTTTGTGGGCTCACCCCGTCTAATATGCTCTTGGCCAAAGCCCATCCAAACCAGGGCCTGGCAGTGCCCTACCAGGAGCCCCACCCTGAAGAGGGGGAAGGATAATCACACACAGTGGTCAGACTAAGGCCTCAGCAGTGGGCTGTGGGGAAACAGGTGGTCCGATTGCAGGCCCCACCCACCAATGGAAGTTTCTCAGGGTATAACATAAGGAAAGCACCTTGCAGTTTGGTGCTACTGCATCCCTGACAGACAGCTGGTCTGACTCAGTTCAAGCCCAGAGTGTCCTCAGACTGGCCCACTAACACCACAGGGACCAACAGTGCCCACACAGACAGAGACCCAATGCAGACAACCAGGCTGAAAGACAAAGTGGCTCAGCCACAACTGCATGGCACATGCTGTACACGTAAGAGATGCCCCTGAAGTGCCAGGTTCTGATGAACATGGGGTGCTGCCCTGCAGGCCACTGCAGGACCTTTTCTTCATAACACCACTACTTGTAAGAATAGGAGACATATCTGACTTTCCTAACACACAGAAACAGACACAGAGAGTTATATAGGATGGGGAGACAGGACTATGTCCCAAATGAAAGAACAGGACAGAATCACAGCAAGATACCTAAATGAAACAGATAAGTAATATGCCTGATGGAGAATTGAAAGTAATGATCATAAAGGAACTCACTGGACTTGAGAAAAGAATGAGTGAGACCTTTGACAAGGACATAAAAAAGAACAAGTCAGAGATGAAGAATATAGTAAATGAAACTTAAAATATACTAGATGGAATAAATAGTAGACTAGAGGAGGCAGAAGAACCAATCAGCCACCAATTCCAACCACTGCTGGAATAAGCAACCACACAGGGCAATGGAAAGTAATTGAATCCCTGAACAGCTGAGAGGAAAAAAATATGCAAAATAAGAATAAACTTAGGGAACTCAGAAATTCCATCAAATGTAATAACACTCACATAATAGGGATCCCAGAAGCAGAAGAGACAGAACAGGGGACAGAAACTTTATTTAAAGAGATAATAGTGGAAAGCTTCCCAAATCTGGGGAAGAAAACAGAAATCCAGATCCAGGATCCAGATATTCCCCAACAAAATCAACCAAAGGAGGTCCACACCAAGACACATAGTAATTAAAATGGCACAAAGTGGTGATAAAGACTTTTAAAAGCAGCAAGAAAAGAAGGAAACAGTTACATACAGGGAATCTCATAATGCTTTCAGCAGATTTTTCAGTAGAAACTTTGCAGGCCAAAAGAAAATGGTATGATATAGTCAATGTGCTGAAAAGCAAAAATCTACAACCAAGAATAATCTATCTAGCAAGATACTATTCAGAATAGAAGGGGAGACAAGGAATTTTCCAGACAAACTAAAGTTAAAGGAATTCATGACTACTAAACCAGCCCTACAATATGTCAAAGGGACTGTTTGAGTGGAAAGGGAAGACCATAAGTCAGTATAAGAAGAGTAGGAAGCACAAAAGCAATAAAAGTAAGTTTATCTGTAAAAACCAGTCAAAGGACTCATAAAATAAAAGAATGTAAAGTATGATACCATACACCTAAAACATGGGTGTAGAGGGGAGAGGAGAGATGAATGGGTCCAAGCTTAAGCAATTCTCAACTTAATATAGATATCTATGTGTTGAAGTTGTTATATGCAAACCTAATGGTAACCAAAAATAAAAACCAGATATGCAGAAAATAAAGAGAAAGTATCCCCTTAAAGAAAGCCAACTTATCATGAGAAAAGAAAGCAAGGGAAGAAAGAAACAGAGAGCAACTACAAAAACATCCACAAGACAAGTAACAAAGTGGCAATAATTACATACCGATCACTAATTATTTTGAATGTAAATGGACTCAACTCTAACCAAAGATATAGGATGACAGAATGGAGAAAAAAACAAGATCTATCTAAATGCTGCCAACAAGAGACTCATTTCAGACCTAAAGAAAGCCAGGGTAGCAATACTTATAGCAGACAAAATAGACTTTAAAATGAAGACTAACAAGAGACAGAGAAGGACACTATATAATCATAAAGGGGACACTCCAATAAGAAGATACACCAATCATAAGTGTTTATGCACCCAAATGGGAGCACCCAAGTACATAAAGCAGTTAATAATAAACATAAAGAAGCTTAATAATAGTAATATAATAATTGTAGGGGACTTTAATACACTACTTACATCAGTGGACAGATCATCCAAACAGAAAATCAACAAGGATATAGTTGCTTTGAATGACACTTTGGACCAGACGGATTTAACAGATATATTCAGAACACTCCATATTAAAACAGAAGAATACACATTCTTTTCCAGTTCACACAGAACATTCTCAAGAATAGGTCACAAAATAGCCCATAAAGCAAATATCAACAAACTCAAAAAGATCAAAGTCATATCAGGCATCTTTTCTGACCACAACAATATGAAATTAAAATTAATGACAAGGAATCTGGAGAGAGCACACATAGTTGGAGGTTAACTAACATGCTACATACCAAGAATTCAAAGAGGAAACAAAAGATACGTGGGGAGACATGAAGATGAAAACACAACAGCCCAAATCTTTAGGATGCAGCAAAAGTTGTTCTAAGAGGAAATTTATAGCAATACAGGTCTACCTCACAAAGGAAGAAAAATCTCAAATAAACAATCTAATCTTAAACCTAAAGGAGACAGAAAAAGAACAAGTGAAACCCAAAACCAGAAGGAAGGAAATAATAAAGATTAAAGCAGAAATAAATGAAATAGAGACAAAAAAAGAATATATGAACAAAGCCAGGAACTTGTTCTTTGAAAAGATCAACAAGATTGATAAACCTTTAGCCAGATTCATCAAGTTTTTGACTCAAATAAGCAAAATCTGAAATAAGAGTACAAACAAATGAAGCCATGGAAATACAAACAATTCCAACAGAATATTATGAAAAATTGGACAATCTAGAAGAAATGGATAAATTCCTAGCAACATATAATGTCCCACAACTAAATTAGGAAGAAATAGAAGATATGAACAGACTGACTGTCAGCAATGAAATTGAATCAATAATAAAAAAATTCCCAGCAAACAAAAGTCCAGGATCAAATGGCCTCATAAGTGAAATCTATCAAACATTTAAAGAATAGTTAATACCAGTTCTTCCCAAACTATTCCAAAAAATAGAAGAGGAAGGAAAACTTCCATATTCATGCTATGGGCCAGCATTACTCTGATACCAAATCCAGATAAAGACACCACAAAAAAGAGAACTACAGGCCAGTATCTCTGATGAACATAGATGCAAAAATCCTGAACAAAATATTACCAAACCACATCCAACAATACCTTAAAAAAATCATTCACCACAATCAAGTGGGATTTATTCCTGGATTGCAAGGGTGCTTGAATATTTGCAAATCAATGAATGTGATACATCGTATCAATAAGAGAAAGGATAAGGACTATATAATCATTTCAATAGATGCAGAAAAAGCATTTGATAGAGTACATCTGTTCATGATAAAAATCTCTCAACAATATAGTTTTAGAGGGAGCGACCTCAACATAATAAAGGCCTTGTATGAAAAACTCGCAGCTAACATCAAACTCCATGGTAAAAAAATGAGAGGTTTTCCCCTAAAGTCAGGAACAAGACAAGCTTGTTGACTTTTTATTTAATACGGTATTGGAAGTCCTAGCCACAGCAATCAGACAAGAGAAAGGAATAAAAGGCATCCAGACTGCTAAGGAAGAAGTAAAACTTTAACTTTTCACAGATGACATGATATTGTATATAGAAAACCCAAAAGACTTGACCCAAAAACTACTAGAACTGATAAATGAATTCAGTAATATCACAGGATATGAAATCTTTCTACAGTAACCTGTTGCATTTCTGTAGATTTATAATGAAGCAGCAAAAAGAGAAATTAAAAAGAAACAAACATCCCATTTACAACTGCACCAAAAAGAATAAAATATCTAGGAATACACTTAACCAGGGAGGTGAAAGATTTGTACTCTGAAACTATAAAACATAGATGAAAAAAATTGAATACCAAACAAATGAGAAAAAATTCCATGCTTATGGATTGAAAGAACAAATAATGTTAAAATGTCTATACTATACTACCCAAAGCAATCTACACATTTAATGCAATCTCTTTCAAAATACCAACAGTCCTAGAACAAATAATACTAAAATTTTTACGGAACCACAAAAGATCCTGGATAGCAAAGGCAATCTTGGAGAAAAAAAAAAGCTGGAGGTATCACAATTTTAGTTTTCAAGTTATATTTCAAAGCTGTAGTAATCAAAACAGTATAGTACTGGCATAAAAAAAGAAGACACTTCCATCAACAGAACAGAATAGAGAGCCCAGAAATAAACTACTACATGGTCAATTGATCGTCAACAAAAGAGGCAAGAAGATGCAATGGGAAAAAGACAGTCTCTTCAACAAATGGTGCTGGGAAAACTGGACAGCAACATACAAAAGAATGAAACTGGACCACTTTCTTATGCCATGCACAAAAATAAACTCAAAATGGCCTTAAGTTCCTAAATGTGAGATCTGAAAGCGTAAAAAACCCTAGAAGAGAAAACAGGCAGTAATTTCTCTGACATTGGCTGTAGCCAACATCTTTCTAGATGTCTCTCCTAATGTGAGGGAAACAAAAGCAAAAAGATAGTATTGGGACTGCATCAAAATTAAAATCTTCTGCACAGCAAAGGAAACAAAAAACATAACTAAAAGACAACTTGCTGAATGGTGGAAAATATTTGCAAATGACATATCCTATAAAGAGTATTCAAAATATATAAAGAACTTATACAACTCAATACCACCAAATCATAATCCAATTACAAAATGGGCAGATGACATGGACAGACATTTCTCCAAAGAAGATATACAGATGGCCGATAGATACATGGAAAGATGCTCAATATTACGCATCATTACTCGTCATCAGAGAAATGCAAATCAAACCACAATGAGTTGTCACAATGGATAAAAAACAAACAAAAAAGTCAGTGAGGACATGGAGGAAACGGAACTCTGGTGCACTGTTGGTGGCAATGCAAACTGGTAGAAAGTATGGACATTCCTTAAAAAGTTAGAACTAGCGGCGCCTGGGTGACTCAGTTGGTTAAATGTCCAACTTTGGCTCAGGTCATGGTCTCACAGTTTCTGGGTTGGAGTCCTATGTCAGGCTCGGTGCTGACAGCTCAGAGCCTGGAGCCTGTTTCAGATCCTCTGTCTCCATCTCCCTGCCCCTCTCCTGCTCTCTCTCTCTCTATTTCTTGTTCTCTCACTCTCTCTCTCAAAAATAAACAATAAAAAAATTTTTTAAGTTAAAACTAGAATTACCATATGATCCAGTAATTGCACTACTGGGTATTTACCCAAAGAATAGGAGAATACTAATTCAAAAGGATAGATGCACCCTTATGTTTATTGCAGCATTATTAACAGTAGCCAAACTATGGAAGCAGCCCAAGTGTTCATGGATAGATGAATAGATATAGAAGATGTGGTATATACATTATTTGGCCATAAAAAATGACATCCTGCCATTTGCAACAACATATATGCATCTAGAGAGTATAATGCTAAATGAAATAAACCAGAAAATGACAAATACCATATTATTTCACTCATATGTAGAATTTAAGAAAGGAAACAAAGAAAAAAAGAGACAAACCAAAAAACAGACTCTTAACTATAGAGAACAAACCAATGGTTACCAGAGGGAGGTGGGTGGGGATTGTGTAAAAGAGGTGAAGGGGATAAAGAACATACTTGTGATGAGCACTGAGGAATATATGAAACTGATGAATCATGACATCGAATCTAATATAATGCTGTATGTTTATTACACTGGAACTAAAATTTTTTAAAAAAGTAAAATATATTAGTCAAGAAAAGAAAAGAAATTTTAAAAGGTTTGTTCATTTTGCATGGACACTATGTATCAGGGAACATATTTAGAATTTTAAAAGCTCTCCACTAACAAAAGAACCCAAGAATTTCCCTTAAGAGAAAAATAGTTGAAATACTCTTGCTTTATACAGCTTTGTTTACATTTGTGCTGTGACTTTTCTGTTTTTCCTTAAGCCAAATGACAGAGATTTACGAAGAACAAAGGCCAGAAAAGTACCTCAAGATGGAAACAGCTTGGGAAGGAAGTGGACGGAATGTGTTTACTGTGAAGTCTGACTGCAGAGTAACTGTGGGGTTTCTCTAATCCCATTTCATCATGCACCAAACACCCATATTCATGCCCTGGTGCTTTGCTTTCAATTTCAGTTTTATCACGTGATAAAAATGCCAGCAAAGTCTAACTTCCTCAGTTTGTTGAAGGTTTTATAAAGAAGGGACAGAAGGGTGTGGGATCCAGTGAGGAAGCAGCAAGCAGCTGAGAACTCTCCTTGGACCCTCGTGCTGCAGAGCCGGTATGTACATCTTTTGCATGCAACATCGTCTTGAACTCAGGTCGTGATTTTTGGTTCAAACGACAGGGGAGGAAGGAGCAGAAAGGGCAGCTTGCCTTTTGTCTGGCTGGTACAGGTCTGTGGCTGGCTTCAGGGTGGGGGAAGCTTAGCTTCTCCATTTGAAACAGTAGCAGCTGCGAAGTGACAGCCAGGCACACCATGTCTCTCTGGACGTGCTGCTCTGGGAACAATGTCAGCCAGGGCAGCTGCGAGTGGAGTGGAGTGAGCTTCCGTGGGCGGCTCCCCTCCTCCCCCCCTCCACTTTTTAAAAAAAATTCTTTTCAGGCTCTGGAGCAGACATTAGAATTCACAGGATAAGACAGTGTCCATCAAGCAGCTTTAGGCAATGATAATCTAAAAGAGATAGTTTCTTTCTAATCTTAGTCATACTTAAGGAAGCTTGAGATTGAGAATTCCAGTAAGTCTCCATAAAGAAATAAATCCGGTTCCCACATCGCTGGTCTTTATGAGTTAAAAATAACTATCTTGGCAAGTCTGTCTGTCTGTCTCTGTTTCACTCTGATGTTTGTTGGTTTATTTTTCACAGGAACATCAGAGTGACCTGTACCATTTGTTAAATGTATAGAATGTGGATTTAATGGTATTTTTAAATTGATTAATTTTGAGGGGCAGGTGGTGTGGGAAAAAGGTAGAGAGAAAGGGAGACAGAGAAACTCAAGCAGGCTCTGTGCTGTCAGTGCAGAGCCCAATTTGGGGCTCCCAACCATGAACTGTGAGATCATGACCTGAGCTGAAATCAAGAGGCAGATGCTTACCTGAGTGAGCCACCCAGGTGCCCCTAGAATCTGGGTTTGACAATTTCTTCCGGTGATTCTTAATGTACATCAATTTTTGAAAACCAGTCCTGAACGGGATCCAATGGCTGTTAATTTGAGGTTAAAAGGCCTGTGGCTCATTCACAGCTAAGAAACCACACACCCGCTTTCAAAAAGTTGTTCAGTTGTTCCCATCACATCCTCCTCAGCTTTTTCTAATCTTCACTCTAAAGAGGGGACTGCAAGTTTCAGTCCTTAGAATGGAGCTGTTTGAGACTTACATTTTACTTCCACAGTCTTTGCTCCCCACACGGGGGAAGCAGACAAAAGGAAGTAGTGCAGGAGAAGCCTGTTTGAACTTGCTTACTGTTTTGATCTGACAAAAAAATGTATGTGTAGGCCTTGTTTCTTAGTAATCTATGGTATGCTGAGTATGTCGAAATATGTAGCCCAATGGACCAAACTGCTCAATGCAATTGTTATAATCTGCATGTATTCAACAAAAATACACTGAATTCCTATTTTGTGCTGCATGCGATGCTAAGATAAAAACTTACAGCATCTAGTTTAATTATCAAAATATCCTCTAGGTTGGACCTATAATTTTATTCACATTACCCCTATAATTGTCTTTAAAAACTTAGGGTTCACTTAGAGAGGCTCCTTGTTTAAGGGCCCATAAGTAGTACATGACAGAGTTGCTGTTAGATGCATTTTGAATGTGTGACATATTAATATTAAGCTGAATATTTGAGACATTTGAATATCATAGCATGCTTACACATTCTGATTATGAAAAGCACCTAGATATTATCAACTGAGAAAAGGAGCTAAAACTGAAAAAGAACAAAAACCTTTGTTTGCAGTCTCAGAATTGCAATTTTGGCAGCACAGTTTCTTTTTTCTTTTCTTCTTTTTTAATAGAATTTATTGTCAAGTTGGCTAACATACAGTGTGTACAGTGTGCTCTTGGTTTTGGGGGTAGATTCCCATGATTCATCACTTGCATACAACACCCGGTGCTCATCCCAACAAGTGTCCTCCTAAATGCCCATCACCCCTTTTTCCCTCCTCTTGCCGCCCCATCAACTCTCAGTTTGTTCTCTGTATTTAAGAGTCTCTTATAGTTTGCCTCCCTCCCTCTCTGTTTGTAACTATTTTGTCCCCTTCCCTTCCCCCATGGTCTTCTGCTAGGTTTCTCAAGTTGCACATATGAGTGAAAACATATGATATCTGTCTTTCTCTGACTGACTTATTTCACTTGGCATAAAAGCCTCCAGTTCCATCCACATTGTTGCAAATGGCAGGATTTCATTCTTTCTCATTGCCAAGTAGTTATTCCATTGTACATATAAAACACATCTTTATCCATTCATCAACTGGTGGACATTTATGCTCTTTCCATAATTTGGCTATTAAAAGTGCTGCTACAAACATTGGGGGTACATGTGCCCTTATGAATCAGCACTCCTGTATCTTTTGGATAAATTCCTAGTGGTGCCATTCCTGGGGCAGAGGGTAGTTCTATTTTTAATTTTTTGAGTACCCTTCACATTGTCTTCCAGCATGGCTGCACCAGTTTGCATTCCCACCAATGCGGCAATAGGGTTCCTGTTTCTCCATATCCTTGCCAGCATCTGACCACTCTGACCAGTGTAAGGTGGTATCTCAATGTGGTTTTGATTTGTATTTCCCTGATGATGAATGATGTTGATCATCTTTTCATGTTTCTGTTAGCCATCTGGATATCTTCTTTGGAAAAGTGTCTATTCATATCTTCTGCCCATTTCTTCACTGGATTATTTGTTTTGCAGATGTTGAGTTTGGCAAGTTCTTTATAGATTTTGTGTACTAACCATTTATCCAATATGTCATTTGCAAATATCTTTTCCCATTCTGTTGGTTGCCTTAAAAAATTTTTTTAATAGTTTATTTTCAAATTGGTTTCCATAATATACCCAGTGCTTCTCCCCACAAGTGCCCCCCACCATGACCATCACCCACTTCCTTCCCTCCCCCTCCCCCTTCAGTCCACGGTTCGTTTTCAGTATTCAATAGTCTTTTATGATTTGTGTCCCTCACTCTCCCTAGTCCTCTTTCCCCCTTCCTCTCCCTATGGTCCTCTGTTAGGTTTCTCCTTTTAGACCTATGAGTGCAAACATATGGTATCTATCCTTCTCTGCCTGACTTATTTCGCTTAGCATGACACCCTCGAGGTCCATCCACTTTGTTACAAATGGCCAGATTTCATTCTTTCTCATTGCCATGTAATACTCCATTGTATATATATATATACCACATCTTGATCCATTCATCAGGTGATGGACATTTAGGCTGGTTGCCTTTTAGTTTTGTTGATTTTTTCCTTTGCAGTGCAGAAGCTTTTTATCTTGATGAAGTCCCACTAGTTCATTTTGGGGGAGCACAGATTCTAAAGTAACCAGAAAAGTGCCCTACTCTTGTGGGAAAAGCAAGGGTTTCTTATAGAAAGAAGGAAGGGGTAATTATATGATTCAGGTAAAGAAGAGGGGAAAAAACCCCATTTTGTGCTGACTGGTTGAGCTGCTTCTGATTACTATCTTGTTAATGTTATTGGTGCTATCACATGAAAGTGCCTCTGGCATGTATTAACTTTATGATCTTCATATGATCCAAATGCCAGTTGCTCTGTTGAAATTTCATGAGCAACTGCTTGAAAACTATTGCCACTCTGGCCCAGTAAAGAGTTCATTATCAGGGGGAAAAAATGGAGCTTCAAAATGGAGCGTCTTATGTCCAGACATTTTACACAACTCCACAATATCATAAAAAAATGACTATAATCCATTCAAAAATATGCCAGGAGACCACAATTGTACTTTTAATATTTAATTTTTTATATTAAACTTTACCTTGAAAAACAATCACAAGAGAATCCCATATATCTTTAACCTAGGTTTAACCACTGGTGAGATTTTGCTAGCTTTGCTTTACCTAGCAAATAATATACGTATTTTTTGCTATATATAAAATGAAATTTACATTTTCATTTTTATGCTCATTCATAGGAGTAATTTGCAGAAAACCTGATCCTTTCAGCTAAGTACTTCAGCCTGTATCTCTTAAGATTCAGGACATTCTCCTGCCTTCCTTTGTCGAAAGGGAGGCTACATTGTCTAGACTGACCTCATTCCACTCCCAACACTTGCCAATCTGTAGACAAAAGTTGACCACATGAGTCACACAAAAGCATTAGAGAGCACATTTTGTTATGTGATGACAATGAGAAAGCTATCATAGGTCACAAAGGAATTTCCAGGATAATCAATGTCTATGAGGAGAATATGCTGTCCAGTAAGTGGCTGCAGTAGTATTCCACAGAGAAATAGACTGTCCAGTGTTGCTTTTTAAAAACTTTAAAATTGTGATAAAATATATTTAATATACAATTTCTTAGTTTAACCATTTTTAAGAGTACTGTTCAGTGACAATACATTCTCATTGTTGTGCAACTATTACCACTACCCGTTTTCAGATATTTTTATCATCCCAAATGAAAACTCAGTACCCTTTGAGCAATAACTCCCCATACCCTCTCCCTTGGGCCCGTGGTAAACACTTTTTACTTTCTGTCTTTATACATTTGACTATTTTAGGTATCTCTTATTAGTGGGATCATATAGTAAATGCCCTTTGTCTCTGGCTTATTTCACGTAGAATAATGTCTTCAAGGTTCATCAGTGTTGTGACTTGTATCAGAATTTTATTCTTTTTACAGCTGAAAAATACTCCATTGTCTGTATATGCTACATTTTTTTTCCCTTCCATCCCTTGATGGACATTTTCACCTTTTGGCTATTGTGAATACTGCTGCTATGAACATTGGTGTACAAATATCTGTCTGAGTCCCTGCTTTTAATACTTTGGTACATACACTCTGAAGTAGAATTGCCAGATCAGATGCTAATTCTATGTTCAACTTTTAGGGAAACCACCATAGGGTTTTCCACAGTGGTTGTAACCATTTTACATTCCTACCTGCAATGCACAGGTGTTCCAATTTCTCTACATCCTGGCCGGCACTGGTTGTTTGCTGGGTGTTTGGTTTTGTTTGTTTGTTTGTTTGTTTTTGTTCTCATTTTATTAAATAATAGCCACCTTAATGGGTGTGAAATTGTCTTTCATTGCGGTTTTGATTTGTGTTCCCATAATGCTTAACGGTGTTAAGATCTTTTCATGTATTTATTGGCTTTTTGTATATTTTCTCTGGAGAAATGGCTGTTTGAATTCTTTGCCCATTTTTGAACTGCATTGTTTTTGTTGTTATTATTGAGTTGTAAGAATTCTTACGGATTCTGGATATTAATCCCTTATCAGATATGTGACGTGCAGTTATTCTCTCTTACTCTGTGGTTGCCTTGTTACCCTGTTGATGGTGTCCTTTGATGCACAAAAGTTATTAATTTTGATAAAGCCCTGTGTACCATGTTTTCATATTTTGATCATGTCTTTGGTGTCATATCCAAAAAAAATCATTGTCAAATCCAGGGTCATGAAGGTTTTCTCCTGTGTTTTCTTCTAAGAGTTTTTATAGTTTTAGCTCTTAAGTTTAAGTCTTTGATATCTTTTGAGTTGAATGTTGTATATGGTGTTAGAGTAATGATCCAGCCTCATTCTTTTGTGTGTGAATATCACATTTACCCAGTACCATTTGTTGAAAAGACAGTGCTTTCCCCGTTGAATGATCTTGGCATGCCTGTCAAAAATCGTTTGACCATATATGGGAGAGTTTATTTCTGGTCTTTCTGTTCAATTCTATTGGTCTATGTGTCTGTCTTTATGCCACTGACTGGACTAATTTTGTTTACATATCATTTTCCTGATACACTTTAGTTCTTTGTGTTTTTCTTTAGCTTCCTGAGCATATTTAAGAAAATTACTTTAGTCTTTGCCTAGAACACATACAATGCTTGTGTTTCTTCAGGGATGTTTTCTGTTACATTTACTTAAATTACTTCCTGTAAATGGGCCATATTTTCCTGTTTCTCTGTATGCCTTGTGATTTCTGTTGTTCTGTTGTTGCTGTTGAAAACTGGTCATTTATAGAAGCAGCCACATTTTCCATTTTTTGCATATTGGTTTTGTGCCAAGGAAATCTTTTGCTAATTAGCAGGGTCTTGGTCTTGAGCCTTAGGAATAACCTAGGGAGACACCTTAAAGTCTTTTCAGGTCTTTTCTGAGCATGCATCTTGCCTGAGCTTGAGTGTGGCTTTTTCAATTTTCTCATATACACGCTGCTTTTAAATGTCTCAGTTTCCCTCAGAATCTCCCTTTGGGGCCTTTGATGGTCTATTTGTCTCCACCCTGAAAAGGAAAACATTCTACTCTCCTCTCAACAATCTGTTCTCAATACTTCACTCTGGTCACCTCATGGATGGGCAATTTTCCACACTAAGCAATTCTGACACAAACTGAAGTTAATGCGTGCCCTACAGGTTAAGGGCTCTGTCACACAAGACTGGCCCTACTTCAGATGCCAATCGCAAGTCCAGGGTGTCACCTGTGCTTCTGACTGGCTATGTTTGCCATCCCTATCCCAGGCTCAATAATTTGGTAGAATAGCTAATAGAACCCAGGAAAAAGAGTTTACTCACTGGATTACTGGTTTATAAAAAAAGAAAGGAAGAAAAAAACAAAATAATTAACAAATGAAAGAAAGGAAGAAAGAAGGAGAAAGAAAGAAAAAAAGAAAGAAAGAAAAGAAGGAAGAAGAAAAAGAATATAATCCAGGAACAGCAAGACAAAAGAGCTGCATAGGGCAGGGGACAAAGGGTTGTGGGGCTTCCATGCTCTCTCTGGGCACACCACTCTCTGGGCACTTACACAGGTTCACCAATATGGAAGCTCTTTAAACCAGCCAGGGTTGAGTCTTCACTAAATAGGCACAATTGATTAAATCATTGGCCGCTGGTGATTAGATCAACCTTCAGGCCTCCTTTCCCCCGCTCCCAGGAGATGAGGCTGAAAGCTCTAACTTTCTAGTCACATGGTTTGTTCCCCAGGCAACCAGCCTTTGTGGTTTTCCGGGGGATCTTCAAAGTCATCTCATTAACCCAAACTTTGGTGTTGTTGAAAGGTGTTTGTTATGTATGACAAAGGACACTTCTTTCACCTTCTTTACACTGGGAGTATTTCAGGAACCAAGGACAAAAACCAAAATATCATAACAAAAGATACTTCATCACTTGGGAAATTAAAAGTGCTATGAAAGCTGTGTGTTAGGAGCAGGGACCAAGACCAAATATGTACTTCTTATTTTAAATCACAACAACACACTCTCATAATATCTTGCCAGAGCGGTCTGTAGGTCAGTCTCCAGCAGCTTTGCCAAGCAATGCCCTTTGCTTCTCCCTGCCGGAGATCCCAATTAGGTGAAACAAAGACCAGTCTTGCAGGCAGTTTGGTAGATTAGAACATTATAAACTCAGCCTGCTCTGCTCCATCCAGGCTAAAGGAGGGAGACACGAACTGAACTATTGCCTAAGATGATCTGTTTTAATGTCTTCACTGGTAATCTTTTGCCTCAGGCATCTGCAGATCTATCTCTCTGCAGTTTTCATGAGCAATGCCCATGGAACCAATGCCAATGCTGCTTTCCATCTGACACCCAAGTTATACCACTACATCCCCATCCTCTGCCCCTACCTGAGATCCACGTGAGATGAAACAGAGACGTGAAGAGGTAGCTCCCAGACAGATTAGAGTACTGTAAACAAAGTCTGCTCTGTCCCCTCTGGGTCAAGGGAGAAAATTGGGAACTGGGTTAGTACCCCTTCCAGACCAAGACTATACCACACTGGGGAGTGTGTGGGCCAAGGATTAGCAAAAACACCACAGAATTTCCCACTATTTTTATTGTGGCATTTTCTTGATTGGGTGTTTGCTTGGTTGCTGTAGACCTTTGACTGTTTTCGCAGAACTACTATAAAGTTATTCTAGCAATATTTTTATTTTTGGTATCTTCTTAGGGAAACAAGAACTTAGAGCTTCCTAGCTTGCCATGTTGCTCAATTGTCTAGGCTTAATCCTGGCTCTATAACTTACTCAGCTTTTGTGAGACTCATTTATCTTCTTTGCAAGGTGGGCACAATAATTGTTAACTTGTAGGTTCTTGGAAGTATCAGGCTGGGTTTGTATCACAGGGGTTGGTATACTGTAGACCCTTAGTGCATAGTAATAATTGCTTGAATTTTATTATTACGACTGAAACAAAACTTTGGAGAATACTCTATGTTCCATCACTAATATCATCAGAGATTTGGGGAAATAATAGAGGAAGCCCTATGCAGTCTGCTAATTCTAGGTTACATTTTGTCCCACACAATAAAAGTACAGAAGTTTCACTTAGTCCTATATTGATGGATGCTTTGGATAACTCTAAGTCAGAGAATGACACTGTAATCTTGTTTCTACTAGGAGCCTTTTCTAGGTTGGCAAGTTGCCATGGCATCTGGACCCAATATGATGACCCCCATTTGTCTGGTAGAAAACAATGACATGCAGCTGTCAGTGAACCAGAGAGCAATACAGATACTTGAAACGATTTCTCAACCAGTAGTGGTGGTGGCCATTGTAGGACTGTATCGTACAGGCAAATCCTACCTGATGAACCGTCTTGCAGGACAGAACAGAGGTGAGTGTTGTACTGATCTGGGGCCAATTGTTTAGCTATATCTCACATTCTTGGTTTTCTTCCCTGGTCACAAGAAAGGAGAACCAAACTCCTCTCATTAAACCAACCTTATAATTCTCACCACTAAATTACTCTTATTGTAATTTGTTATCATACTGTTTAACTACTCTTATGGAAAATCTCTCCTGGTAATGCTCAGGACCCTACCTTCTTTTATCTGATCAAGTACTGGGCTCTTATAACTGTATCTCCTTTCTCTTTTGAAACACATTTGCTTTTTTATGGGATATTCCCATCAACATATAAAGAAGCCTCAGTATCTATTGAGGGGGGATAAGAATCGGAAAGATGTTCACGGTTAGCCCAGAAGCCTGACCTTTAGCCTACATAGTTCTGATAAATATCAAATATGTACTGCTGCTACATTCTTAAAGGGTTTCATGACTACCTGTTCATCTCACCAACTGTTAATATTGAACCGAATGACAAGCCCCAGAAAATCTTGTAAAAGTAGTTTTATGAGTAGAAATTCAAAGAAACACTTAAGATCTAATACTCCCTGCATGGCTCCTCCCTCTTGAACACTAAGCATATACCCACCTACCAACTTCACACAGCAAAAAAGTGGCTCTTTCTGCCCCTGGGTCCTGTCCCCATGAATAAGTTACATGAATAAACTTACTAAGATGAACCATAAAACTTCTCAAGAATTCTTTCTTAAGTGTTGTGCTCAATGATCCTGCAATGTCCATCATCTTAAAAATCTTTCCTAGATTTCACCCTCCATTGTAGCTACAAACCTCCTCCCCTCTTTTTTTCTTAATCACTTTGGCAAAAAATATGATTTCAATTTCCTTTTTCCACCTTTTCTTCTCCCATGTTTCTCTTTAATCCACTGCTCTCTGGCTTTGCATCTCACCATTCTTTAAAAATGCTCCCTGTTATGGTTATCACTGATCTCCACTCTTCTCTGATTCATGTATGCCTCTTTGTCTCCACTGTGAGCCCTCGCCCGGCATCATTCTCATGGTTAATGTCCCCTCCTCCTTGAAACAGATGACACACAAAGTAGGACATTCTTGAGGAACTCAAGAAAGAGCCATCTTGTAGTGCTGGGCACTTACATTCCAGAAGGCCTGACTTTGTGACCCTTTGGCTGCCAGATTGTCTCCTGTCACTGTATGGTGCCTTCTCCCCTTCCCTTGCAGGTTTCCCTCTGGGCTCTACAGTGCAGTCTAAAACCAAGGGCATCTGGATGTGGTGTGTGCCTCACCCCTCCAAGCCAAACCACACCCTGGTCCTTCTGGATACCGAGGGACTGGGTGATGTGGAAAAGGTAAGGCAGTGTGTCACACATAAATCCTTTTTATTCTGGATTTCCGCCTTACCTCTTGATGATATTTTGTAATTTAACTGCTGTGATCTATTTGCAAAATCTAGAAATCCAAGTATAGTAAATGAGGCATGCTGGTTTGTTTGAATCTTATCTTCTGGGTAAGATATTATGGCATGTTAGATAAAAATTTTTATTTATTGGCACTGGGTGAATTATTTGATTAAATTTAAGGAATAATTATTGAGTAGCTGAATGGCAGCCTCTTGGTACTGTAAATATTAGTCACCACAGTAAAGATCCTGCCCTCAAAGCATCTTCACTCCAGTTGAGAAGACCCCACATATGCAGTCAGATTTAATAAAATGTGACTGAGAAAGAAGCAAGTAGGAGAGAGGAAAAAGTTGCACAGCAACGCAATCACTAACTTCTGTCAGTTCCACAGGAGCTCTGTGGCTGGGATGGCTCTTTTGAGTTATCTTTAGTTAGAACAAGGGTGCTGATAGATCACTGAAAGAATGTTCTGGAAGCCTTTCTAATTAAAAGGAGTGGCACCTGAGTGCTGCCTTCCATCAGCACTCCCACTAGTTGGGAGAACAAGTCCTTCAGTATTATAAGGTGATCCAGGCAGCACGCCATAGTTTGCACCACAGACTATTTAAGCATAAGGGTGCGTTGGCAGGAAAGAGGAGAAAATCAGCTCCATCCCAGAAGAGGAAATATTTCTTAAAACATTTTTTTAAATGTTTATTTATTTTTGAGAGGGGAGGGGTAGGGCAGAGAGAGAGACATACACAGAATCTGAAGGAGGCTTCAGGCTCTGAGTTGTCAGCACAGAGCCCAACTCAGGGCTTGAACCCACGGACCGTGATATCATGACCTGAGCTAAAGTCAGACACCAAACTGAATGAGCGACTCAGGGGCTCCAGGAAATATTTCTGATTTATCTTTTAGATGAAGTGTGTATATGAGGTTTGGAGTTAAGAGTGAGGTTTACATTTCCTGTGGTGAACTACCCAAAGAACATTCTAGAAGGCTTTAAGATACCTCTGAATATACTGGTTTTATAAAAGCAGGTGTTTGGTCTATAACAGACATTTTTCAGACGGTTTTTTGGGGTTTTAGTTTTCTACTCAAGGGTGAAACAAATGATTTTGCCTTTTGTGCTTTACTTTGAGACTTATTTGGAAATGGTATCTAAATTTCTGTAACTCTCCATTTCTGCCAAAGAAGAGTTAGAAATTCTGTGTTTATTTATATTTTTATTAGTTATTTTATCTGTGGAAAACAATATGGAGTTTTCTCAAAAAGTTAAAAGTAGAAATACGTTTCAATAATTCTACTATTAAGTATTTACTCTCCCCCTCAAAAGATGAAAACCCTAATTCAAAAAGATATACACACCCCTATGGTTATTGTGGCATTATTTACAATAGCCAAGATATGGAAGCAACCTAAGAACCCATTAATAGATAGATAAGGAAGATGTGGTATATATACACAATGGAATATTACATAGACATAAAAGGAATGAGATCTTGCCATTTGCAACAACATGGATTGACCTAGAGTGTATAATGCTAAGTGAAATAAGTCAGACTGAGAAAAACCAATACCATATGATTTCGCTCATATATGGAATCTAACACACACACACACACACACACACACACACACACACACGAATTACCAAACAAAAAGCAGAATCAGACCTGCTGAGAACAAACTGACTGTGTTTCTTTATGTCTATAATTTTACCAATTCTTGTACACTCAGCTCAAGACTTCTGGCAAGCCTTTATAACATATACTCTTTCTCCAACTTTCATAGCTTGACTCTTCCTTGATAAAATTCTAAATTTTCATTTAACAGTATAGCTATAGGTCCCACCACTTACGTACCTTACTAAGATGTAAGGTGACTCAAACTTTATATATTGTCATCTTTTTACATTTATTGTTATGGGTATTTAGCACCACTTTGACATAGTCATCTTGAAAGTAACAGTTGCCATTTTTCAGTTTGTTTTTTAAATATAAGAAAAGTGGGAAGCATTCAGTAGCTTCCAATAAATATTTGTTGAATTAATTGAACATAATTTAAATCTCTGGTTATGGGAATTATGGTATCTTTTATATAGCTACATATAAAACGAATAGATGCTAACCCTCATCATTGACTACCTAATTGCATACCAGGTTACATACTGGTATCTATCTATGTTCCTTTATGTTCTCCGATTGAGGAAAACAAAAGCTCTGTGAAGATGAGAACCTTTGTGCATATGAAAAAAATCACAATCACTTTGTAATTGTCAAAGTTGATATCAGTGTTTATGTCTGTCTTCAAAGTTATTTCTTTGCATGGCAAGTATGTTAGCTAAAATAATAAATGAAAGACTGATAGAGTAAGTGTCTGAATGAATTTCTAAAGAGCTAAGTCCTAAAACTCTTGCTCGAATGTGCTTTGCAGGGAGACCCTAAGAATGACTCCTGGATCTTTGCCCTGGCTGTGCTTCTGAGCAGCACTTTCGTCTACAACAGCTTGGGCACCATCAACCACCAGGCCCTGGAGCAGCTGCAGTATCCTTTTCAGGAAACAAAGCACCATGTTTCCTTAGGTTTATGGGAACAGAGATCAAGTTAGTTTCTCCTTTGCTGCCACTTAGTTGTCTTTGGTGGACTCGAGGGGACCCAGGGCAAAAAAAAAGTGTTTCTAATAAATAATGTGGGAATTTGGGGTACGAACTTGTTCTTCCTTAACGGAGCCCTAGTTATGTCACAGAGCTCACAGAACTAATCAGGACAAAGTCCTCTCCAAAAGAGGATGGAATAGAAGATTCTACAGAATTTGTGAGTTTCTTTCCAGACTTTATCTGGACTGTGAGGGATTTCACCCTGGAGCTGAAGTTAAATGATCACCCTATCACAGAAGATGAGTACCTGGAGAATGCCTTGAAGCTGATTCCAGGTATCAGAGCATGGCCAGGGCAGTGGATAGTCCAACAGAGGTGGGGAGCTCCTAAACACAGACTGTTATCTTTGGGGTTGCATTTGTGTTTGAGACTAGATTGAAGTCTATGGAAATGGTGACTTGAAGGTGGATTGAAAAGCTCCAGGGACTGGAGTTTAAGTTCACTTAAGAAAAGCAGAGCCTAGGCTAGAGTGAAATTATTCAAAACTGATTTGATCTTTAATCAATTGCTAATTTAGCTACCAGATTACAATGGGTGCTTAAACTTTCCAAATACCAGACACATGGCTTATTTTGGCTTCTGTTTTTCTGTCTTGAAGAAAATAACGGACCAGACACTTGTTATGCATGAAATTACAGGGAAAATCAATGTATCACTATATATACACAACATATTTCAATAAAAATATACTTCACACAGTTAGATATTAATCTTCTCAAAGAAGGATATAATTTTCTGAAGTCTAATGGATATAACACATATAAAAATGACTATGCGCCCTAAATAAACCTGAAGAAGTATGTCTTTTCATTTTATGCCTTTTCAGTATTTCTAATAATTATCAGAACATTCATCCTACTTTCTATATCATAGTTTTCTCTTAATTCTCACAAATTTATCCATGCTATAATTTTGAAATGATAAATTACTTTAATGGGTTACATTTATAATGATGTATATTTCATTAAACCTCGAGAAAAATATCAATTCTGATTTACCCATTCTTGCTTTCATTTTTATTTTTTTAAATGTTTATTCATTTTTGAGAGACAGAGAGAGACAGAGCATGAGTGGGAAAGAGCAGAGAGAGGGAGACACAGAATTGAAGCAGGCTTCAGGCTTTGAGCTAACAACACAGAGCCTGGTGGGGGCTCAAATTCACAAACTGTGAAATCATGACCTGAACCAAAGTCAGACCCCCAACCAATTGAGCCACTCAAGCACCTCTTTTGTTTTTTTACCTCTACTTTCCCAAAACATTTAATGAGAGACTGTCTAGGCAGAAGAGCCAGGCTGTTAAATCAAGTGTGGTCTTTACCTCAAGAAGTTTGTAGGGTAGTGTTGACATCTTAAAATTACATTTTAGTTACATTTACTCTTCGGAGGTTTTAAGCTAACATTGTATGAATCATTTTTAGCATCAAAGCAGCTTTCCTTAAATAACCAGTACCCTAAAATGCCCAATACTGTTGTTACTAATATTGTTCCATTATCCCTTGATTGTGGCTCTTCTTGGTCCACAGCTCAATTTCTACATTAGAACAAAGAGTTCCATTTGACCTTTCGTTCTTTTAACCATTTATTCAGCAAACACCTAATTAATGCACTACCATTTTCAGGCTTGGAGTTACCAGCCATGGGTTTCTTTTACCTGAATCAGATGTCTCCCCAAATTTCTCCCCAGCACTATATCATTAGTGTGAGTTTGCTATACAAGGAAGAATGAAATGTCTATGTTAAAGTTGTTATAAGCATAGAACAGCAAAGAATTAAAATCCCTGTCATAAACTCTTTAGTTCCCTTGGAGCACGTGGGTGGCTCAGTCGGTTGAGCGTCTGACTCTTGACTTCAACTCAGGTCATGATCCCAGGGTTGTGTATTGAGCCCTGCAATAGGCTCTGTGCTGAGTGTGGAGCCTGCTTAGGATGCTCTCTCTCTCTTTCTCTCTCTCTCAAAACCCCCAAAAAACCACAAACAAAATAACCCATTAGCTCTCTTGCATCAAGGCTGTTCCCACAATAATCTCTGTTGTTCTTATCCCTCAGGCAAGAATCCCAGAATCCAAGCATCCAATCTACCCAGAGAATGCATCAGGCATTTCTTTCCAAAACGGAAATGTTTTGTCTTTGACCGGCCAACAAATGATGTAAAACTCCTTGCCAATATTGAGAATATACATGAAAATCAACTGGATCCTAAATTCCAGAGACAAGCCAGCAATTTTTGTTCTTACATCTTCACCCAAGCAAGGACCAAGACTCTCCAAGAGGGAGTCAGGGTCACTGGGAATCGTGAGTCTCCTTTTCCATCATTTCTATGGGGCTTAATATATGTTGAATATATTATATAATGTGTTTTTCAACATTTTTGTTTGATTCCTTATGGATTTCTGGGTATACACACATTCACACTCCATGAAGAGACATGTGTATCTTATCATTATCTCACTTTTGGGGCGCTACAACCCCCTCTCCAATATTGTACACTTTCTTACTGAGGTGGTATCCACTTATCTGAAAGAATCCTTCACTGATAAAAACAAACAAACAAACCAATAACTAGGTATAAAATCAGAATATACTAGGGTGCTTGGGTGGCTCACTCAATTAAATGTCCAACTCTTAATCCCAGCTCAGGCCTTGATCTCAGGGTTGTGAGTTCAAGCCCCATGTTGGGCCCCATGCAGTTGTGAAGCCTACTTAACAACAACAACAACAACAACAACACACACACTCACACACACACAAAAGCAAACACAGAATATACTGTGTGTATATGTTTTTTTCCTCAAGGGAAGTCCTATCTGATAAGTGTTATTTGCAAGAGAATATAAAAAATATTTAGGAAGTTTAGAACATCCCCCAAATAAACACTGGCCATCAATCAGAAGCTTCGGAATTAAAAATAAATACAATCTGATTTACCTTGCCTCATCTGTCTACCTATATAATCTATTTTGCTTTTAAATTTTTAATAGGAAATTATATTTTCCAACTACCCTTTTAGTATGTTAGATGAAGGTATATTTTTAAATATTTTTAGCTGTGTGACCTAGAAAACCATAAAAATTAAGAGTCAATAGCAAAACAAAGGTGAAGATAGAAGGAGGCAGGGCTCCTGTGGGGGGCACGGGGGAATGTGTGTGCACATGCATGACTTCAGAAATGTATACTCAAAATATGGGATCCTGTGGAGTGATAACTTGGTATTATCAATATCCTGGTTCATTCAGGGCTGAAGACTCTAGTGGTAACTTACGTGGACACCATCAATACTGGAGCAGTGCCTTGTTTGGAGAATGCAGTGACAACTCTAGCCCAGCTTGAGAACTCCGAAGCCGTGCAGAAGGCAGCCCAGCACTACAGCGAGCAGATGGCCCAGCGAGTGAGGTTCCCCACAGACACGCTGCAGGAGCTGCTGGATGTGCATGCGCACTGCGAGAGGGAAGCCATTAAGGTCTTCATGGAGCATTCCTTCAAGGATGAAAATCAGGAGTTCCAGAGGACTCTTGTGGTAAATTGTCTTCATATTTACTCTGTGGGACCTTTCTCTTTGAAGAATGAAGCCTAGAAATACCTTTATGGGCCCCATAAAGGACACTAAAGAATAAAAAAATCTGGAGTCTCATGAGAAGGAGAGTTTCAAAGGACTACATTTCCTTCTTTCTTTTTTCCTCCCAAACCTGAGGCACTTTACCTAGAAATCTCTCGATTTCTAAAGCAAAATCAGTACAGATAGCCTCCCGATCTGAATATTTCTATGGATTTCAAGTCTGCCCAAAACACCCAAAAGTCATTCTTGGTCTTGGATGCTTTCTGTGAACACATTCCCCTTGTCAGAAAGCAAACTTTCTCTTATCTGACCCTCATTCCAGGCCATTTTCAACTTCCATTGCTCCTTGTTGTATCACTGTATCATTGAAGATAAAATGAATGCTACAGCAGCTGTGAGGAACATAGAGATGAGGTAATACAACTCCAACATTTCAGAAGAACCAGGGAGGTTAAGAAACTTTCCCATAGTCTTGCAGGGAGTATTCAAGGTTGTCAGTAAGTCAGGTCTTGTGATTCCTGTTTTATTCCAGGTCATTCTCCAACAGAATGCTTTTCCCATGAGGACCACAGTTAGATCAATCCTTCTACCAGATTCTTTGAAATATTGTCTTTTCTGTTCTTTTCTTCTGGTGACATCTCTCTACATTTCCCTTGTAGGAAATCATAAGAGATAAGGAGCAACAATTCTTGCAGCAGAATGAAGAGGCATCAGTTAAATACTGCCAGTCTATGCTTGATCAACTTTCAAAGGCCCTAGTGGAAAGTATTTCCACAGGAGATTTTTCTGTTCCTGGAGGGTACAAGCTCTACAGGGAAGCAAAGGAAAGGATTGAATGGAAATATTCACAAGTGCCCAGGAAAGGAGTGAAGGTGAGGAATAAGGGGAGCATGGGGAGCCTACAGAATAGAGTCGAGGGGTCTCCTGAAAATCTGAGAGCACAGTACCAGTTGTGGGTGATATGAGACAGCATGGGGATATCATGACAGCTTTAGCTTTTAAGGTCCACTATTTGTTATTTAATCTTGAGGAGAGTGGAAATGCCCATTCCCAAAAAATGAGTGTGCTGTTCTGAAATCCACATGAGATACAAGTTAGTCATTTCTTCCTTTAACAACATGACATTGAATATGCCAAGTGGTGACAATTTACAAGTTAAACTCAGAGTCTTTGTACTTTAGTACAAGGTAAGAGAGAGAGTCAAATTCACAGATAATTGCATACAAAGTTATAACACATGTGAACCTATGAAAATGGGCTACATACGACTCATAAGTGGAATCTTAAAAAAAAAGCCTACAAATGAATACACAAACAAAAAGCAGAATCAGACTTGTAAAGACAGACAACAAACTGATGATTGCCAGAACGGAGGAAGATAAATGGATGGGCAAAATGGGTGAAGGGGAGCGGGAGGTACAGGCTTCCAGTTACGGAGTGAATCAGTTATGAGAATAAAAGACACAGCATAAGGAGCACAGATATTGTAACAGTGATGTAGCAAGACTGACAGTAGCTACACTTTTGGTGACGTAGCATAAGTAGAAACCTGTCGAATCATTATTCTCTACATTGGGAACTAATGTTGTGTGTCAACCACACTCAAATTAAAAAGGAGTAATAAACAAACAAACAAGTAAATGCAAATGGGCTACACAGGTTGTGGTAACAAACTTATTAAAAATAATGATAATAATAGTGCAACTGATATATATTAGACTGTTATTTCTTTTTTTAAAGTTTATTTACTTATTTCGAGAGGGAGGGAGAGAGAAGGAAAAAGGAAGGGGCAGAGAGAGAGAGAGAATTCTAAGCAGGCTCTGTACCATCCGCACAGAGGCCAATGTGGGGCTCAAACCCACAAACCATGAAATCATGACTTGAGCCAAAGTCAGATGCTTAACTGACTGAGCCACCCAGGAGCCCCTGGATGGTTATTTCTTATAGCAATCATGTAAAGCTGTTTTCCTAGACTCTTTAGCTTACTCCTTCAAATAACATAATGAAACATCTACATTTATTGTCAATATTTTACAGATCTGAACTGAGAGGCATAGGCAGGTTAAAATAACGTGCCAAAAGTTAAAGCCAGCAAATAACAGAGGACAGCAACAGCACAAATTAGAGGCAACATTTCCCAATGAGAAGGCAAGCCTATAAAAGCAGCAGAGATTGTGGATTTATAGAACTGAACATAGTTCTGACTGTCTGGAACCTAGAATGGGTAGAAGGAAGCAGCACGGGGGAAGACACTGGCGGGAGACAGGAAGCAGGTGATATAGAGAGTCTCTGGCCACACTAAGGGCCTTGGACACCTTGTAGGGAGCCACCATAGAATTTTAAGCATGAATTCAGCAAAAATGTCATGGACATACATACTTGTTTTTGCAGCACTTATCTCCCTAGTGGAAATCTAAGTTCTTTGCTCCTTCTTGGTTTCTCAGGCAAATGAGGTCCTCCAGAACTTTCTACAGTCCCAGGCTTCAATAGAGAAATCCATCTGGCAGGCAGATAAAGCCCTCACCGATGGGGAGAAGGCCATAGCAGGTATGTGGCTGGGCTTGGCTCAGAATGGCTTGGGTAGGTCCCCCTGTCTGGTGTGAGTACAAAGTCTTCCCGAAACAAGGACCTTTCTCTCCTTCTGTGGAACAACTCTGCTCAATCTATAAACAACAAGGGGAGTTGTAGCTGCATGTCAGTCCGATATAAGGCCTTTCCCCTAATATTCTGAAACGTGCTCCCGGTGGTATGGACATGAGGAATTCAGAGATTTTCCACCTTCCCTTCCAATTTCATTTTGTATCTGAGCTCAAGAGGGTAGAGATCAGTCCTCACCTAATTTTCTTCTCTCTCTAAACCTTCCTGGGGGCAGCGGAGAAGGCCAGCAAGGAAGCAGCTGAGAAGGAACAGGAGCTGCTAAGACAGAAACTACTGGAGCAGAAACAGCAGATGGAGGCACAACAGAGGAGCCTCCAGGAAAACATAGATCAACTGAAAGAGAAGATGGAGAGAGAGAGAGAAAACATAATAAAAGAACAGAATATGATATTGGAGCATAAGCTGAAGGTAAGTCTGCCATGGCCTTGGTGGTGCTTGATGGGCCTCCTGGTACCTCAGGAAAAGATGGGTGAAGGTGGCAGTGATCTCATGGAAGGAAGCATGATTGCCATTAATTGCTTGTGACTTATTAAAACCCTGATTCCTTTGAATTCTTCTTCTTCTTCTTCTTCTTCTTCTTCTCCTTCTCCTTCTTTTTCTTCTTTTCCCTCTCCTTTCCCTCTTCCTTCCCCTCCCCTTTCTTCTCCACCACCTCCTCCTCTTCCCCCTCCTTTTCTATAGAAGTCTTTGAATTCCATGCTATATGTAGACTCTAGAAAGTTCAGGATTAATATGGCCCCTCCAAGCCCTATAAATAGCATTTGAGGATTTTAAAATGATCTCATGAGGCTTGATTAAACATATATTCAACCATATGTGTTTAATATGAGTAGCAACTGCTTTACCAAGATCACTGACAGTTATCAGAAACCCTACTGCTACCCAAAGACCCTGACATATATACTGACATAAAACTATCAGAAATGTAAAGACTTGAAAACACAGGGAAGTGACAGCTTCTAAAATTACTGTATTGTCTCCAAGTGTGCATAGTCTACTCAAGTTATCAAGTGGCATAGGGAAGAAATCACTTATTGTCCATCAGGACATATTTATAACAGATTTCTAGAGCAGCTTGTAAGATCCCATCATTTCTCCTATTTGGTTGATCATACCAATCCAAGTGGGACTGAGAACTAGTGCAATCAGACCAAGCCTATCTACCACCTGGATTTTTTGACTGAAAAATGTTACATTTGTCTTCATGTCAGGCTTAGCATCCTAGCAAAACCTTAGTGGTGTGTGGCTTTTAGTAAAGCTTCAAACTATGCTTTCTCCCAATGTGTAGGTCCAAACCAAGGAGATATTCCTCATTGCAAAAGTCTCCTTTCATGCTTGAGGAAGAAAGAAGAATTTTAGGAGTAAAACATAGTTTGACCAAAATTTCAAATACAAAGTGAAAATATTGAAAAAAACGATAATTTTAAAAGTTTTCCTTCTCGCTTTTTGTTTAGGTCCAAGAAGAGCTGCTCAATGAAGGATTTAGAAAGAAATCTGAAGAGATGAATGCAGAGATAAATCAGTTGAAACATAGGATTGATACGACTAAAAATAGTAATACTTCCTGGTTGACACAAGTCTTAGACAGATTTGGCAGTGACATTATTTCAGTATTTTCTGCTCCTGTGAGACTTGCTGTTGATGGCATTGTGAGAGGTGTGAGCTCACTTTTTAAAAAGAAATAGCTGTCCTTTTAAAGAAATTAAAGACTGTGGCTATCGACTCCAACCTCTTTTTGCTGTGTGTGCTTTTCACTTTTATTCAGCAAAGTTTTATATACAAAAAGTACCCACGAGAGGATATCAATGGCCCACATTAGACAGAGTAAATGCATGTACACTTTGATAGAGCATGCTAACTTTTAGGAAATCTACATGTGCAAAATCTACTGAGCCATCATTTTAAATGGCAAAAGATTGCTTAGATCTATCTGTACAAAGTGGTAATATAAATTTAACATGTGCATACACTGGGATACTATGTAGTCAGTAAATAGACAGACAGTGGAGCTCTATTTATACAAACATAGAAAAATCTTGAAAATATATTGAAAAGAAATAAGATATAAGACAGTATATATAATGTGTCCACCACAAAAAATGTATTCTGTGCAGTCATCCCTATGTGCACATAGAATAGCTCTGGGAAATTTTTTAGAAACTCGTATCATTCATTCCTTCTAAGGAGAACTGAGTGGCATTTATAAAGAAATCTTGAATTGACATTTTATAAATTGTTTTAACATTTATTAATTTTTGAGAGACAGAGAGAGCACAAGCAGGGGAGGGACAGAGAGAGAGGGAGACACAGAATTTGAAGCAGGCTCCAGGCTCCCACCTGTCAGCACAGAGCCCAATGTGGTACTCAAACTCATGAGCTGTGACATCATGACCTGAGCCAAAGTCAGAAGCTTAACTGACTGAGCCACCCAGGTGCCCCCTTGAATTGCCATTTTATAAATAAATGGAAAATGTAGAGTATAATAGTAATAATAATAATTATAAAAGTAATGTGCAAGTGGCGATGAGGTGATGAAATTGCTCACTGTTTCTAGAAATGACATCAGCCTGCTCAATGAGGGGCAAAAGATGAAGATCAGAATACTAGGATGCATAAAATTCACATCTTAATCTCGTTTTCACTTAGGCATTGGT
Organism: Helogale parvula; assembly: GCA_004023845.1. Classification (NCBI taxonomy): domain Eukaryota; kingdom Metazoa; phylum Chordata; class Mammalia; order Carnivora; family Herpestidae; genus Helogale; species Helogale parvula. The sequence continues at coordinate 260,884 of PJEM01001430.1, forward strand.
TTTTAATCCCTGATATTTACTTCAAAACTAAGATTTAAACTGTCATGTTGCAAAACAAAAATAAATAATAAAAAAAACTGTCATGTTGCCCTTTGAAATCTCAGCTAGAGTAGCCTCTGTTTCCTATATTTGAATTACACCTTTTCAGGTGTTAGAAGCACATTACCAAACATTAAGAATATGCACGGGTAGGAGGAACCCCATCATTTCTAAAAGCCCTACAGTGGCCCCTTTGCTGTAGGAAGAACAGAAGGGATAATGTGGCACTGCAGAGCCAGATGATCTGGTAGTATTGGGGATGATAAACTCTGACACATGAAGGCCAGGTGCTGGCACTTAACTCAGAAGCCAAGTATATACAATAGTAATGAGCATCATGGTTTCTCTTAGCTCAGGCTGCTATAACAAATTACCATAGGCTACATGACGTAGACAACAAATGTTTATTTCTTCCAGTTCTGGAGGCTATAAGCTTAAGATCAGGAAGCCAACATTGTTGGGTTCTCAGTAAGGGCTCTCTTCCTATTTTATAGATGGCTACTTTTTTGCTGCCTCCTCACATGATGGAAGAGGAGAAAGTGCTCTCATGACTTTGTTTAGAAGGGCACTAATCAGACTTCATGAGGCCCTGCTCTCACTACTTCATTGCTTCCCAAAAGCTCTTTCAATGTCCACATTGGGACATTGGGGGTTAGGATTTCATCACATGAATTCTGGGAGAACACAAACATTTAATCTTTAACATGGTTGGAGTGATAGCCAGATGGGGATGACCAGAGAAAATTCTGAAGAAGGTGAATAGCACAGGGCATCCATAAAATCAAACGGGATGGGGAGAAAATAATGAAACAGAATCGGTGATTTTTAACAAGAGGCTGAGAGGTGGCCTTCATAAAATGTCACTATCCCTAGCCTTGATTTGAGCCAATTTCAGACCACAAATCCCTAACACCTGGAAGGGAGAGCAGACTCCCAAGGCAAAGGACCAGTCTACTCTGGGATAAGGATAGATGATCATGGCTTTCCCATTTCTCCTTCTGGGGGCTCTCTGGCCATTTACCCCATATTTGTGTCCTCTAGAAATGAGAATGCCCAAACATTTTGAGGACTCTTGTAATCAGGATCCAAGTTGGTAGTGCTGTCCAGATACCAGAAAGACATCACAGTCTCCCTGTTAAAATAGGGGCACATGAGATCCAGGTAATCAATGCAGTCCTGGCCCAGGGACAACTAATTGGAGTCTAGTATTAGTTTTCACTTAAGAGTAAAAGTTCATCTGAGAACAAGAACCATTACACATTTTTCTGTACATCTCCTCAAAGTATGCTTAAGCACAGAATGTACTAAATGTTGACACTTTATTATTTTCTGGGTTTTTTTCATGATTGTTTTCAATTGCCAGAATTCTATGAACAAAGGTCTGAGATAATAGATAGTTTGGATTTTAGACCAGATTAAGGTCTCTAGGATGATTTAAAGGCTAGCATAACAAAACAAACTTTTCTGGTGAAGTCTCCTACTCTGTGACCTTGTGTATTACAATCCTTGTGTCTCTGTGAGGATGTAAACAACCTTCGCTGAAGATTTTAAATTGTTCCATCTAGCTGTGACTTCCAATGTTCAGAATGAGGAACGTCTTTGCCTTGTCAAGAAAGAAATGTACAATAATGAATCTGTGGTCAATACATGGTATGGTCGAATGAAGAAGCAAGCTATTCTATAGAAATATCTGTTCTCATTTGAAATAAACAGATGTTCTAATGCCATGGATACACCCTGGGTATAGAGAACACCCTGAATTGAAGAACAAAAAGAAAAAGGCTTGCTTTTCCCCGTAGAAGTGGTGTCACACAATACTTGTCTTTCTCTGTCTGACTTATCTCACTCGGCATAATGTGTTCAAGGTCCATCCATGTTGTGGCAAATGGCAGGACATCCTCTTTTACTATGGCTGAATAATATTCCATTTATGTATCTACCACGTCTTTTTAATGGATTCAGCCACTGAAGTTCATTTAAGTTGTTTCCTCATCTTGGCTATCGTGAGTAAGGCTGCTATGAATATGCGAGTGTATACTTCACTTTTAAATATTGTTTTCCTGTGTTTTTAATAAAAATTAACCATGTATCACTGAAAAATAAAGAAACAGGTTTTCAAAAGTAGTTAACAATTTAATCATTTATTCTAATCTCATTAAGGAATACTTAGTTTTAATAATTTGCACTGTTTACTAAACTCCTACTCTGCATTGTTTTAGGTTCTGTGAAGAAAAAAAGCAAAGATCTTGTCCTCATGTACCTTACACTCTATAGGGGCCTTACAAAGTGTTATTTAGGCAGTAATACATGCTACAAATATATGTGTGTATATATATACATTTTTGTCTAGATAATGATTAAGACAAAGAGGAGAAACCAATATTCTGACTTTAAGTTTAGCTCCAATGCAGTTCAAAGTGTTTGAAAATATAATTGCTTATTTCTTCAGGAAATATAACTGAGTCCGAAGGACCAAATACAATAACATTAAAGCACAGTAAAGCCCAGGATGAAAGAATGAATAAGTAGATGAATGGTTGCATGAATGAATAAGTATAGCATTTGTTTATCATTTCAAAAGGTAATAAATACCTCTCCTATTACCCTTAATGAAAAAGTTAAACACTTATGCTGAAAATGTTGTGTTCTTGGATCCAATGGAACCAAACACAGTTCCCAAGTAACAAGATCACATCAATAGTAGGATGCGAGGCTCTTGATAACTGAATTTGGTGAAGCAGGTTATCAAGAATTGTGGAAGAATTTACAACATGTAAATTCTCTCACTGAGCAGGGCTCACGCTTTGTAGCTCCAAAGCCAGAATCCCAGAGCAGGCCTAGTGCAGTAGGTTTCTGACCTTAAGTAAACATTCAAAGTGGCTTTCCAACTTAGGTATGATGATTATCAGAAGTAACTATACTTGTTAAAAATGAGCTCAGGTTTTTCTCAGCCCTTTTTCTCATAGACACTTTACCTGTCTAATACCAATATCTGGGGTAGACATTGATGTTGGTCTTCTCCTGTTTGCCCGGATCCATCCTGTTCCCTTTCCTGCTGTTTTCTGATGCAGTGGAAATGATCCCTGCAGCACCATATCCCATTTCTCCTTTCTGCCAGCTTACTGCTGGATTCAGCTGATGGAAGAGGCACTAGATGAAAATTGTGAGTGGGGAAGAAAGGACAATGTGAGTTTCTCCCGCATCTTGCATGTTTCTAGTGGTGCCTGGAAGCTTGCTTATCCACTCCATTGTTCCAAGGCTCATAAGATAGGTCCTGCGTCATGTTTTCTGCACTGAAGCACAGTCCTCTGGGCTTTTTATCATCACCTTGTCACTTGTCTTTCCAGCCTTAGATTGTTGCTTCTCCATGCAGTTACTTAGCCCCGAGTTCCTTAATAAGCCCCTGCTTGTGGTCTCAGCTCCTCTATCACCACTACAAATGGATTATGTTTTAAAAAACTAGTGGCTTCTGTTTCCATGACTGTCCCCATAACTGATGATCAATTCTGGACTGTTTTCCATAGCATCACTTTTCTTGGAAGCATGGCTTCCTTTATCAACATTGCTATTTGAATGGAATCCTTCTCACTTCAGGGAATATGATTTTATGATTTTCTTCTCCTGATGACTTTTTTTTGTGCCTACTTATTCTATGCTGGACTGAATATGGGGTCCATTCTTGACCTAGTTGATCAGTCAGGTAAAGTCCCTGATCAGACCTGAATGTATGAAACCCTTCCTTGAAATAGTCTGATGAAGAGAGGTCTCAATATCTCTTTGTCCCTCTTGATTGTCCATTAATATATAAAAGGCAGAAACTATCAATTTATATTTTCCTTCCATTGGAATAAACTTTTTTATTGTGGTGAAATATACATAACACAAAATAAAGCATTTTAACTATTTTTAGGTGTGCAACCCAGCAGAATTCAGTATATCCACACTGTGATGCAGTCATCACCACTATCTATCTCTAGCAATTTTTCATTATCCCAAACCAAAACTCTGAAACTGTATCCATTAAACAAATAAGTCCACATTTGTCTCTACCCAGTCTCCTGGTAATCACTGGTTAGCTTTCTGTTTCTACAAATTTAACTTCTCTAGATACTTCTTATACATAATGCCATTTGGTAGTTGTCCTTCTGTGAAAGGATTATCTCACTTAGCGTAATGTCCTCAGGTTTATCTATGTTGTAGCATGTGTCAGAATTTCATCCCTTTTAAGGCTAAATATTATTCCATCTACACTACCTTTTCTATTCATCTGTTGATGAACAATTGAGTTGTTTTCAGTTTTTGGCTATTGTGAATAATGTTGCTAAGAACAGTGGTGTACAGATAGATGTTCAAGTTCTGGCTTTCAGTCCTTTTGGATCTATTACTGGAAGTGGATTTGGTGGATCAAATTGTAATTTTGTATTTAATGGTCTGAGGAACTGCCATACTGTTTTCCACAGCAGCTGCGCCATTTAACGTTCCCACAGTAATGTATAAGGGTTCTAATCTCTCAACATCCTTACCAAAACTTGTTTTGCTTTTTTTTAATAGTAGCCATCTTAATAGGTATGAAAGGTATTTCATTGTGATTTTGACTTGCGTTTCCCTAATGATTAATGATGTTGAGCATCTTTTCGTGTGCTTATTGGTCATTTGTATGTCTTATTTGGAGAAAGGCTATTCAAGTCCTTGCTCAATATTGACCTGGGCTGTTTTTGTTGTTGTGTCGTAGGAGTTCTTTACTTATTCTAAATATTATTCTCTTCTCAAATATATGATTTTAAAATATTTTCTTTATTTAAAACAATTTTTTTTACATTTATTTTTGAGGGATAGAGACAGAGCACAAGTGGGGGAGGGGCAGAGAGAGAAGAAGACACAGAATCTGAAGCAGGCTCCAGGCTCTGAGCTGTCAGCACAGAGCCCAATGCAGGGCTTGAACTCACAAACTGTGAGATACTGACCTGAGCTGAAGTCATACACTTAACCAACTGAACCAGCCAGGCGCCCCTAAAAATATTTTCTACCATTCTGTGAATGGCTTTTTACCCTCTTAATAGTGTCCTTGATGAAGAAAAGTTTTTTGTATTTTAATGAAGTCTAATTTATTTATTTTTTTATTTGTTGCCAATACCTTTGGTGCAAGAAGTCATTGCCAAGTCCAATATAATGAAGCTTTCCTCCTACATTTTCTTCCAAGAGTTTTTACAGTTTTGGCTGTAACATTTAGATTTTTTTGATACATTTTGAGTTAATTTCTTAATATGGTGGAAGGTAAAGTTCCAACTTCATTCTTTGACATGTGAATATCCATTTTTCCCAGTACTGTTTGTTGGAAGACTGTGCTTTCCCTGTAGAATGGTCCTGGCACTATTGTCAAAAATAATTTCACCATATATGGGAGGGTTTATTTCTGGACTCTCCATTCTATCCTATTGGTCTATGTGTCTATCTTAGGCTACTACTACACTGTTTTGATTATTGCTGCTTTGTAGTAAGTTTTGAAATCAGACAATATGGTATCTCCAACTTTGTTCTTCTTTTTCAAGATTTTTTTGCTCTATTTGTGATACCTTGACATTATTATGAATTTTAGGATGAGTTTTTCTATTTCTGCAAAAAACATCATTGAGATTTTGATAGGGATTGCATCAAATCTGTAGATTGCTTTAGTAGTGTTGACATTTTAATAGTATTAAAACTTCCAATTTATGAACATGGGTATATATTTATTTATTTCCATTTATTGATGTTTTGTTCATTTTCTTTCTTAAAAGCTTATTTATTTATGTTGAGAGAGAAAGAGATTAAGAGCAGGGGAGGGGCAGAGAGAGAGGGAGAGAGAGGATCCCAAGCAGACTCTACACTGTCACCACAGAGCCCAATGCAGGGCTCAAACCCATGAACCATGAGATCATGACCTAAGCCAAAATCAAGAGTCAGATGTTCAACCGATTGAGCCACCTAGGTGCTACTCTTTATTTTCTTTAAGCAATATTTGTAGTTTGCAGCATACAAGTCTTTCACCTTCTTGGTTAAGTTCATTTCTAAGTATTTTATTCTTTTTGATACTATTACAAATGGAATTGTGGTGTTTTTTTAAATGCTTATTTATTTTTGAGAGTGAGAGAGTGAGGAGGGGCAAAGAGAGCAGATTCTGTGTTGACAGCAGAGAGACTGATGTGGGCCTTGAACTTGCAAACCACGAGATCATGACTGAAGCCAAAAACAAGAGTCAGATGCTTAACTGACTGAGCCACCCAGGCACCCTATGGGATTGTTTTCTTAATTTTATTTTTAGATTGCCATGTTAGTATACAGAAATGCAGTTAATTTTGGAGTGACCTGATTTTGTATTCTGCAACTTTACTGAATTTGTTTTACTTGCCCTAATAGGTTTTTGGTGGGGTGTTGTGGGTTTCTGATGTAAGATCATGTCCTCTGCTGGAAGAAAGAATTTACTTCTTTTCTTCCAAGTTTGAATCAATTTATTTCTTTTAATTACCTTACTGCACTGGCTATAACTTCTAATACTATATTAAATAGAAGTGGTAAATATGGGTATTCTTGTCTCATTCCTGATCTTAGGGGAAAAGTTTTCAGTCTTGCATCATTAAGTTTGATGTAGCTGTGGATTTTTCACACATGAGTTTTATTATGTTGAGAACTTTCTTCTATTCATTTTTTCAATGCAGTATTACTATTTTCTTTTAATGTTTATTTATTTTTTGAGAGAGATAAGAGTGTGAGTGGGAGAGTGGCAGAGAGACATGGAGACACATAATGCGAAGCAGGCTCCAGGCTCCAAGCTGTCAGCACAGAGCCTGATGCGGGGCTCAAACTCACGAGCTATGAGATCATGATCTGACCTGAAGTTAGACCATTAACCAACTGAGCCACCCAGGTGTCCCCTTTTATTCTTCTATTTCTTGTTTACATGTTTTTTTTTTAATAGGTGGGGTATTCAATTTTGTAAAAGCCTTTTTGTGCATCTTTTGGACAATCATTTTTCTCCTTTCTTTTGTTAATGGAGTATATTAATTTTTAAATTCCTGAATTAATAGGATATAATCTACATTTATAGAATATTTTATCAAAAACAGCAGGCTACACATTTTTCTCAAGCTCACATGCAACATTCACCAAAGTAGACCACATAAAAGCATACATTAACAGATTTAAAAGAATATAAAGCACACCTTAACAGATTTAAAAGATAGAGGGACGCCTGGGTGGCTCAGTTGGTTAAGTATCCGGCTTCGGCTCAGGTCATGATCTCACAGTTCATGGGTTCAAGCCCCATGTCAGGCTCTGTGCTGACAGCTAGCTCAGAGCCTGGAGCCTGCGTCACATTCTGTGTCTCTCTCTTTCTCTGACCCTCCCCTGCTCGTACTGTCTCTGTCTCTCAAAAATAAATAAAAACATTAAAAAAAAAAGAATAGAAACATTACTATGTATGTCTCAGACCACAACGTAATTAGACTAGAAACCAATAACATAAAGAGAGCTGGTAAATCCAAAAATGCCTGGATATTAAACAACACATTTCTATATTATATAGAGGTCAAACAAGTCTCAAAACACATTTAAAAATGTTTAAACAAAATGAAAACAAAGAGAGTGAGGGAAAGATGGTGGCAGAGTAAGAGGACCCGGAGTTTGACTTCATGGAGAATTTTAGATACCTATCACATCATCCTAAATAACCTGAAATAGATCTGAAGACTGGCAGAACAAGATCTTATACTAAAAGTAGAGAAGAGGTAAAATTGAAGAAGGTAGGAAGTATGGAGCTACAGCTTGGGAGAGAAATGGCTTGTGGCCACTGCAGTGAGGAGGGAGCTAAGATCTTGGAGAAGGGTAAGAGAGAGACTAGCACACAGGGGAGTGAACAAGAAAACAAATACCCAAGGCAATTGGGTTGGAAAATAAGAAGGCCCAAATTTTATGAATAGGGACTCAAAGCCTGGAGTTTTAAAGATTGGTGTGTTTGACTCTGGGAGACTTGGAGGACATTGGGGCTACTCTTGGAGAAGAAGCAGGGTAAACATCCCACAAACATACATTGTGAAAACAGTGATCTGAAGGGAGCCTGGGGCATATGGTAGGAAGGTTAGTTATTCATCTCAGATGTCCCAGAGAGGCAGCATTCATACAGAGATCCTTCAGGGAACCAAAGTACTGCCAGGGACCATCTCTCTCCACTGCCCCTCACCACAAACACAGAGCCACCTGAGGGAACTAGTGTAGTGCCAACACTCTTACCTAAGTTGCTTACACCAAGTCCTGACCTCCCATGCTCCGAAAGAACTGCCCTTCCCAGTCTTGCTTGCCTCAGTCCCAGTGAGGCAGGCCCCCTTCCCCAGAACACTGGCTCAAACCCCTGCCACACCGTTTGGTTTCAGTGGCCATGACAAGTCTCATTTCACAAGCAGACCAGAGCACACTTAGTTAAAATGCATCACATTTAGGCCAGGGACTAAACACTGCCCGCAATAGGCAAAGAGAGCCCCTACAGATGACCAAAGAGAGCCCCTAAAGATGACTGGCCTGAAGGAGAAAGCAGCCAGAACACAACATTAGAGTGCACGTAGCACACATTGAAGACCCTCCCAAACTACCAGGTGCCGAGGAACAGGGGACACTACACTGTGGGGCACACAGAATCTCTTCTTCCTAGAGCTATTACCCTCAAGAACAGGGGATGTGGCTGTAGAATGAACAGCAGGCTGGAAGAAGCAAAGGATGAATGGATGACTAGAAGACAATAACAGAAAGTAATCAAGCTGAACAAAGGAGGGAAAATAAAATTATGCAAAATGAGAACAGGCTCAAGAAATTCAGTGACTCCATCCAATGTATTAATGTTTGTATTATAGGAGTCCCAGAAGAAGAGGGAGAAAAGGGGGCAGAGAGTATATTTGAATAAATAATAGCTGAAAACTTCCCTAATCCGGGGAAGGGAACATATCCTGACACAAGAGTCAAAGATAACGCCCAATAAAATCAACAAAAGCAGATCCACACCAAAACATTTCATAATTAAAATATGGGAATAAAGAGAAATATTAAAATCAACAAGACAAAAGAAGACAATTACATAAAAAGGAACAGCCCCCATAAGGCTTTCAACAGAAACTTTCCAAGTCAGAAAGGAGTGGCATGATATATACAAAGGGCTGAATGGGAAAACCCCGCAGCCAAGAATATTCTATCCAGCAAGGCTGTCATTCAGAACAGAAGGAAAGATAAAGAGTTTCCCAAACAAAATCATACAGTATTTGTCTTTCTTTGACTGACATATTTCACTTAGCATGATACTCTCTAGCTTCATCCATGTTGTTGCAAATGGCAAGATTTCATTCTTTTTTTAATGGCTGAATAATATTCGTATCTGTGTGTGTGTGTTGTGTGTGACATCTTTTTTATCCATCCATCAACTGATGAACATGTGACTGCTTCCGTATCTTGCCTATTACAAATAGTGCTCCTGTAAACATAGAGGTGCATGTATCCTTTTGAATTAGTGTTTTCATTTTCTTTGAGTAAATACCCAGTAGTGTGATTGCTGGATCATAGGCTAGCTCCATTTTTAACTCTTTCAGGAGCCCCCATACTGTTTTCCACAGTGGCTGCACTGGTTTGCATTCCCACCAACAGTGCACAAGTTTCCTTTTCTCCACATTTTGGTCAATATCTGTTGTTTCCATATGGTTGATTTTAATCCTTCTGACCAAGTAGGTGTAAGGATCTAGGGGACTGTATTTGGGGATGACCAAGAGGGGTCTCAAGGTCCCAATCAGTGATTTTGGAGCTTTTTGTTCCAGGGCTCCTCTATGATGCAAGTAGTCACCAGAGATTTGAGAAGGGGGGTTTTCAGTCAACATGAAGCTACCATTTTCTAAATCAATGGTAAAAACGAAGGCCGGGGTTCTAGCCCAATTTCAAGAGTACACCCAGACTCTTATGAATCAAAATTCATCCTTACTGTCCTTTAATGGACTATCATCTGGAACATTGGATCAGGAGTCAGACTCCCCAGAGGATCCCTGATCAATCAGTCAGGAATGAAGACAGAGGTCCACCAGGTGTGAACTCTCAGGTGAGAGTTCTGGGGGTATAATGAAGTTCACTTTATCTGACTTGCAGCACCAGAATGTGAAGGAAACATTATTCTGACACTTGTTATCATGTTCAGGAGGCCTTTATTCAAGACTATTGTAATAGGGGTCAAGGCTGATACATCAGAGGAGAAATACTGAGCTCAATTCCAAATATGGCAAGACAGCAAGGACTTAGGTGTTAAGAGTCTTAGCCACTTCAGGCTGTTATAACAAACAAACAAACAAACAAACAAACAAACAAAAAAGCCCACCATAGGTGAAGCTTAAACAACAGAAATTTATTTCTCATAGTTGTGAAGGCTGGGAAGTTCAAGATCAAGGCGCCAGCAGATCCTGTGTCTGGTGAGATCCCAGTGTGGAGTTTGCAGATAGCTGTTTTTTCATTGTATCTGCACATGGCAGAGAGCAGAGAGAGATTCTGTTTTATCCAGTTTTTATAAGTGCATGAATTCCACTCATGAAGGCTCCACCCTCATGACCTAACTACCTCCAAAAGGCCCCACCTCCACATACCATCACATTGGAGATTTAGGCTTCAACATATGAATTTTGGGGAGACACATTCAGTCCATAGCATTCGTTTTTGTTTTTTATGTTTTTTTTTAGGGGGGGAGGGCAGAGGGAGAGTGTGATAGAGAATCCCAAGCAGGCTCCATGCTCAGTGGCAGAGCCAAACCTGGGCCTTGAGTTCACAACCTGGATCATGACCTGAGCCAAAATCCAGATTTGGTCACTCAACCAACTCAACCACCCAGGTTCCCCCAGTCCATAGAATTTTACCCTTGGCTACCCCAACTTATGTCCTTCTCATGTGCAAAAGACAATCATTCCATCCCAACAGTCTCAAAATTCTTAACTCATTCTAGCATAAACTCAAAAGTCCAAAGGCTTGTCTAAATATCATCTAAATCAGATGTGAGTGAAATTTGAAGTTGAGATTCATTCTGGGGCAAAATTACTCTCCAGCTCTGAACCTGTGGGACCAGACAAGTTAAATACTCCCCAAGTACAATGGTGGAACAGAGCAAAAACATACATTCTGTTCCAAAAGGGAAATTTAGGAAAAGAAAGGTGTGAGAGTCCCAAACAAATCTATGGGAAATTCTATGACATCTTTAGGCTCAAGAATAATCTTCTTTCTTGATGTTCTGTTTCTGGATCCACTGGTGGGGTTGCATGGCTGTGTCTCTGCCTGGCAGGGGTCATGTGCCTATATTTCTATGGCGTGAGGTCATGCCTCTACAGATCCTCCATTAGGTATTGTTCCCACCCTTTGAAATCGAGGTGGAGACAGCCCTGGTCCCCCATCCCCCAGGACCTGTGGTGAAAGTGGCAATCCTGCCATCTCTGAATTGCATTTAGGGTCCTTCTTCTCTTGACTGAAAGAATAGCACACATTAGCAGCAGAAGAGCTCTGTGGTCATTCTGTGGGGTCTAAGAAGTCCAACAGTCTTTCTTAATTTCGTACTGTTTTCTGTTTCCTTTCGTTCCAGCTAACAATGTTTCTGCTGGTATCATCTCATTTCCATTCTTGCCTGCCATTAAGATGGCTGATTAAATCTGTGGTTCCTACCCACAGTGATCTCCTTATCAAATAGTTCATCTGCCACCATACTCTTTCTGTTCTCTTCTGAGGACACATTTTTTGTAACTTTTTGAAAAGTCTGAGAATTTTCCAAATCTTAAGTTCTGGTTCTTTTTGCTTTACAATTATATCTTCAACTACTTTTTCTCTTCTTGCATTTAGGCAGTCAGAAGGAACAAAGTCAATCTTTCAATATTTTTCTTAGAAATCTCAGTTAAACATCAAATTATCTTCTACAAAGTGGTAGAACATGAACTTAACTCAGTGAGATTATCACTTTATGAAAAAGATCATCCTTCCTCCAACTTCTAATAGCAAGTTCCTCATTTCTGTCTGAAATCTCACCAGAATCACCTTTCCAATTCTCTTCATGGTAATATTGGAATCTTCTAGCATATACTTCAAAATTCTTCTAGCTTCTATCCATTACCCAGTTCCAAGTCTGCTGCCACATTTTTTAGGTATTTTTTAAAACAGCACCTCCCGTCTTGATACCCAATTCTTTCTTAGGAGAACATAAGCATTCAATCTATGCCATTGAGAACAGGTGATGAGGAGTCTGATCAGATAGCAAGGAAAGGGGGAATCTTAATAAACTAACCGGGCAGGATTCTTATTGGGCTAGGAAAGCCAAAGACAGGGACCAAGGTGAAGGCCTTGTTGAGGAGAGAAGAGAGCTCAGAGGGATCCTCACTAAAGATTGGTGAAGGAAGGAGTCTTTGTCCTTGGGTACAAAGTATACGTACTTTTCACTCAACTTTGCTGTGAACCTAAAATTTCTGTAAAAAATAAAATCATGGGAAATTCAACATTTTTTAAAATTAAAAACCACAGGCAAAATACTTGAACAGATATTCCACAAAAGAAGATAAATGAATCACCAATAAGAACATGAAAAAAATGTTTAACATATTTATGTAAGTTAAACAGTAATGAGCCAGCAGTACATACCCATCAAAATGGCTAAAATTGAAAAGACTATCAAATATTAGTGAGTATTTGGTGACAATTACAGAACTGTCATATACTGTTAGTGAGAATATAATATGCTACTACTTCTACTTGGAAAACTTTATGACAGTTTCTATTAAACTAAACATATATTTACCATATCACCCAGCAATTTAATTCATAGATATTTACTCAAGAGAAAGAAAAACATACATTCATATAAAAATTATAAGGGAATAACTTTTTAAAAGTAGGACTGGACAAGAGAACTAATATGCTCCTGGAAGAACCTGGTAAAATCTTCATTAAGACTCAAAGAATCCCATAAAAATTGATGTGGAAATAAAAGAAAGCAGCTCAGAGTTAACATAACTAAGTACACAATACAAAGATGTGTGGGAAGCTGCAAAGATTCAGCTGCTCAGCAGTTTACTAGCTGGAAATGTCACTCCCTGAGGGGAGTTACCTGAATTACAAAAATAGGCAGGGAAGTGCCACTCCCTGTCAGGAGAAGCCAAAAGAACAAAGATCAGTAGTTTACAGGCAGGGTGGTATCAGCCCTTCAGGTGCTGTGCTAAAAACTTTAGTTTGGTTCCTTCTTTACCCTAGCTTTAATCACTTGACCCTGTTTCCTAGCAACCAACCCGGTCAGCTTCTGCCCTAAACCCTATATAGGTATGGATATTTTCTCAATAAAAGGGGCTTGATCAGAAATGCTTGTCTTGCCCCACTCTCTGTGCTCCTTGCCCCCCAGTTCTCTCTCCCTCTCTCAGGAACCCGCAAGGATCGACCGCCCTGCCCGGCTGGGGCAGACATGACAAAGATGTACGATGAAGAAGAAGCAAAAGCAACAGAGATTTAGTAGAGACCTTCACAGCCTTTAGATACAGAATCATCAAAACTGTATTAAAAAAACTTTAAGTTCTCTATGCTTAAAGAAATAAAAGGCAAACTTTAAAATATCTGCAGGAAATGTTGAACTACACGATTATATAACATATTTGAAAATGAGCTTATAGAAATTCCAAAACAAAAATTAGGATAATTTTTTTTCTGAAAAACTCAAAAGATGGAGTTTAGAAGGAGATTAGATTCAAATGAAGAGAAACTGATTGACCTGGAATATATATATCAGAAAAAGCAATTTGGGGTGAAAGACCAGCTGGTAATAGGATAGAGCAAGGTGGTCCAACCAACATGTAATCGGAAGTAGTATCTAAGTATCTAAGTATCTTTCTAAGGAAAGAGAAATGGCACAGAGAAAATATTTGAAGATACAATGTCAGAGAATTTTCCAGAACTTTAAAAATCATTCATGTAGAAATAAAAAATTGAATCAAAATGGAAAAACGTAGTAAATCTAGACCTGGCACTCAGAGGAAAATTATAGTATCCAAATAAGAATGCCTTTAAAACACCTATAGAGGAAATGCATTTTTATTTCAAAGCAAGACAGAATGAAAGCTTACTACTGAGTAGCATGAGTGGAAGCCAAACAACCAGTCAAGAGAGAAAGTACAAGGTAGAGAAAAAATAATTGTTAACCTAAATGTCTGAAGAAAAAATAATTTTCAAAAATGCATGTAAAATTCATATTTGGAGGAAAGTCTACCATTAGCAGACGGATTCTGAAGTAAGTTCTAAATATTTGGCTTGAGGCAGAAGTAAAGGGATCCCAAATAGCAAGTCTGAAATGCAACAGCCAATGAAGATCCAAGACAGAAGTAGATATATGAAGCAATCAGTTAATACTGACTGCATGAAACATCCATAATAATAGACTCTGGGATTGCAAAAGAGAAGGTGAATTAACAAAATAACTCAGGAAGTGTGGGGATATAGATCAAGTGTTCTAAAAATCTCTGAATTGTTTTGGAGGGAAGTAAAGGAGAACGTCTTGAGATTGTTTATTTAAGTATGAATGTTGCCATTTATAATGTAATCAGTTAAAGAACAGAGAAGGTTTTAAATCTCCATGCTAGGAAATGTAAAAACAATTTACTGCATCTGAGTAAATCAGGAAAAAAAAAACCGACCAAAAATATCAGTAAAGTTAGTATTTTTTAAACATGGTGAACAAATTTGGCCTAATGAATTAACGTAGAAACCTGCACTCAACAAGAGAATACTCATTCTTTAGAGGCACACTAGGAACCGTCACAGGAGTTTGCATATATTAAACCACAAAGTAAGTTTTGTAATATGTTAGGTCACATTCCCTGGAAATAGAGCCTCAGAGACGGATTCCTGTGCAAGTGATTTATTGAGAGGAATGTTTTCAGAAGAAGCTGCCTGAAGGAAGGCGAGAACAAGAAAATAAAAACTCAAAGAGCGTGTGGTGTCAGGTAGAAACTACCTTAAGGCTGACCTGGTGGGATCTCTGTAGCACAGAGTTGGTCCCTCCTTGAAGCAAAGGGCCAGACATCCGTGAGCCATCTATTGTGTGCAGAGTAACTCCCATTTAGTCCAGCAAAATTCTCCTGAGAAGGAGGCTAACCAACACAGCTGTGACAATGAAATGTTTCTCCAGACATTGTCAAATGCCACCTGGCAGCAAAATCACCACTGCTGGGAGCTACTGAGCTGGAATAATTAACACCATTTCTATTCAATCACAGTCCATCTCATAATAGGTGTTTGAAGGTTTGGGCAGCCAAAGGGTTGGAGAAAAATGTGAAAGGAGGGGCCACTTGACAATGTTTGAGGAAAAGGCTTCTTTGCCTTAAAATATGTTCAAATTGTCTGACTCTGTGGAGAAAATAAAAGTAACATGACCCAATCCAACTCCGGCTGTACTTCCTAAGGTCTTTGTTTTTGTTGCTTCATCAGTGGGTAAGGAAGTGTGCCTTCCTTTATTAACATTTTTCAGTTTTTGTCCTTTTATTTTTTATTCAGAATGATGTTAAGTAAATTGCTGAACTCAGAACACGATGCCAAACTCTCACTATTAATACAAAAGAAAGGGGCACCTGGGTGGCTCAGTCTGTTAAGTGTCTAGCTTCGGCTCAGGTCATGATCTCCCAGTTTGTGGGTTCGAGCCCCGCGTCGGGCTCTGTGCTGACAGCTCAGAGCCTGGAACCTGCTTCAGATTCTGTCTCCCTCTCTCTCTGCCCCTCCCATGTCTTGCTCTGTATCTCTCTGCTTCTCAATAATAAATAAACGTTAAAAAATATTAAAAACAAAAACAAAACAAAAGAAAGCTGAGCAAAATCCCTAAACTTCCTGGGTTTTGTATAATACATTTGTCTTTGGAAGAGAGTGAGTTTTTTGTTTTTTGTTTGTTTTTTGTTTTCTCTGAGTCACAGAACCATCAAAGGCAAGCCTAACATCAATGATAGTGATCATGATGATGAGATCAACACATCAATGCCAACAAGAGCTCACCTTCATGCTTTGTGTGTTGCCTAGGGATTTCTCATATTTTTTACAAGCTTACAAGGCAGAGAGCAAAGTTCATTGCATTGTCCCGACTGACGAAAATGGACTGACCACTGACCATATGCTGGGTGCTATGGAAGGCACTGAGGATTCTGTGGTTAGCATCATAGTGGTGGTTCCTATGCTCATGCATGTTCAGGAATCAGACACTAAAACAAGTTATACAAACAAACATAATTGAATTTCTGAGAAACACTATAAAGGAATAATCTGGGGCGCCACAAGTAAGTGTAGAAAGGAGAGTCAATTTAGATTAGTCGCTCAAATGGCCATATTTCATTCTTTCTCACTGCCATATAGTATTCCAGTGTATATATATACCACATCTTCTTGATCCATTCATCAGTTGATGGACATTTAGGCTCTTTCCATGATTTGGCTTTTGTAGAAAGTGCCGCTATGAACATTGGGGTACATGTGCTCCTACGCAGTAGCAAAGTGGATGGACCTTGAGGGTGTCATGCTACGCAAAATAAGTCAGGCAGAGAAGGATAGATACCATATGTTTGCACTTATAGGTCTAACAGGAGAGACCTGGCAGGAAACCATGGGGAGAGAAAGGGGGAAAGAGAGAGGGGGAGAGTGAGGGACACAGACCATGGGAGACTACTGAATACTGAAAATGATTTATGGACTGAAGGGGGAGGGGGAGGGAAGGAGGGGGGTGATGGTCATGGTGGGAGCACTTGTGGGGAGAAGCACTGGGTGTTATATGGAAACCAATTTGATAATAAACTATTAAAAAATAGATTAGTCCTTTTATTTGGCTCAGCCATCTTGCCTTGATGAAATTAGAGTTAAGATGAATTTTTAAGAAGAGCACAATTAGGGAAGAAATGAGGGGAGTTATTTGTGGGCAGAAGGAGGGTTTGTGTGCAAAATTCCTAATCACAGAAGAGTTGGGTGTGTTCAGGACCTAAATGAAAGTCCACGGGCTGCAGCTCAGATGGTATGTTATAGGAAGAAGAGCCAGTGGCAGCCAGATGGTAGGATCTTGTAGCTCCAGAGAAGCTTTTATGATCATGCAGAGAAGTGACATGACTTATCTCTTTTACAAAACTGTAATGACTGGGTGAGAGTGAACTGGTAACTGCCCAAAATATGATTCCTGGCTGTGCTACCAGCCCCAAAAATAGCCTGCTTATAAAAATAAAATTACCACCCTGTTTATAAAACAAATTTTAAATGCTAAGTGCCATATACTTGCTTTAAAAGCAGCAAGAGGTGCTGGAACTCTTAACATGTAACATTTCCCCCCTTCCTCCCTGCAAACTGCACACAATTAACTTTTTTTCTCATCTTTAGTAAGATATAACTGATGTACAACATTGTGTAAGCTTAACCTGCAGTAATTTGGTTTTAAGAGGATCTAATATAAAGGGTTTCTACCTAAAAAATAATCTCTTCAGTCATTTAAGGCCGTTTGCAATGGCATCTCCTATGAATAGAGTTTAGATCGCAACCGAAAATAATGAAGAGCTACTTTTATAAAAGACTTAGTTCTAGGAAATCAGATGCCTTCCTGTATGAGCAACACCAGAGAGAGTCTATTTATGATCATCGAAATACACAGTAAAATGTATTGGACATATTCAGTTAAACCACTGTCCCTACTGTGTTTTTGAACCCTCTCTTGAGACACACATTCTTCCACCAGGGACCACCTGCATTTCATGGGCCAGAAAAACAATCATGGATTATACAACTGCTGCTTGGCCAGGAACTCCACCCAAACCCCAGAGTACTGTAATTCAAAACGCATATTCAATCTAAACTGCCTGGCTCTCTCCTTCTGTGATATATTTTGCTACAGAGTTTCCAAAACAATGATATCTAGGCACTATTTGAATTCTGAGTTTTCTATACACAGCCTCCTTCTTTCTTACAACTGAGTAGATACTGGGATAGTATAAAAAGAGTTATTATTTTAACACCTGACTCCCTTGAGAGAGGCAAATGTGCATATTTGTAAAAAATCATTGACATATCTACTGGACCAAAGGGGGCTAAGATGAGGATGTGAAAGCTGAGGAATAAAAAAATGGTGCTAAATTTTAATTGTTACTAAAGCAAGATAGAGAGTAAACAAAAGAATAGAATAGGCAGAGGTAAGCAGAGCCAGCAAGATAGAAAGGGGTTGGGCTTCCCTGGAGTGAAATGCACATGGCATGGTTCCCTTCAAAGATATGATGACCAACCAAACCTTAGGGGAAAAAGATGTCCTTTCTCATCTTCAGTAACATCTACTATATTCACATGAGCTTTGTGGATAACCTGCACTTAGCAGTAGGGTTACAGGATGTGTGATAAGCAGCTCTATCTCTGATTGAATTACCATCTAAATGGTGAGAAGTTGGCTCCCCCAATAATGCAATTATATATATATATATATATATATATATATATATATATATATATATATATGCTTCAAGGAATCAAACAATGACCCAGCATGATCTCAGCTGGCTCCTGAAACCACCTGAATGTTACAGGAAAACACAGGGAATCACTCCTTGATATGCCTTCCCTTTTGGGAGTCTATGTAATTTGAGACAGTATGCTTGAATTGCACAAATGGGTTTTTATTCCAATAAATGATCTCAGCAGAGTGAAGAAGTCCACCATGAACTAGCAGACAAAAAAAAAAAAAAGAGCTCTGAAAGTGAATTCCTAGGGAAGGGAATGGAAGTCTATGCCACATATTCTTGGACTGTTCTAAGTTCTTTACTATGTCTCATATGTCAAGACAGAATGACCCGAAGACTGGCTACCATGCATGAGGTTGACTCTTAGTACTGGAGGTTAAGCTACATATTGAGTGCTGCCTCAAAGTAGGGATGGTCTAAGAAATTTTTTTTTAAATTTTTAACATTTTATTTATTTTTGAGAGAGAGAAAGACAGCGTGAGCAGGGGAGGGGCAGAGAGAGAAGGAGACATAGAATCTGAAGACAGGTTCCAGGCTCTGAGCTGTCAGCACAGAGTCTGATGCAGGGTTCAAACCCAGGAACCATGAGATCATGACCTGAGCCAAAGCCGGATGCTCAACTGACTGAGCCACCCAGGCACCCCTAAGAAATGTTTAAAAAATGGGGCACCTGGTTGGCTCAGTCGGGTAAGCGTCCAACTTAGGCTCAGGTCATGATCTCATGGTTGGCATGTTCAAGCCCGGCATTGGGCTCTTGTGCAGAATCTGCTTCAGATCCTCTGTATCCTTCTCGCTCTGCCCCTCCCCTATGCTCTCGCTCTCACACAAATTAATAAACATTTAAAAAATAGAATAAAGTTAATAGCATAATGGTGTTGTTCACTTTTGAAACATATGTTACGCATCTCACTCAATAAAAGTTTTAAAATTAAAAAATAATTTCCAAAGAATATCAGGACCCATAATACAGAAGACAAACTGCTTGTTTTTTGAAATAATTAACTTAAATAAATGGGAAACAAGTCATAAGATGTCATGAAAGAAAGGCCCAGTTTGCAGTATCATCAAAACAAAGTGCTGTAGAATAAAATCAACAAGTATAGGACATTCACATAAAGAACTATTAATATGTTACTGAAAGAGACAAAAATTTGTAAAAGAAGGTTAGAAATTAAAATGTCAATCCTTATAGTCAATGTATATATTTAATATGATTCAGATAAATATGGCAGAAAGATATTTTGGGAAGTAGAAAAACTTATTTTAAGGCAGACATGTAAAAACTAAAAACAAGAGCCCTGAGTGGCTCAGTCAGTTAAGAGTCTGACTCTTGATCTCAGCTTAGGTCTTGATCTCAAGGTCCTGAGTTCAAGCCCTACACTGTGCTCTGTGCTGAGCATGAAGCCTACTTAAAAAAAAAAAAAAAAATATATATATATATATATATATAAAACTAAAAGCAATTCTGGGAAAAAATGGGGGTGGGGGTTACTCACTGTAATCACATGGTAAAACATCCCAACAATTACCACAATGGTACTTAATTTTAAACATCAATAAGGGAGCCCAGATGGCTCAGTCGGTTAAGCTCAGGTTCATGATCTCACAGTTTGGGATACTGAGCCCTATATTGGTCTCTGTGCTGACAGCTTGGAGCCTGGAGACTGTTTCAGATTCTGTGTGTGTGTGTGTCTCTCTTTGCCCCTCTCCTGCTCACTCTCTCTCTCTCTCTCAAAAATAAATAAACACTACACAGCAACAAAACAGACTTGAAAGCTTAAAAAATAGACTCAAATTCATACTGAAATTGAGTATATGATGAATTTGGTGTTTTACATTAGTGAAAGAATATGGATTTTTCAGTAAGTTGTATTTGGATTATTAGTAGCCATAGGAAAAGAATAGAAAGTTAGACTTCCCTTACTCTTTTTATAAAATATATTTCAGAAGGATCAAACTGAAACATGAAAAATGCAACTAGAAACTTAGATTACATATCTGAATTTAAAAAAACAGTACTATAATTAAGAGACCCTTTTAAAATATTACATGAAAGACATAAAATAAAAATAAATTCACCTACATAAAAATGATGAAATTATTTATTAAAAATATTAAGCAAAGCAAAAAGACAAATGGCAAGGTGGAAAGAGATTGCAATTTATATCAGACAAAAAGATAATTTCTTCGTGCTATAAGGGAGCTCTTCAGGTAACAGTGAGAAAAAGAACCCCATGATAAGCTGGGCAAAAATAGTAGAAGAAAATAATGAAATGAAGGTCATAAGGAGAGGTGCAAATTAAAACTATAAGTTATCTGTTTTACTTCTAAAAGCAGCAAGAGAGGCGCTGGGTGGCTCAGTCAGTTAAGCATCCGGCTTCGGCTCAGGTCATGATCTCGCGGTTTGTGGGTTTGAGCCCCGCGTCAGGCTCTGTGCTGTCAGATAGCTCAGAGCCTGGAGCCTGCTTCAGATTCTGTGTCTCCCTCTCTCTCTGACCCTCCCCTGCTTGCACTGTCTCTATCTGTCTCTCAAAAATAAATAAAAGACATAAATAAATAAATAAATAAATAAATAAATAAATAAATAAAAGCAAGAAATAACACATTGGTTGGGACATGAGGTTGGCAAGGGTTTGGGGAAACAGACAAACTCTCATATTTGCTAGTGATGGAGCAAATCTGGTGAAGAATATATCAAAATTTTAAATGCACAAAATCTTCTGACCCAGCAAGTTCATTTTTAAGGACTCTATCTCACAGATACATCAGCCCTAATGGAAGATGACAGAGGTACCAGGGTATCTGTGGCAGCACTGCTGAAATGGCAGAGGACTAAAGTCCATCTAGCAGGTGCTGATAATGTAAATCATGGGACAGGTATAAAACAGAACACTCTTCAGTCACTAAAATAAGGGAAACACTAAGGGCACCCAGTTGGCTCAACTGGTTAAGTGTTCAGCTCAGGACATGATCTCATGGTTTGTGAGTTCAAGCCCCACGTCAAGCTCTGTGCTGGCAGCTCAGAGCCTGGAGCCTGCTTCCAACTCTGTGTCTCCCTTGCTCTCTTCCCCTCTCCCACTCATGCTCTGTCTCTCTCTGTCTCTCAAGAATGAATAAATTTAAAAAAATTTAAGGAGAAATATTATTTAATGATTATGAGACAATTTCCAAGATTTATTATAAAGTTAAAAAAAGAATGATACAGACATTGTGCAATTTCAATTATCACATGGATAAAAGAATAATTTGTTCCAGTTCAAAACTGCTATTGTTATGAAGATTTGCCTCCTTGGATAAAGTATCTTTTCTTTTGTCTCTGCAACTATATCAAATACCCAGGTTCTATCTAAACCATGAGGCCACTACAATCCCTTGCTCCAGGTGGCTTTTCCTGCCTGACCCAATTCAATATAAATAACTTCAATGTGCCCAGTTGAGCCCTAATGTGTGAGAATTTGAGGTGTAGTCAGTGTTTATTAAATACTTTTCTAATAAATAAATGACCAATCAAATTATAATATATGATACATAAAAGTTACTCAGACAATATTGCTTAAAATAAATGACATGGTTTTTCAAAATGGAAGATATGTTATTATTACATGTGGGTACTTCTGTGATAAAAATAATTCACATTCATTGAAGATAAATTTATAAAGCACACAAGACTATGAAAATGAACTTTAATCTCTTCAATGTCCTAGAAATCATGCTAATTTTAGCATACATACTCTTCTAGGGTTTTCTCTCTGCTTTATTGATTCATAAGTATATTAAAAAAATAAACTCCAAAAGTATGGACCACAAATTAGATTATTCTAATCAACTTTTCCAAGTTCATCTGTATGCAATAAATAACTTTCATTTATCAGGGAAGGGATTTAAAGAATGGGCAAGAAATTCAGTTTGCAAAGTTCACAGAAATATTCAGTTGTTCCTGGAATTCTTTTTGGTTTCCTGACAATAAAGATTTGATTGATCCCCAGAAAAAGCAGCTCATTTTTCTACATTAGTCTGACTTCAAAGTAGCCCCGCCCCACTCTCCCTTTTAGTCCATTTATATTAGTAGAAAATAAACCATTAGATTTTGTCCTGAAATTGACACCAGAACCAATTTTACATCCATGAAGAGGGAAGGATAAACTTTAGACCTTATCACTTACAAAATATGAATCAGGTTGATGGGAAGTCGGGATCCAGGGGGAATGAGTGAGTTCTCCCACAGTTTCAGTTTCTCTGAGAGATCCAGAGAGCGCCACACTCTGTTGACAGGCTGGTCATTTTCTCAGCCTGTATTCCTGACAGCTTGGATAAGAATCTGAATTTTAGATGAGCCATTAAGTCATTCATATTTACCACAAAAGTGTCCAAATTATATTTGTTAACTGTGACATAAAGGAGGCAACAGGTTTTTCCTTTCTTTCCCTTTCCTTTTCCCTTTCCCTTTTTCTTTCTCTTTCCCTTTCCCTTTTTCTTTCTCTTTCCCTATTGTATATATATTATTCTGGTATTATTATATATTATATATTATTCTGATATTACTATATTATTCTGATATGGTATCAGAAAAATGCCGGCCTTATACAATGAATTTGGAAGTTTTCCTTCCTTTTCTATTTTTTGGAATAGTTTGACAAGAATAGGTATTAACTCTTCTTTGAATGTTTGGTAGAACTTATTTGTAAAGCCACAAACTTTGTTTGTTAGGATTTTTTTGGTTTACTGAATCAATTTCATTGCAGGTAATTGATCTGTTCAAATTTTCTATTTTTTCCAGATTTAGTTGTGGGATGTTATATATTTCTAGAAATTTAGCTATTTTGTCTAAGTTGTCTAATTTGTTGGCATATATGGTTTTTCATAATATTTTCTCATAATCCTTTGTATTTCTGTGGTATCATTATTTCTGCTCTTTCATACCTGATTTTATTTATTTGAGCCCTCTTTTGTTTTTTGATGAGTTTGGCCACAGGCTTTTCAATTTTGTTGATCTTTTCAAAGAACCAGCTCTTAGTTTCATTGATCTGTTCTATTAGGTTTTTTTTTTTTTTAGTTTTTATTTTGTTTATTTCTGCTCTAATCTTTATTATTTCCTTCCTTCTACTTGTTTTGAATTTTGTTTTATCGTTTTTTTCTAGTTATTTTAGGTAAAAGACTAGATTGTTTATTTGAGGGCTTTCTTGCTTCTTGAGGTATTGCTGCAAATTTCTCTCTTGGAACCACTTTTGCTGCATCCCAAACATTTTGGACTGTGGTTTCATTTTCATTTCTCCCTATGTGTTTTTTTTTTATTTCCCCTTTCATTTTTTTAGTTAGCCCAGTCATTGTTTGGTGTCCTGTTATTTAACCTCCATGTAATTGTGCTCTTTGTAGAGTTTTTTCTTGTGATTAATTTCTAGTTTCTTAGTTTTGTGGTCAAAAAAGATGCATCATATGATTTCAATCTTTTCGAATTTGTTAAGATTTATATTATGGACTAATATGTGATCTATTCTGGAGAAAGTTCTACGTGCACTTGAAAAACTATGTATTCTGTTGTTTTAGAATGGAATGTTCTGAACACACCTATTAAATCCATCTGATCCAATGTGCCAAAGCTACTGTTTCCTTATTGATTTTCCGTTTGGATATCTGTCCATTGATATCAGTGGGGTGTTAAATTCCCCTACTGTTATTATATTACTATTAGTTAGTTCTTTATGTTTGTTATTAACTGCATTATGTACGTGGGTGCTCGCATTGCGGTGCATAAATACTTACAATTGCTATATCTTCTTCTTAGAGTGTCTCCTTTATGCTTATAGAGTGTCCTTCTCTGTCTCTTGTTAGTCTTCATTTTAAAGTCTATTTTGTCTGCTCTAAGTATTGCTAGCCTGGATTTCTTCTTACATTCATTTTCATGAGAAATGCTTCTCCATCCCCTCCCTTTCAATCTGCATGTGTCTTTAGGTCTGAAAGGAATCTCTCATTGGTAGCATTTAGATGGGTCTTGTTTTATATCCATTCTGTCATTCTATATCATTTGATTGGAGAGTTGAGTCCATTTATAGTCAAAATAGTTATTGATAGGTATGTAATTATTGCCATGTTTTTACTTGTCTTCTGGCTATTTTTGTAGTCCTTCTCTGTTTCTTTCTTCCCTTCCTCTCTTTTCTCATAAGTTGGCTTTCTTTAATGAGATACTTGGATTCCTTTCTCTTTATTTTTTGCATATCTTTTACTTTTTTTTTTTTTGGTTACCATTAAGTTTGTATATAACATCTTCTGTACATAGACCATATATTAAGTTGATGATTGCCTAAGTTTGAACCCATTCACTACTCCTCTTTTCTCCCCACCTCTGTTATAGGCATATGTTGTCATAATTTACAATCTTTTATTTTATGAGTCCCATGACTGATTTTTACAGATATACTTATTGTTGCTACTTTTGTGTTTCCCACTTTTCTTACTCTTACTTATGATCCTACCTTTCTACTCATAGAGTTCCTTTAACATTTCTTGTAGGGCTGGTTTAGTCGTCATGAATCCTTTTAACTTTTGCTTGTCTAGAAAATTCTTTGACTCTCCTTCTATTCTGAAATGATACCTTGCTAGATAGAGTATTCTTGGCTGCAGAATTTTTTCTTTTCAGCGCTTTGAATATATCATGCCATCCCTTCTTGCCTGAAAAGTTTCTACTGAAAAATCTGCTGATAGCTTTATGAGATCCCTTGTATGTAACTATTTTCTTTTTTTCTTGCTGCTTTTAAAATTCTTTATACTTTGTACTTTATTACGTATTTTTATTCTTTATACTACTTTGTGCCATTTTAATTACTGTGTGTTTGGTGTGGACCTCCTTTGTTTGATTTTGTTGAGGGATCTCTGTGGATCCTGGATTTGGATATCTGTTTCCTTTCCCAGATGCAGGAAGTTTTCAGCTACTATTTCTCCAAATAACGATTTTGCCCCTTTTCTCTCTCTTCTCCTTATGGGATCCCTATAATGCAAGTTTTATTATGCTAATGGGGTTGCTGAGTTCCCTAAATCTGTTCTCATTTTGCACAGTTTTGTTCGCTCACCTACTCAGCTCGCTTCCCTTCCATTACTCTGTCCTCCAGGTTGCTGATTTGTTCTTCTGCTTCCTCTAGTCTGCTATTCATTCCATTTAGCATATTTTTAATTTCATTTATTGTGTTCTTCATCCCTGACTGATTCTTTTTAATCTCTTTTTTAAGGGTCTCATTGATGTTTTCCACTCTTTTCTCAAGTTCACAGAGTATCTTTATGATCATTACTTTAAATTTCCTATTGGGCATATTGCTTATCTCCATTTTACCTTGGTCTCTTGTTGTGATTTTATCCTACTCTTTCATTTGGAGCACATTAGTCTGTCTCCTCATTTTGTGTAACTCTCTATGTGTGTTTCTGTGTATTAAGAAAGTTGGCTGTGGCTCCTGTTCTTGAAAGCAGTGCCCTTATGAGTAAAAGGTCCCGTAGCACTTTGCCATGCAATGTCCCTCATTTATTGGAACCTGGCACCTCAGGGGATTTCCTTTGTGTATTGTGTGTGCCCTACCATTTTGGCTGAGCCACTGTTTCCTTCAGTCCTATTGTTTCCAGTGGCTTTCTTTGTCTGCTGGGGGCAGTGTTTCATCCTTGTAGTGTTAATGGGACCAGGAGTTTGCTAGTGATGCAGTTGTACCAAACTGCAAGGAGCATTCTCTCTTTTGTCCCCTGCGAAGCTTCCTGTGCTGGGTGGAGCCTGCAAGAAGATGAGCTGTCTTCTTCCAGCTCACTGCTGGGGCCACAGTCTGACTGATGTGTGTGTGATTATCTTTCTCTTTTACTGGGGTAGGAGTCATGGTAGGGCAGTGCTGGCCTCTGTTGCAATTGCTCGCAAACTGCCAGGCTTGTAGCCCCACTTTGGATGAGCTCTGGCCAAGAGAATATTGGAGGAGGCAGCTCCACAGGATGTAAAGGGGTGTGTTGCAGTTTTAACAAGATTTGAATGCTGGTCCTCTGCGAGATATGCTACTGCAGCCAGGTCCAAGATGGCGGGTTGGAGGGCATGGATCGGCAATGCATGTAGGTAGGGAGATGTGGTGTTACCAAAGCTGCCTTGGTCCTCGGGTTGGGGACCTGCAGTGCTGGGACTGAGGCAGGCCTGGCTGAAGGAGATAGATCACATAAGATATGGACAGGGTGATGGTATTAGCCAGTTAGGTGGTGAATGTGGTGCCATGCTGGTTCATGTGGGTGGCCATGTGTTTATGCTGCGGGGTGGGAAAGGGAATGGCACTGTTCAACTCTTTTCTTCTTGGAGAAGTCTCCCGCAGATCTCTGTCTCACACATCCTCTGATATTAGTAAATAAGTCTCCTTCCTGTATGCCCCAGGTGTTTTTCAAACTGCTGCTTCTATGCTATACTTCTGTGAGCTGTTTGTTGTGCTGTCTCTTCAAGGATGGGGACTCAGTTTCCTCTCACCGTCTTGACTCTCACAGAGTTAAGTTCATTGATTTTTAAAATTCTATTCTTGCAAGAACCCACAAAAGTTGGACCCTCTGGTTTTCAAAGAAAATGTTATGGGGACTCATCTTCCCCTTACCAGCTACCCAGTGTGAGAGTCTATTTCTCTCCCTTCTCTGTTCTTGTGGCAGTCCTGCTGTTTGATTTACCTCCTCACAGCATTTCCACCCTTCCTACCCTCTTCTATGTGGCCTTTTCTCCATGGATAGTTGTGGAGCTTTTTTCTGCTAGTCCTTGTGTTGTTTTCTGAGTTATTTACACTGATGTGAGTATCTATCGCATCTAGCTGTATCGACGAGAGGAAGTTTGCTTGGGTTCTCCTACTCCACCAACTTCCCAGCCATCCATAACAATTCTTTCACCTAAAATGAACTATCCTTGAAAAGTTTTGAACACATGTATTAAGGGGCATTTCCAGAAGTGTGGATTAACAACAATCTACTCACATATATATTTACCACCACCAATGAGATACTACAGGTCCTGAAAGGAGAATAAACTACCTAACAATTTGGATTTCACAGACTGGATCTTGGGGTCAAGGGTGAAGATACTCATTCCAATTGTCTCACTTGCAAGGCACCCAATCTGTTCTTTAGGGAATGGGCTTAGGGCAAGGTGAGGGATAACTGAGAGTCTGAGCTATACCTTACATACCTTAGGGTTACCATCAATGATATGGCCTAAAACAAATATGTTGAGTTAGGGGTGGAAGGAGGTAGAAGGCACAACTGGCTGAACCTGTAATAAAGGACATAAAATAGAGGGACCATCAGGGCTTCTCAGGGAAGGGCACAAGAGACCTTTTTTTCTTTTATTAAGTTCATAAACACAAAATGCTAGCATCCAGTATCCTTCAAGTGTATGTCCTAAAAATATTCAGTCCTCCTAAATTTTTGTTTCCATTCTGCTCCCCAGGGCCTAAGGATAGTAACTGCTGAGCTGAGAGCAGACTTTCAGTAACTCACAGCATCAATTCCTTTTCCTTTTTTCTATATTTCTTCATGCCAGCAATACCCAAAGCATTCATTCTGTTGTTTTCAGCTTTATGTCACAGTAACTACTGTCTTCTCCTTGTTTATGAATTCTAACGCCTATAAATCTTGCCTCAAAAAAAGTTTTTTTCCCTTTATCCTCAGATTTGCTGAGCTGAGGAACTTCACTAAAAATATTCTTGACCTGAAACTGGTTAATGTCTATGTTGTCAGGAACCCCATGCAAATCTAGATGTCATCAGGTTTGTGTTCCTTCTCTGTATGCTGCATGATTCCTGTCTGGGAATGTCTGTTAAGACCCCCGAACTACAAACATTGTGACCAATAACACCTTATTTCTAAGCAAGTTGCTCAAATAGTTTTTCACAGTTAGAAATTTATTAATTCATGGAACATGAAACAACATAATCCAATCCAATCAAACTTGTTATTTACTAACTTCTACCAGTTTAGGAAGACTTTTTGATTACAATCCTTCTCTGACTAATAAATATACTCTTACTAATATACCAGTGCACTCCTCTGTAGTTAGACTTACTGAATATCATATTTTAAAACACACATCTTGTGACAATTACAAACAAAGGGAACTGGAGGAAATACTCTTAATTTATGTTATCTTTTGTTATTTTATTTCAACACCTAAATGTTTACATCTTCATGTTCCAAGAGAATTTTTTGATCATAGGAGGCACTCTGATTACTCTGTGTTGTGTAATTGGGTCATCCCTCCTCTAAAATTAACATCTGTTAATAATCCTTCCAGGGTAGACTGAAGAAGCTGTGATTATTCTGGCTTGAGATTATCTACCACTTGGATCATTGCCATGGCCACAGAGACAAGGTCATGAAGTTTGCAGCTCACATTCAAAACACGGGTTTAATGAGAGAAGAAGTTAACTTTTGAATTGAGTGACACATGGCCAATACAAACTTTAGTGAGATGACAGGCCATTCCAATTTGAGTTCACTGTTACTCTCACTAATAGCAAATTAATTATTAATTATGATGTGCCCAATGCTTTAAGGATTTTAACTCATTAATTCTCCTGACAAGACTAAAAAAATTGGTCCTATTATTATTACTATTTTATAGATGAGAAAACTAAGACAGAAAGAAGTTAGCTAAATTACTGAAGGTCACAAAATCACAGGATATAAAAATGCAATTTGAAAACATGCATCTTGGTTCCAAACTTGTACTATTATGAACTATACTATCTTATTTCTCAATCCCACTGAATAGTCTGTGATTCTATGATTATATGTTAAGAGGTGCAGCTGACTCTGGTTACCTCCCCCATTAAAAAGAAAAAAAAAGTTCTGTTCTATTCTTTCTACTTAGTGCACGGCCATGCACCTAGAGACCATATTTCCTATATTGCAGCCAGGTATATCCAGGTGTTTCAATTTTCATAAACAAAATGTGAGTACACATGGAATATATCATATTTCAGTCTGGGCCTTCAAATATTGAATAAGTATTCTGACATTCTCTCTTCTGGTTTCATGGTCTGGAGTCCAGATATGTGCCTCAGAAACCTAGAGAATTTCAATAGTAACATGAAATACTCTTTCATATTTGTAAACATTGTATTTTGGAGTCCTGTGTTAAAGCAATACAGGTATTAACCTTCATTAGTATAAAAGATGAGCAAAATGAATAGAGATCTTTAAATTTCCTGTAGGAAATCTCAAAAGAGAAAGTGAGAGAGAAAGAAAAAGGAAACATTGAACTGAAATTTTAAATGTACAAGGAATAACTGCTTCATTTGGGGGAGGGAATAAAAAGGGACAACTTCATCAAAATGGATATTTATGATCTAAGATTTCAAGTGACTATTTTTTTTAATAGTTTATTGTCAAATTAGTTTCCATATAACACCCAGTGCTTCTCCCCTCAAGTGCCCCCCACCATGACCATCACCCATAAGGCTCTTTTTTTCTCAGACTTAAGTACCACATAGACTCATGAGGAAAAGCTCCATATATGTCAGCAATAATGACATTTGCTATCTGATGTGAATTGGGCCATATGGCCCTTCTCTTCAAGGCCAACCCTAAAGGCAATTTTGGTTTATTCTCAGAATAACTACAATTTATAGAAAGAAAGGATTTCATTTTCTAACTCCAACTATATATCCTTTTATTTTATGATGCACTTCCCTCAAAAAGAAATTCATAACTAAGTCCACATTTGCAACCAGAAACTTGATATTGTGTAAATCTTGTCTGCAAAGAAGACATACAGATGGCCACCAGACACAAGACAGGATGCTTAACATCACTCATCATCAGAGAAACCCAAATTAAAACTTCAAAAGATATCACCTCACACCTGGTCAGAATGGCTACAATCCAAAACACAAGAAAAAAAATCCAAAAACACAAGAATGTGGAGAAAAAGGAACCCTGGTATGCTGTTGGTGGGAGTACAAACTGGTACAGCCACTCTGGAAAACAGTATGGAGGTTCCTCAAAAAATTAAAAATAAAATTACCCTGGTAATTCCACTACTGGGTATTTACCCAGAGAAAATGAAAACACTAATTTGAAAAGATGCATGATCCCTATGTTTATTGTAGCATTATTTACAATAACCAAAATATAAAAGCAACCCATTGATAAATTAATGGATAAAGACAATTTTGTGTACACACACACACACACACACACACACACACAGGAATATTACCTGGCCATAAAAAAGAATGAGATCTTGCCATTTGCAACAACATGGATGGTTCCAGAGAGTATAATACTAAGTGAAATAAGTCAGTCAGAGAAAGACAAATACATACAATTTCACTCATATGTGGACTTTAAGAAACAAAACAAATAAACAAATTAAAAAGAAACAAACAAATGAAAAACTCAGACCCTTAGAGAACAAATGTGATTGCAAGAGGAGAGGTAGAGAGTGGTGAAATAGGTGAAAGGTATCAAGAGTACACTTATTGTGATGAGCACTAGTAAAGTGTAGAACTGTGGAATCATTATATTCTTAATTTGAAATTAATGTGATACTGTATATTAATTATGCTTGAATTAAAATAATTTAAAATTTTCTTTCCAGTAATATGACATTCATGAGTTTGATTTGCAATTTGTATGAACATGTTAAGGAATTCTATGGGCACAGAAGACTCTAAAGACTGAAAATCCTCACCCATAAAGTCTGTAGCTGCCTTGTCCTGAGAATGTGCTTGCTGTAACTGTTTTCTTTCTTCTCTAGGTTAGAATCCCAAAGCTAAAAATTCCAACATAGCTAGGGAGTATATCAAATGTTTTTTTCCAAAAAGAAAAAAAAAACCCAAACAAAACAAAACAGAATTGCTTTGTCTTTGACCAGCCAAAACATGAAAAAAAAACTCCTATCTCATATTGAGTATATTTTGGAAAAATAGCTGGATCCTGAGTTCCATAAACAATCAAATTATTTCTGTTCTTATATCTTTACCCATGTAAGGGCTACGAGCCTCAGGAAAAAAGTCAAGGTTATTAAGAATAGCGAGTCTCCTTTTCCAAAATCATATTTCTCTGTGGCCTGGTATGTGTTAACTATGGAATTATAATATGTGTTCTTCAGTAGGTTTGTATCATTCTGTATATGTGTCTACTTATAAATAAATATTCATACCCCAGAGAGAAATGTGGTTTAGTAATGATCTCTCATCATGGGATTAACAAATCTCTTTCCAAAACCCAAACATGTCACTGATATCTGGGGTTCCCATATAGAAGAAGAGCCCAACAGTTGACGATACAATCACTAACTGGGTATAAAAACAGAGTGGACTGTCTTCTCAGAGGAAATTCTATATAATGTGTTTTTTTCAAAGGAGACTACTTGGGAGTTTAAACCAGTCCAACATAAATGTTAGTTTCTGAGTCCCTGAAAATCGATGGAAAGCTTAAGAACTACGAATAAACATTATGTGAATGACCCTGACTAAGCTGTCTACCTAGATGGTCTATTTTTCTCTTAATTTGTGTTAAGGTGAGATAATTTTTCTCAGACTCCTCTGATTATGTTAGATGAAGATTGGTATTCATCTTTCCCCCCTAATGTTATAACTTAGAGAAAAATACAATAACAAATAAATGAAGTGAAAAGGAAAACAAATATGGTGGTAATATTAGTAAGCAGGTGTGTATGGTTCTAGAACTGTAATCTCAGCTCTCAGAATCTTGAGCCTCACTGAGTGATTGATATTTAAATTGATATTTAACACTATTTTCTGCTTCATTCATTGGTGAGGACTCTGGTGGTGACCTATGTGGATGCCATCAAGAAGGGGGCAGTTTCTGTTTGGAGAACATGGTGACAACTCTGGCCCAGCATAAGAACTCTGTGGCCGTGCAGAAGGCAGCCGACCACTACAGCGAGCAGATGGCCCAGCGAGTGAGGTTCCCCACAGACACGCTCCAGGAGCTGCTGGATGTGCATGCGCACTGCGAGAGGGAAGCCATTGCAGTCTTCATGGAGCATTCCTTCAAAGATGACAAGCGGGAGTTCCAAACGCAGCTTGTGGTGCTCTGTCTTAGCATTCATCCTTCCTAATTCTTGCTTTTCTAAAAACGATGTTTGGAGTTCTACATATTCAGTCCATAGTTCATGTCTTATTTAGGGTAAAGTAGTATGGACTCTCATAGACAGAATTCTAGAGGACTCGATTTCCATCTTTTTTCTCAAAGCTTAGGAAATTTATTAGGATCTTCCAGTTTTCTCGAGAAAATTGGCATTGATTTCTCCTGTGGTGAACAGTGGCATGGTTCCCGAACTCCCCCAAGTCACTCTTGTGCTGGAAACTTTTTAGGTGTACTTACTCTTATTCTCAGTCACTTAATTTCCCTGGACAAGTTATCCTTTATATTTATTTTTGTTTTAGTTATGTCATTATACTATTGAAGATGGAATCACAGGATGCCACAGCCTCTAGGAACTACAGAGAATAGATCATGCAACTTCAACATTTCACAGATGAAGAATTTGACACCCAAGAGGTTTAGAAGCTTTAGCAAGACTTGCAGAGAGAGGTTTTGGAATTGGAAGTAAAACTCCTGGTTCTAGCTGCCTTGCTTATGTCTCTTCACTAGAATGCTTTCCTTAAGAGGACCACGGTTAGATGAGCCATCTAGTAGATTCTTTGGAATTTGATCTCCTCTGTTCCTTTCTTCTGCTGATATCCCTGTATATTTCCTTGAAGGATAAGAAGGAGGCTTTCTTGCTACACAACAAAGAGGCATCTGTTGAATACTGCCATACCTAACTTGATTAGCTTTCAAAGGCCCTAACAGCAAGTATTTCAGTAGGAACTTTCTTTGTTCCTGGAGGGCACAAGCTCTACAGGCTAGCAAAGGAAAAGTAGTGAATGGAACTATTTGCAAGTGCCCAGGAAAGGAGTGAAGGTGAGAATTAAGGGGAGCATGGGAAGCCTACAGAATAGAATCAAGGGGCTTCCAGAAAATCTGAAAGCACAGCACTAGTTGTGGGTGATAAGACAGCATGGCGATATCATGACAGATTTAGCTTTTAAGGTCTACTATGTGTTATATACTCCTTAGGAGAGTGGAAATGCCCATTCCCCCCAAAAAGGAGTATGGATTTCTGAAATCCTCGTGAGACAGAACAGAAATTATTTACTTCTTCATCCAACAATATGACCGTGATTGTGCCAAGTGCTGAGGATTTATGAAGTAAAGTTAGAATCTTTGCACTCAAGGCTGATCAAAGTGACAGAGTCAAATAAAAAGACATTTGCACAGAGAGTGAGAACACGTATGAACCTATGATCCTGGGCTGCAACACTGGTAGTAATAAATAAAACAATAAACCGTATACTGAACTACCATTGCCTGTAGTCATAGTGTTAAACTTCTTCTATAGATAGTTAAATTTAATCCTCAAAACATGTTAAGAAGCATCTACTCTTATTACCTACATTTTATAGATGTGAACTAACATAGGCAGGTTAAATAATTTGCCTGAAGTGACACATCTAGTGGGTAGCAAGGGAGAATATCTGCATATATTACGATCTGCATTTTACATTGGGCATACAGTCTAGGAAAACTTCCCCAAAGAGAAGGGGGATATGCATTTTGGAGTATCCATATATGTTGTCCAGGCTGAGATGCTATCCAAAGGGAAGAGCCTAGGTAAACATGTGAATATATGGAAGCACCAGAGATTGTGGGTTTGTACAGCTGCACATAATTTATTTTCTTTTTTTAATGCTTATTTATTTTTGAGAGAGTGTGTGAGAGGAGGAGGGGCATGTGGGGACAGAGGATCCGATGTGGGCTCTGCACTGACAGCAGCAAGCCTGAGGTGGGGGCACAAACTCACAAACCACAAGATCATGACCTGAGTCAAAGTTGGACGCTCAGCTGACTGAGCCACCCAGGCATCCCCAACTGCACATTATTCTGACTGGCTGAAGCCTGAGCGGGAGGAGGGAAGGAGCTCTGGGGGGATGACCTGGAGGGAGATATGGAGATCTCTGGTCACGTAAGGAGACTGGACATTTTGTTGGGTCAGTAAAACTGACACCAGTAGCCCGGTTTGTATAGGACAAATCATCTCAGTGAAAACCTAAGTCCTTTGTTCCTTCTTAACTCCTCAGGCAAATGAGGTTCTCTAGACCTTGAAGTCACAGGCCACAATAGAGAAATCCAGCCTGCAGGCAGATAAAGCCCTTACCTCTGGGGACAAGGCCATAGGAGGCAAGGGGCAGGGCTCTATTCTCAGATGGGTAGGCTTCTGCAGTGCCCTCTGCCAGCCTGAGCAAAGATCTTTCCAAAACAATGAGCTCCCCCTTCTTCTGTGGCATGCATGCTCCTTTAAACCTGAAAATAATAAGCTGAGTTGTAGCTGTACATCAGCCACACAGTCAAGGTCTCTCCCATTATATTCTCAAAACTACTATTGATGATGTGCCCACACTCTCTTTCAAATTTGATTCAGTTTCTGATCTCAAGAAGGAAAGCTCAGGCCTGGTCTGTGACTTTATTCTCTTTCTAAAATTTGCATGGGGCAGTGGAGGAAGCCAGGAAGGAGGCAGCTGAGAAGGAACAGGCATGGCTAAGAGAGAAACAGTGGAAGCAGCAACAGCAGATGGGGGCTCAAGAAAGAAGCCTCAAAGAAAGCAAAGTGCAGCCAAAACATGGAAAAAGCCTAAATGTCCATCACCTGATGAGTGGATCAAGAAGATGTGGTATATATACAATGGAGTATTACATGGCAATGAGAAAGAATGAAATCTGGCCATTTGTAGGAAAGTGGACGGACCTCGAGGGTGTCATGCTCAGCGAAATAAGTCAGGTGGAAAAGGACAGATACCATATGTTTGCACTCATAGGTCTAACAGGAAAACAGGAGAAATCTAATGGAGGACCAGGGGGAGGGAAGAGGGAAAGAGAGTTGGGGAGAGAGAGGGATGCAAAACTTGAGAGACTATTGAATACTGAAAACAAACTGAGGGTTGAAGGGGGAGGGGGGAGGGGCAAAGAGGTGGTGGTGATGGAGGAGGGCACCTGTGGGGAAGAGCACTGGGTGTCGTATGGAAACCAATTTGACAATAAACTACTTTAAAAAATAAAGAAAGCAAGCAAGCAAAGCGCAGCTAAGGGAGAAGCTGGAGAGGGAGAGACAATGATCTGAGAGGGCAGACAAGGATATTGGGGCACAAACTCAATCAACGTAAGCCTGGCAGGAACCCAATTCCTGGTGGTCATTGTCCTGGCATATCAGGAAGAAAGGAGTGAAAGTTAAAGCAAAATTGAAGAGAGATGCATTACTGTCATTCATTGCATTCAATTCACTAAAAGTATTGAATCCTGACTTTTCAAGAAGCCTTTGAGTTCTGTTCCACAGAGACCCTGGAGAGTCCAGGACGATCCTGGTCCTTCCAAGTCCTCAGAGAACATAGATAACCTCTCAAAGTTGCCATATTGGTGGGACTCTAGAATGATCTCATGGAACCCAAAAAGCAGGATTCCATGGATTATCACATAGCTAATCCAACCAGGTGTTTTTAATGTAAGCAGTAGCCAGGCACTTTACCAAGATCACTGCTAGTTGTCAGAAACCCTACAACTACCCAAAGATACTGATAGGGACCCATGCTGATTTGAAAGTATCAGATATGTCCAGACTTAGAAATATAGGGAACCGATACTTTCTAAATTTGCTGCATAGCCTGTGGAAGTCATCACGCAGCACCAGGGAAATTCTTTCTTTTCCTATTTAGAAGTGTTTTTGCATCGGATTCCTGATCGGCTTAAAGTTCCCATTATTTCTATGATACAGGTGAACGTGATATCCAAGTGGACAGAAAATCTGTGCATGTGAACGACTGGCTCCTTCCCCACCTGCAGTTTTAGTTGGAACATATTATTGCATTTGTCCCCATGTCTGGCTTAATGCCCATGCAAGACGTTACTGGTGTATGGATATTGGTAAGGTTGGAAACTTCTTCTCACTGCCCAGGCAGACATTCTCTGCTCCAAATATTTCCCCTTGGTGACCTAATAAGAAAGAATCACTTTATGCATGAAACAGAGACGGTTTATAAAGTTCTTATATATAAAATTTGACTCGAAAAAAATGTGGTTTTTCAAAAGTTTACTTTTTCCTTTCCCACCAACCCTTTGTTTTAGATCCCAATGGATTTGTTTAATGAAGGGTTTAGAAAGAAAGATGAGGAGATGAATGCAGAAATAAATTGTCTGAGAAATCTGATGGAGATTACTAGAAAGGATAAAACTCCCCAGATTTCACAGAACCTGAACACCCTTCCCCCAAAGCAACTGTCGTTCTGCCTGTGCCTCCTAAATGAGTTGGTCAGAGTCTGAGGAGCCTGAGATCACCGTTTAAGTAGGATTGGGTTTTCCTTTCAGAAAATTATAGAATGCAGATACATAGTCCACCCTATTTTTGATGTGTGTGCTTTTTAAGTTTCACTCAGGGATATGTTAAACATTAAAAATGCTTGCTAGAGGGTGAATCAGTGCCTGACACATATTAGGTAGATTACATATTTATTAGTTAGTTTGAAGGCAAACAATTTTTTATAGCAGACATTGGCAGACTTTAGCCAAATCTGTCTTGCTGCCCCTTTTCTAAATAAACTTTTATTCGAACAGCACCACACTTAGTAACATATTGTCTGTGGCTGCTTTTATGCCACCGCGGCAGGGCAGAGTAGTTGCAACAAATTCCCAAGACACACAAAACTTAAAATGTTTCCTTTTGGGCCCTTTACAAGAAAAAAAATGCCAGCTACTTGTTGAGGAGATAGACCAAACTTGCAATATAGGTAAAAAATACCTTGGAAAAAAACCTATCAAGAATGCTTCTAAAAATCACAAAAGAAAAGAATGTACATATTTCAAGTTCATTTCCCCTAATTCATTTATAAATTTAATGTGTTCTGAGGTAAAAAAGATGTTTTTGTGAAGATAGCTAGGCTACAACCTTTATATAAGTTTAAATGGAAATGCTTATGATGCTTCTTTTTTTAATGTTTATTTACTTTTGAGACAGAGAGAGATCATGAGCAGGGGAGGGGCAGAGAGAGAGGGAGACACAGAATCGGAAGCAGGCTCCAGGCTCTGAGCTGTCAGCACAGAGCCCAATGCAGGGCTCGAACCCACAAACTTGAGATCATGACCTGAGCTGAAGTCGAAGGCTTAACTGACTGAGCCACCTAGGCGCCCCTATGATACTTTGAAAAATTGGGTAATACAGAGGAAGGATAACAAAGAGGAACCATATTGGCTCCACACGAACACCTCTTCTAAAAGCTACGGTGATTAGACCAGTGCAGCACAGGTCCTAACAAGACAGACGAAGCTGTAAAACCGTTTCCATCCTCTAGTGATAGAAACAAATGCTTTTAGAAACTATCTTAAAGGCTCTCAAGTTTGTGGGAAATAATGAACTGTCCAATAAATTGTCTAAGACAACTTGGTAGCCACTTAGAGAAAACAGACATTAGACCTCATATTTATTATAGCAAAGCAAATTCCAGATGCGCTATAGATTTAAACATGAAGATGGAAACCTAAAATTTATGAATCTGAAATCTTTTTTAAAAATCTTGAAGTGAAGATTTTTCTTTCTAAGCATGACCAAAAAACCAGAAGACATAAAACATATACAAAGGTACATAAAACTGAAGTAAATCCTTAATGTCAAAGAAAGTCAAAAGACAAACAACACGCTGAAAATATATTTTCAGAAAAAGAGCTAATCTAAGCAATATAAAAGAGATAAAACTCAGTATGTGAGTAGATAGTGAATAGAAAATAAAACAAATAAATGGTATTCAGCCTTACTGTTGTAGAAGTGAAACTAAAGCCATTGGCTATAATCTTTCACTTCTCAGATTGACAACAATCAATACATTTGATAGCAAATCGTGTTAGAAAGTTATGGGAAAAAGAGTCTCTCTCACATTGGAATGTAAATTGTAAAATTTCTGTTGAGAGTTTGTCCTAATATTTCTTAGATTTTACTGTAGTCGTGCCTTGATACAGCATGTTCATTTTTAGAAAAATACATGCGCAAAGTTATATACACACACAAGCACAAATGAGATCCACTGAGGCATTGCTTTTAATGGCAAGACTGATAATATAAATGTAAATCTTTATAAACATAAGTGGTAATATAAATATAAAGTAGTACATATATGTGGTGGAATTCTGAGTAATTGCTAAATAATTGACAACAAAGCTTATATATACTAGTATAGGAAAATATTCAAGTCATACTTTAAGGTAAAAAAATGAGATGCAACACTGTGTATACAGTATGGTTTATATGGAAAAAAGTTCATGAAAACTAGCAACATTGGTTCCTTCTGGGGAGAACTGGATGAGATCAGGAATGAGAGGGAAATAGGAATTTTGTAAGGAAAGCTTGTATTACCTATTCATAAGTAAAGAAACCTGTAAACCATAATACTAATAAATACTAATAGGAATGTGAAATTGACTACTAATGATATAAATTGCTCATTGCTCCTAGAAATGACATCGGGCAACTGAGTGAGGGGTTAAAGGCTAAGAATCGCAGTACTGGAAAATACCACAATTGCACCCTAATCTTGTTTTCACCTTGGCCTTGCTGTTTTAATTCATATATTCACTTTAAAACAAAGGTATAAAGTTTCTGGTGACCCTTTGCAATCTCAGCTAGAGTGGCCTCTATTTGCTATCTCTGAATTACAACTTTAAGAATTTAAAAGTAGAAATTACTAAGAAACAAGAACATGGTGGTGAGAGGAACCCCATCACCCTTAAATCATTCGGAAGCGGCATCTGTGCTGTATGTCAGAGCAGATGAGAACCTGCTCGCCCAGAGCGGGACTGTTGGTGCTGCCGGGGATGAGAGACGCTGACGCATGGGGACAGGTGTCAGCACTTGAACACTGGAAGCCAAGCTGGTGCAGGGACAGTGGGGCAGCAAGGTTGTCGGAATGACAGCCACCTAGGCCTGACCATGAAGAACCTGGGAGATGATGACTAGAACATGATCAAGAGGGACAGGGAGAAAACAATGAAGTAACAAATGGTTTACCAAGAAGCTATTGATTTGTAGTCCCATTAAAGTGTTACAATCCCTAACGGTCTGAGCCAATTTCAGACCCTGAACTCATCACCTGGGGAGAAAATCCAGGTCCTCAGGAAGAAGAGCCCTGAAACTCCAAGTCAAGAATAATGAAAATACTTCCTCCTACCTTCCTTTTAGCAGCCACTGACCATTTACTCAGGTATACATGCACCGGGGAAATGGGAATATTGAAATTTTTAAAATAAAACTCATGACTCAGGATCCATCTTGGCACTGAAACCAAGATACTAGAGAGTCTCAAAGAGCCTGTGAAAGTGAGACACATGGGTCCAGGTGATAAGGAGAGTCCTTCCGAACTGGAATACAACCAACTGGAATCTAGCATTTGTTTCCAATTAGATAGTCAAGTTCATCTGAGTACAGGGACCATTTTTCAAAGTATGTTTAAGTGCTGAATGTGCTAACCAAGCTTCTACTATTAAGACAACAGGATAATGCGTGCTAAATTTCAGTTCTAAGGATTACATAAGCTTTTCAAATGTCGAAGGAGGTAATAGGCACTTTGTATTTTAGATACCAGATTAAGGTCTCCAAGGTGATTTAAAGGCTAGTGGAACAAAAGGAACTTTTCTGGTGAAGTCTCCTCCCCTGTGACCTCGGGTGTCACAGTACCTGTGCATCTATGAGGATGTTAACACATCTGCTCTAGAGATCTGAAACTGCTCTTTCCAGCTGTGACCTCAAGTGTTTAGAAGAAAGAGTGGCTTTATCTTTATAAGAGAGAAGTCATACAGTAATGAATATGTGGCTAACAAACTGGAGAGTTTAATGGAAAAGCAAGCTGTTCTATAGACTTATCTGTTCCCACTGAGAGCCTGAATCACATAGATGTTCTAATTCCTCAGACTAGAGACACCCTATGCGGTAGGCTGACTAATGGCTCCCTAAAGACGTTCACATATAATTTTCAGAGCCTGTAAATATGTTCCCATGGTAAAAGGATTTAGCAGATGTAATTAAATTGAGTTTTGAGATGTGTACATGATTCAAGTGGGTCCGGTGTAATCAGAAGGGGCTTTAAGGAGGCAAGGAGGATAAAAGTCAGGAAAAAGAAAGGTAACCATTGAGAGGGTTGGGAGGTTCTATACTATTGTCTTTGAAAATGCAGGATGAGTCAAAGAATAGAATGTGCCTGCAAGAGCTGCAAAAGGTTAGGAAATATTCTCTCTGAGAGCTTTGAAAAAGAAAACATACCTGTCAACCCATTTTTGACTTCTAATTCCCAGAACCACAAAAGAATAAATTTGTGTTGTTTTAAGCCACTAATTTTCTGGCAATTTGTGTTATAGCAACAATAGGAAACCAATACACTTTGACTTAAAGAATAAAAAAAAGTGCTTTGTATTTAATGAATAATTTTTAATAAATAATTTTAATACATATAATTTTTATATGCATTAACTGTTAGAGCATTTATTTGGACTGTCTGCTCAGTTTGCGTTCTATACCTATTATTGCTAGGCCCTACGATGGAAGAAAGAAACAGCTAAAGTTCTTTTTTTATGGAACTTAGACTATATAGAGACCTTTAAAACA
The DNA here is from genome assembly GCA_004023845.1 of Helogale parvula. NCBI lineage: Eukaryota > Metazoa > Chordata > Mammalia > Carnivora > Herpestidae > Helogale > Helogale parvula. Next base: position 302,134 of record PJEM01001430.1, read on the forward strand.
AATGACATATTAGGGGTGCCTGGGTGGCTCAGTCAGTAAGCTTCTGACTCTTGATTTTAGGTCAGATCATGATCCCAGGGCTGTGAGATCTAGTGCCACATCGGGCTCTGCGCTGAGCAGGGAGCCTGCTTGGGATTCATTCTCTCTCTCTCTCCCCACCTCTGCCCTTCTCTCCTGCTTGCGCATGCTCTCTCTTGCTAGAAAATAAAAAATAAAGAGATAAAATAAAAATAATATAGATGATATTATATAGGTAATAGTAAGTGATTTTTTTTCTTTTCTGGCTAGTGATTGAGATCTGTTGGAATAGGAACCAAGAGTTTTTCCTCACATTTACCTTTAATCCAATTTATATTTCCTGGAAATAAAATCACATGCTTCTTCAAGAGATATTAATTTTTGAGTCCTAAGAATCTACACATTAATATTAAAGCACAGTAATGCCCAGGGAGAATGGTGACTGAAAGAATGAATAAATAGATGACTGAGTGCAAGCATCAATAAGGGTAACATTTGTTCATCATTTCAAGGGGCAGTAAATACCTCTCCTGGGACTCACTGCCAAAAGAGTAAAAGACTTTTACTGAGAATGTTGTGTTCTTGGATCTGATGGAAACAAACCACTGGCAGGTTCCCAAGTAACTGGATTGTATTAATAGTCTGATGCAAGGCTCTAGATGACTGGATTGGGGGAAGCAAGTACAGCGTACAAATTCCCTCACAGAGCAGAACTTGGTTTTTATGGCTCTGAGTCCTGGAGTCCCAGAGCAGGCCTGGGACTAGTGCCAAAGGTTTCCAACCTTAAGTAAACACTCCAAGTGGCTTTCCATCTTAAGCCTGAGTGATTTTCTTGCTGCCTCAGTTAATATTTGTAAGCAGGCTCATCTTCTCCAATGTTCCAGCTCTCATAAGACCAATTGTATGGTGTCACAGTCTGCAGAGGCCCAGGCCTCTGGGCTTCCTATCACCAGCTTGCTCACTTGTCTCTCCAGCGTTGGATTGTTGCTTCTCCACCCAGTTACTTAGCCCTGGGTGGCTTCATGAGCCCCTGCCTTTGCTCTCAGCTCCTCTATCAACTGTCCAAATGAACTATGTTTCAACAAATGAAAGTGATTTCTGTTTTCATGACTGATATATCAATTCTGGAATGTTCTTGGAAGTATGGTTTCAAACTGTTATTTGAATTGAATTCTTCTTACTTCAGACAATATGATCTCTTCTCCTGGACAGTTTCTTGTTTTGGGGCCCACTTGTCCCAGGCTGGACTGAATATAATGCCTAGTCTTGGCCTAGTTGACTGGTTCAGGGAAATGTCCTTGATGAAACATGAATTAATGATCTCTTACCCAATATATTTGGAGTAGAAAAGACCCCAATCTCTCTCTGTTCTTCTTGTCTGTTTGAATACATGCATGCAATCTATCAGTGGCTATGTTTTTGATAAAGTCAAGAGATTCTTGGGTCAAAAGAACCATTTCATTTGTGAAAAAAGAGTTTTGCCTTTTTTTAAAAATCTGTATGCTACTTTACCCCTGGCCTTATTACACTGACTAGGACTTCTAATATTACCTGAGGATCTCTAGTATTAGGTTTAATCAAAGTGGTAGAGAAAAGTCCATTTTTTTCCCTGATAAAAGATGAAGACTGTCCAATAGTTCACTGTGGTATAGAATATTCATTTCAGGTTTTTGATGATACCATTTATCCCATTTAGAAAGTGTTCTTTTCCAATTTTGCCTACAGGGTTTCATTCATGCTTCATTAAGATTATGTGTTGGCTTTGGTCAAATACTTTTTCTGCATGTGTTTTCTTCTTTATTCTCTTAATTTTGTAAATTGCATTTATTGATTTTTAAATGGAAACTCAATCTTGTTTTCTTGGCAAAAACCCACTTGGTCATGATAGAATTCCCTCAATTTATATTGCTGTTTTCAACTTGCAAAGGTTTTGTTAAGGATTTTTGTATGCGTGTTCTTCAGAGGCTTTATATCTAATTTTATTTCCTTACAATGTTCTCATCATAACTAGGGGTCAGGTTTATGCTGGCCCCATAAAAAACTTTGTGAAGTGCTTGCAAAATTTTTCTGAAAAAACAGTATGTGACTGCTTTTGTTTTTGCTTCAATATTTGATAATATTCACCAATAAACCTATCTGTTAATTAAGCTGTTTTCCTGAAAAAGTTTTTAAGTATGAAGTTAACTTTAGTTAACTTATGGGTACTTAAATGTTCTCTTTCTTTTTTTTAATGTTTAGAGAGAAAGAGAGAGAGAACATGAGTGAGAGAAGTGTAGAGAGAGAAGGAGAGAGAATTCCAAACCTCCCAACTGTCACCACAGAGCCCAATGTGGGGCTTGAATCTGCGAACTATGAGATCATGACCTGAGCTGAAATCAAGAGTCAGACACTCAACCAACTCAGCCAGTCAGGCGCCCCTTGTTTTTCTCTTTTTGCATAAATTTTTTTAAGCTGGAATTTTCAAGGAATATGTTTCATCAAGGATGTCAACTGTATTGGCATAAAGATGCTCATGAAATTCTCTGTCAGGCTCACAATAGAGCGGGATATCTCATGATGTGTTTCATTTTCATTCATAATATTGGTGATTTGTGTGTTCTCTACTTTTTCTTGACCATCCCAAGTTCTAAATTCTAATTCTTAACCATTCTGAACTTACATATATTTTCAAATAAGAAAATTTTAAGTTTTTAAAAATATTGTCTTTCGCCTCTGTGTTTTCTATTTTATAATTTCTTTTCTTCTACAATGATTGCATTTCATTTCCTTTTATTTCTTAGGATGTACGTTGGATCAGTGGTTTTAAAGTCTTAAAGTTTTTTTTTAATTCTTTATAGTTTATTCTCAAGTTGGTTTCTATATAACACCCAGTGCTCTTCCCCACAAGTGCCCTTTTCCATGACCATCACCTCCCTCCCCCTTCCCCTCCCCCTTCAGCTCTCAGTTTGTTTTCAGTATTTAAGAGTCTCTCATGATTTGCCTCCCTCCCTCTCCCTTACTCTTTTTCCCCCTTCCCCTCCCCATGATCTTCTGTTAAGTTTCTCTTATTCGACCTATGAGAACTATCACATTTTTTTAACCCCAAGAGTTGTAACCATTATTTCTCAAATTGTAGAGGTTTTGTACCCTCTGGAGATCCGTCAAGGTATTTTCAAAATGTGATTGTCCTCTATGAGACATTTAAAATTTTGTGCTTCTATTTGGATGATAATTTAGAATAAATGCAAGCATATTTTGGATTATTTTGAAGGACCATGTTAAAACTGAAACTTCCATATGATTTCATTGATTTCAGTATCCATATTTGCTATTCCTTGCTGATAGCATTAGTGCCAAATGATCACATGAAATGATAGTGATAAATTTTAATGCAGTGTATTTCAAACTAAGACATCTGAAGATGTATTTTGGGAAGTTCTTGTGTTCTCAAATCTGAGAATTACTATGTTAAAACTTTTCATCGTGTATTTATTAATTCAGTAAATATTAAGAACTTACTACATACCAGATGTCTCAAAAACCTAATCAAGTAAAGAAATGTGCTTTCATGTTAGGTCTATTACAATTGCTATATCCTCTTCTTGGATTGTTCTCCTTATGATTAGGTAGTGACTTTGTTTCTTAAGCCTCTGTTTTAAAGTCTGTTTTGTCTTAAAGTCTTAAAACTACAAATTCTTCTATAATTGTTGCTTCAATCATAATCCTCAAATACTGATCTACTTTATTTTTGAAATATTTTCTAATTTTTAGAAATTTTACTTTTACCTGTGATTTTACTTTTACCTCTAAAGTTATATGGATGTGCTTGCTTAATTTCCAAATACTTGGCACTTTATATATTTTTGAAATTAATTTAAAATCAAATTTTTTGATGTTAGATCTTATGTTATGATTTTAATCCTTTGAAATGTGTTGGGAGTTGCTTTATGTTTCAAAATATGATTTATCATCATGAAACATATATCTGCTCTTCAGTCTGAATAATGCAATTCTAACCAAGGTCATCAAACAGACAAAAACTTATATATCTGGAGCAAATATCACAATGTCTATTTCTTGCCTGGTTGATATTCATAGGGCATGAAGTGGTTTGCTGTGAAGGAAGTATTGAAGAATGAGTTTAAGAGGGAAATTAATATTCTATTACCATAGTTATAAACTCTTTGTTCCTTACTCAATAGCTTACTGCCCAAGTTATTTTAATCTAGGCATTGATTGATTGATTCATTCATTTATTCTGAGAGAAAAAGAGAAAGAGCATGCACATGGGAGAGGGTCAGAGAGAGAGGGAGAGAATCCAAGCAGGCTCTACCTTGTCAGTGTGGATACTGACTTGGGGCTCCATCTCATGAATGCTTAACTGACTGAGCTACCCAGGTGCCCTAATCCAGGCTTTTAAAGTAAAACAATAACTGCTGTGTTCCTCTTTTGAGAATATGTGCCAAAGGATGCCAAGATATAGTATTTTTGGGTCATTTGTGATTTTGCTGAACACCTCCAGAAGCCATGGTATACTTTTGTACACTCATAGTGCTTCTCCTTGAACTTATTTCTCCTGTTTTGTAAGGATTGGGAAGAGTAGAAAAGAGATGTTATAAGGTTCTTTTACTTTCCATCTGCTGGTCTCCAAGCATTCCCTAGAAAGGAGCTGAGACCCAACAGGCCCCGAGGACAAGGCTTACACAGCAACTCCTGAAACACTTCATTTACCTACATCTTTCAGGTGACTGCTTTTCAATGGACATTTGGTGGCAGTCCTTTGCCGATACTGCTGTGGTTCCTGGAAAATGATAGGGGAGGAAGTAAGAGGGCATGGCCCCAGTTGTGGTTGTGGGAGGGAGGTGACTGGTGCCAAGAGCTGGGTGTTTTTTCAACTAAGAATGGCAAACATTTATCACCTTTGTTTTCAGCTATAGGCTTAAGAAGTCATTTCCTGTAAAACAGCAAAAGATCTTTCTCTGCCCTTCATGCTACTACATGAAACTATTTTTTAAATGGTTGAATTTAGGGGTGCCTGGGTGTCTCATTCTGTTAAGCATCTGACTCTTGATTTTGGCTCAGGTCATGATCTCAGGATTTGTGGGTTCAAGCCCCACATCCACCCTAACAGCCCAGAGCCTGCTTGGGATTCTCTCTCTCCCTTTCTCTCTGCCCCTCCCCTCTACCCCTCCCTAACTCTCTCTCTTTCTCAAAAATAAATAAATAAACTTAAAAAAAAAAGTGGTTGAATTCAACTTCTGGAATGGCATCAATTTTCACAGACCCGTTCCCCAGCAAAACAATCATGCTAGTACAAATTGTTTAAAAAGCAACCATTTAAAGTCTCTGGAAATTGCCCTAGGGATATATAGCAAATATATTATTTGAGACATTGTACTCAATTTTGGAAAGAGCAGTGAGAGTCCACAGCACTTGAGCCATACTCACACCCCCACTCCTCCCAGCTTAGCAGGAATCTCCACTTTTGGTAGGTGTGGCAAAGAAAACAAGGATCTCTCAACCCTCAGCTCCCAGTCAAGGGACAGCATATCACACTGAGAAGAACAGACCACCAGCATTTATCATCATTTTTAGTGCTGACTGCAGAGGCTCATTTCCTGGTGAGTGCAGTCAAGAAGTGAAGGGCCTCCTTCCTTGTTCACTGGGGGGAAGACCTAGGGCAGATGCAGCAGGCAGAGAATACTGGAGTCCCGATCACACCTGCAGAGCTCACTCACAGGGCAGAGATTACACTTTAGGGGACGCAAGCTGAGAAAATGAGAGGCTACTACCCTTGCCCAACACCCTGCTTTAAAGCAGAGGGAAGCGGGCTATTGTCTCACCCCTTCTACCTCCCTGGACCACAGCTCAGAGATTTTGCCTAGAGGGAGGGAAGTCCACCATAAAGATGATTCTGAAGCTCTCCCCAAAGGGGCTGACTTTATTTGGAACTAATTGTAGGGGAGTCCAAGCCTAAGGACACTATAAAAACTGATAGCAAGTTAGGTGGTAATCAATTAAGAAATTACATACTTTTCTTAATTAAAAGCAACAAGCTAAAGCATAGGCTAGTTAGTTCATCAGAGAGAACCAGAAAAAGAAAGTTAACAGCTCTCTTGCAGTTAGAACCCCCAAAATTGACCTCAAAAACGATCCTCCCCCAAATTTAATTGGATCAGACTGGAGTGATTCTTCCCCAGGGCACTGTCAAAAACTATAGAGCAATCAGCTGGAAACTCCTGGAGCTTTAACATCTGGCTGTGATAAGGGTAGTTGGAGAAAGAGAGATTAGGGAAAGAGACAAAGAAAAACCTGATAAAATCACTGCCATCCCAGAGCGATTGTGTGCAGGCTCAAGGACGTGCTCTCTGAGGACAGATTCCAGACACCTCACTCCAAGGGGGAAGTAAACTTTACTAAAATAGTCCTATTAAATTATGAAAAAGATAAATTAATTAAAACATAGCTTATGTCCCAGAGTGTGGTCCTTCTTAAGTAATGTTTTACGTACATTTGAAGAGAATATACAATGCGCTGTTGTTGGGTGAACTCTCATAAATCTCCATTAGGACAAGTCAGTTGATAAAGCTCTTCAGGTCTTCTGTAGTTGTCCATCTACTTGTTCTATCAGTTTAGAGGTATGGAAATTTCCAGCGGTCACTGTGGATTTGACTATATCTCCTGGCAGTTCTATCAGATTTTGCTTCCTGCATCTTGAAGTTCTGTTATTTGATGCATAAACACTTATAATTTTGATGTTCTCCTGATGAAAAGGACACCTGTTCATTGTGAAAGGACCTTCTCTTTCCTCGTGGTATTAATTCCTGTGAAATCTACTGTGTCTTGTATTAATTTGGCCTCTCTGGTTTTCTTTTCCTTGGTGTTCCAGATTTTCTCTTATTTCCTTTGTGGCAGTGATGATGTCCTTAGTTTTTTTCGGCTTCCATAAAGGACATAGGAGGGTGGGAGAGCAAGGCTGAGAGAGGTAGCTGAGAACTTGGTCTTGAACTCACTGCCCCGCAGTGCTGGGAAGCAAAAATGCTCATTCATCAGCTTTCTGCTCCATGCAACTTAGTCGTGAGCTTAAAGGGCTCCATCTCTCATTGAAAACAGCAGTGGTAGAATGGAGAGAGAAGGAAGAAGTTTCCTTGATAGTCTGGCTGGCAGAGGTCAGTCACTGCCATCAGTCCTGGGGAAGTTCAACTTCTCCATCTGGATTAGAGGCCACTGGGAGCTGACAGTCTCACGCCACATCACGTAACCTGGGGCAGTAGCAAATGGAGTGGAATGAACACTGCATGGAGAGATATGGGTCTTCTTCTGGCCTTTTAGTCTTCATCCAGGACCTCAAGTTATCTCTCTGTGAGGTATGATAGACCACTGGTTCTCAAACTGGCTGCATAGGAAGGACTGATAATTCCCTCTCTTGCCCTCACCTGATTTAATTAATCTGAAGGGTGCCCCAGGTAGCAGCATTTTTTTAAACAACCCACATCCCTGCCAGGTGACCATAGTGTTCAGCCAGTTGCAGGAAACACTAAACAAAACCAGAAGGGCTTTCTCCCAATGTCTCCCTGTGCAAAAGCCTGTACTCACCTCCCTGCAGTTAAAATTCATTCCTTGGATACATATGCTAGTCTGGTGATGTGTGAGGTAAGTTTAAACTCACAGTTCTCAAGAAAAATCTTTAAAAGTGCTTCTATGCCCATATTCAAACAGATTTTCAGAAAGGGAGGCTCAGAGCTCTACAAAGGCCTCCCTCATCAAGTACCATCCCCCACTTCAAGAGACGGTTGTTTGTGGTTACAGAGAACAAATACAGTTTACGGAAGGTTATCGCCAGAAAAGACTGGGGTAGTTTTTTTGGTTGTTGCTGTTATTTGCTGGGAGCTGCATCGGCCTTGCTGGATGACACAGTCACAGCGAGGAAACAGCAGATGTTTGCACAGCTCCTGTCATGAAGCGAAACTGGTATCTCCATTTATTATTGGCTCATATTGGGAATGGGTCCACTGTTACTGATTAGGCCTCACAATGCTCCAAATCAGACCGATATTCCCCACACAGTTACCCCATAAGATAAAGCATATTCCTGTCCCTGCATAAGAGATTTTAGATCAAAGCACTGTAGATGTTTGTCAAAAGGCTCTTCTAATGAGCCTTGCAGACCCAAGACATAAATAATAAGGGGGGCTAAGAACACAAGAGTTACAATTAACTCTGGCCCAGAGGAGAAGAGCCTAACTTAGAGATAAGAAACAGACTAGGACCGAATATAAGTTGCTACATATACTTTTGCTAATTGGAGACACAAATACCTTTCCTTACACTGACATCCATAATGAGGATGAATAATGAGGATGGGTAAGAGTAACTAAAACATAAACCCATATATAAAGGCTGAATATTTAGGGCCCCTATGGTATTTGCACCCTCAGCATCAAACAAAAGTGTTTACACAAGCAATGTACTAAACAGTCCAAATACATTCTTCCTCTTGTAAGCCAGACAAAATAACTCCTAGTCTGTCTATATATTACTCAACCTATGATTTAATCTTAGCATTATCCATATAAACAAATGTGTATGTTACCCACTTTTCACTGAGAACATCCTGTTGTCTTCGTAGTTGTGAGATTTACTACAAGTTCAAACAAATGTATATGTTATCTGCTTTTTACTGAAACACCCTGTTTTCCTCTTAGTTGTAGAATTTACTAGTTCACTGTAATTAGGATAGGTTTTCCAGAATGCCTCTGCAAAACCTGGATCTGTACACTTTTTAAAGCCTCCTATCATGAAGATTTGTTTGTTGTAAAAGTTTCACCTGCTGATGTCCCGTGATCACTTAACCTATAAATAAAGACACAAAAACTGACAGAGCAGAGATGCCTGCCTGGTAATCAGAAAGAAAACTCGAGGCTCTCTCATTCCCTTTCACTGACACTGTCCATCCTTCAGGGACCCTGGACCTGCTGGAGCTGGACTCGAGCAGTTTTTATTTACTACTTATATGTAATGAGTCCTTTGTATGTCTCTATGTAGGAATGAAAAGAATCTTTACATGATTGACTTCTAACAGTTAAAAATAACATCTCAGTCAAAACTGAGTTTTGTTTATGGTCATATTTCTCACAGAAACAGCAGTCTCACCAGTGATATTTACATGTATAAATTCTGGGCCATAAGAATCTGGTTTGCTTTTTTAAAAATGTTTATTTATTTTAGGGGGGGGAGAGAGAGAGAGAGAGAGATGCAGGCAGCGGGGGTGAGGAAGACAGAGGATCCAAAGCAGATCTGAGCTGACAGCAGAGAGCCCAATGCAGGGCTCGAACTCAAAAACCATGAGACCATGTCCTAAGCCAAAGCGGGACACTGAACCAACTGAGCCTGGTTAACGCAATCATTCTTTAATAGGGTGGTTTTCAACCCCCACATTTTTGGAAGTTTTCCAGACTTTTTCCTGTGGTTAATTTCAAGTCTCATAGCATTGTGATCTGAAAGTGTGCATGGTATGATCTCTATTTGTTTATACTTACGGAGGGCTGCTTTATGTCCCAGCATGTGGTCTATCTTGGAGAATGTGCCACGTGCACTCGAAAAGAAGGTGCATTTCCTATCTTTAGGATGCAGAGTTCTAAATATATCTATCAGTTCCATCTGTTCAAATGTGTCGTTCAGGTCCATTGTTTCCTTAGTGATTTTCTGTCTGGTTGATCTATCCATTGCTGTCAGTGGAGTATTAAAGTCCCCTGCAATTAGCACATTTTTGTCAATAAGATTGTTTCTTTCTGTGATTAGTTGCTTTATGTATTTGGGTGCTCCCGAGTTAGGCGCATAGATATTTATAATTGTTAGCTCTTCCT